>WFKH01011581.1:61262370-61269655 GCA_016163765.1 Magallana hongkongensis | reverse complement strand
AAAGTCTCTGAAGTGTTCTACTTTACGATTTTTGCATTCACTCTCTGTGCTTACTGCATTGACTCACAGAACAGTTTTGTGTTCTTTGCTCACCTTCCCCACTTGTTCGGTGGTCATGGAATAAGTTCATTGTAAGAAAAACATCCTATGCAAATAAATTGTTTATCTTGCATTCATCATTCCCATGGCACCCATATTTTTGCTCCATTCTCTCACAGTTAAGAGTTCATTACTACCAGGTAAGTTGTGTTTAGTGCCACAAACTTTTCTCATACTCTTTTGTTCATTGTTTGATCAACTTAATGGCAAAGTAGATCATTCCAGGGATCATATATACTCATTTTAAAATACAAAGTGTTTTAAAATTATGTTATTTTAAAATATCTATTTGGTGATCTTTCCTTTATCATGCTTATACTTTATATATTGAATTCACATCACAATTAACTTAGTAATACACAAAAACTGAATCAATATAATCAAAGATGTGTCTTCCATTCTTACCCTGAAGTTTGTTATCATTCTCTTTGGTTGAGAAGAATTTGATAACCTTGAGCTTTCATTGGATGAGGACTGGAATTTGGGGAAAGGCTGTGGAGCATGCCCAAATTCCTGCCAGAGCCTCCTACTGACATCCTCTGGGGTAAGGACTTCCGAGAATGGTCTTTTGGAGGCCAGTGATTTGTCATTATTGAGTTTGGAGGCATTGCTCAATCTATTTCCCTGTAATGCCATTCTTTGAATGACACTAAGAGCTGTTGTCTTGTTCGATGTTTCCGAAGTGTCATCTTGATTGTCTCTGTATCGTGCTAAAATTTCAAAAAAGTTCATATTTAAAACCAAGCTCAAAAGCAGTTTGATTTTTTACCAAGTTAATCTGGTCTTAGTGTTTGAATTTGCACTTAAGGAGCAATGTCAAATTTGATATAGAAAAATCCTTTATCTGCCATGTGGAAGTGAAAGTAGATTTCATCAAATTACAACTAAATTTTCAACTATGGATTGTAAATCTTTTACAGAAAAAAAGATATTGCACATGCAGAAACTTTATCATAGCTTCTTAAACTAAACTTATAACGCATAAATCAAATTGTTCTCCTCTATTCTTGGAAAAAGGCTAACATTTGCACATACTAAAATAACAGTTAATATTCCATATTAGAAACATCCAAATCCTATAATTGGATCTTAGAATTTTAATTTATCCTTATTTAGCTGCAATAATTTTTTTAAACGTCTTAGAACTTGATATGCAGGTACAGCTCTGCAAGCATTACCAGGCTTGGGTGCACGTCTCGAACTCCTAACTAGCCTGCTCTCCATTAAAACCACACACTGTCACGGTCTCAAATTACAACAGAACGCAGCAAGAGTAAAAGAAAATAACCAAACACGTCGTGTTAGTCCAAACAATAAATCCAAACATAATCGTTTCTTGTTGCTAAAATTTCCCTCCACAAAATCTATGGAGGCTGCCATTATTGAGGGAGGTAACTCCCAAATGATACCAACAACAAGAGGAAGCAACTCTTGATTTTCAATATTTTAAAAAAGAAAACAATCAACACTCTAGTAAATGTATATTTTATTTCCAACAAATACGTTGCCTGGTGTTTATCCACTGAAAATAAATTATCTTTAAAAAAAAAGGTTTGCAGACTTCATGGAAGGTCAGACGACACGTTCCTCGAAAAATGATAATTATTTTTCAAATTTTCAACGGCCTGATAATATACCCCCAAAAAATTATTATTTAATTTCATTTTTAAAATGATAAAAATGTATATATTTATGCCAAAAACTTTTGTATCAGCAATTCAAGTGTATTTTCAATAAGATTACTGGTATATAGGAAATTGCATCTCTAGTATCTTGCACAAATGCCTGGTAAGGTACCCTAATTTTTTGCAAGAAGTAATAAATCAATAACAAATTCCTGGAAAAAGTTATATAAAATTGAGGAACATGTCGTCTGACCTTAATTTAATTTTTTTTTCTCAAAAAATTATACACACAAAAGTTAATGAATATATAAATTAACTACCCAGGAGCACTTGTGTAATTTCTGCTCTGCTTTGCTGATAAATTGCATTTGTAAGTTTTAACATCTACATGTTTGTGCATTATTAGACCTCAAAGGTAAACAAATTAACAAATTCATTATCATAAGTTATTTTGATTTTCAGCACATAAATTATTAGTATACTTTGTCACATTGAAAGCAGTTGTTGACCATGAGTTTCAAATACTGCAAAGGCTTTTGAATATTGATATTTATTTTTCTTTTTATACTTACAAAAAATTGGAAAATAATTGAAAATCTGAACAGGAATTTATTGCTGTAAAGTACATATTGAAAACCATTTGCCTGCATTGATGTTTTGGCAGATCTTTTTTTCAACACAGGATAAACTTTCAACCAGTAGCCATAAGACTTAGCACTTTTTTCAAAACATGGAACAAAATATTGGAGCATTGTGTCTCAAATTATTCCAAATAATACACATGACCTAATAATCTTCAGTTCGGACTGCTCACTGTTCATTCCAACACTCTTATAACACCATATGAATGATATTCCTTCCAATACATTACATTTTCTTTGCGAACCATTTATGATGAGCATGATCACTTTTAATTAAAGTTTTGTGCAAATGAATTGGTTATAAAACCATCTGAGAATAGTGCACATTAAAGCGTTTCATTCTGATTTATACAAAATCAAATGTTTGATTAAGTAAGAAACCCCACCAAAATGTTTTTGGTGAGACCATTACACAAATTTACATGTCCTGTGTATTTAACTGCATGAAAATCCACCAAACGTTGATGCCGGTGAAAATTAATGAAACTGCTGTGTGGTTAATGTCCATGAATTTAATAAACGCAGTGTTTAGGTACTGACCAACATTTAAGTACTAATATTAATGAGACCCATTGTTAAAGTACTGACCTTGCTGACTGGGACTGGAAGAGAAGCCGTCCTTGTAAGGACTAATTGATGACCCGTCACTCTGATTGTCTGAGTCCCTGGCCCTCATCAGAGAACCAGGTGCCAAGCGGCTGTACCGAGGATATTTACACCGCCTCTGTCTAAAAACAGATTCAAATTCAAATTATTTATGCAATTTACTTCATTTTCAATAATGGAGGTATATTTATGCATTGGTTTTCCATTTTAATGGTACATGTACAAAGAATATTCCAAACTCTTATATCATTGAAACTAAATCTTATCCAATTTGTAATACACTTCTTGCATCCCAGGTTAATATGATTTGTATTATTGACTGTTGAATTCAACATATGTTATACAGTTTTCATCTGTTCACAATATAGTCCTGAGATATTTACTAATAATAACATGATACACATGTAATATAACTCTTAAGATCTCATGTCAGCATAAAATAAAAAGAGAGGAAAATAAAGAAATTACTAAAAGCTTTTTTACATGCACGCTTGCTTCATAACTCCTCTCCCTCCAAACTTTGGCTTATCACTGTAGGAAAACAGAAAAATAATTAGCAGTCATCATAACAAACAAATTATAGTACACAAAAAAAATTCCACTTAAAGCAACAGGACGTTCAATAGAAATATTGTGTGTTTGCTTTACATAATGTGATTTCTTGAAAAAAATTTATGACTATTTTGGGGCATGTCACCATCTCCCAGTATAATTCAATATGTAATTTGTTCTAGAATAAAAAATTAAGTTTATAACATGTGTTATACCGCTATTTATTCAATTCCTTTCAAGTATTGGTAGTACTCTTGAAATCATTCTTCCAAAATCTAAATATCCAAAAGAGCTGCATTTTGCCTTTGAAGGATCAATAAATAACTTGTAAATACTTCATAAAACATGGATAGCAGGTGAAAATTGCTTCAAAGATGAGGGACAGGCTAGGAAAGCTAGATTAAGATCAGACAGAGCAAATGAGCTTTATTTGTACTTACAATGCTAGCATACTAATAGAGGGAAAACAGATTTATTGTTCTTAAAAGACCCAATGCAGTTCTATAAAGAAAACCAGGTGCCCATCTGCCCATAAACAATGGAAGAGGGTGACCAAAATTTACATACAGACAATAATTGCAAACACCACAATCTTCCGAGGTACAGCCCTCACATTTCTTGCAGCGGATCTTCCGTTTTCCGTAACGGCCTTTTTGAATTTTTAATGGGGAACGGATTGGAGATTTCTTAATGGCCTGTATGTTGTCCTCTGATTGTTGGATGATGTCTTCCATAGGAATTTCATCATCTGATAAATCTGTATAAGAATTAAATTTTCGACATGACTTCCTTGAATGGACAATTTTGGATATTAAAGACCAAAAAGTACACAACTGTAAGCTACAGTATACTTTTTGGAACTGAGGGAAGGAGGGTTGGGAACATCTGTGAATCTCAAGTACTACATGTTCGAATTTTCAATCATTTTTTTTTTTCAAAATGGTAGTAAAGTGCAGGTACTGGTAAATAGATACAAAAAAATCTTTAATTTCAATGAAAACAACATAGATAGAGTTCTGACACTCAAGTTACTCTCCATGATATTGACATGAAACAGGACTCTCAATTGTTAATCATTGGGGCCACTGTAAGCCAACATATTCCAAATGCATAATCTGTGCAAATTAAAACGGAATGGTGTTTAATACTAGCAAGACAGAATTAGTTTAATTTCTACCTTTCTTTTCCTGCTGATCCTTTTTCCATAACTTGACTTTCTCTCCACTTGGAAGTGCACTGAGAGTGATTTCTGGAGACTTTGGAAACTTGGCCACCGGTTTCCCCAGAACTACAGCTGCTTTACGGCACACATGTTTGATTCTAGGTCCCCTCCCATCAGACTTGGGTGAATCGTCCGTTTCTGGGGAACTAGTCGTCGTGGTGGCAGGAGGGGAGGTGGTAGCCATGGGAGACAGCATACTTGGAGACTTCAGAGATCCCAGGGGTGAATTCTTTAATCCACTAGTACCAGGGGAGGCAGAAGATAATGTGATCTGTGGGACTGGAATACAAAAAATCTTATGTACATGCAGATACGGATGAAATACAGCCAAACTTTCATCATTAATTAAATTAATTGTCCAAGATCAAGTACTTTGAAACATGCTTACTGGTAACATTTATCTCCTTTGAATAATCAGTGGACTGAGAGTTTGGGTCCAGTGAGGTTCTTCTGTCTTCCAAGTTAAATAGTTTTAGACATTTACTGTAGCGGCAATCTTGGCATATTGGTCTGTCTTTATAATAAACAGTACAGGATCCTGAAATTTTCAAGGCAACATCAGTGAGTTATAAGATGTTTGAAAAAGAACACAGGTATTGTCTTGAGATTTACACCAGTGAAGGACTCAGACTTACAACAGTTACACAGAATTGATCTTGAATTTTCATTTCATTTCTTTGTGACAAAAAGATTTTTGTAACGAAGAATTAACCAGCAATAAAAATCTTTTGAACTTGTCTAACAAAAATACACTATTAACATTTATCTATGTTTGTACCATACCAGTTGGACAGAGTACAGCTTTCCCATTGGAGACTCTCTCGGAGTGAGTCTGGAAAAATTTCCGACAGCTTTCACAGGTCAGGATACCACTTCTTTTTCGAGGGGCAGTCATCCCCCTCTCACATATACGACAGTAATAGTGTTTGCCAACAGAACCATCATCTGCAAGTTGTAAACAGTTTTAGTTTACTCATGAAAAACATTTCAAATATGATGCCAGTGAATTAAATTCATTCCACTATATATTATGCTCCATTTTACATTTCACCCATAACATACCCCCAATGGCCTGCTCCACCCTAACCCCTGAAGCAGAGGGGGCCGATTTATTTTTCTGACTTTCTTGCATTTTCTGTAATCTGGCCTCCATTTTTAACTCCTTTTTCAATGTCCTTGCTAAGTCAGCTTTAGATCTATTTAATGCTGCTCTGTTTAGCTGAAATTTAGCTTTGCGCAAGATGTTGTGCCCCCTCATACGTTTCACCAGTGCCTCTCGTTCTAATTTCTCCAATCTTTCTCGTTCAGAAAGTGCTGTACATGTAAATGGTGCCACTCCAAATTTTGGTGGTGCCATGATAGGCAAAGAAGGTAATTTGGATGTTAAGGACACACTGAGTTTGGAAGGTGATAAAAATAACTTTCTTCCCTCTTGTAAGTAGTCCTGTTCTTTTAGTTTCACTTTTTCCTGTTCAATAATTTTACGCGCTTCTAATTTCTTCTCTAATGACCTCTCCTTGAACTTTTTAAATGAACTATCAGACATTTTCATTCGAACCTTCAAGCTTGGCTTTCTGGCTCGCTTCCCTTCCACGATCAGCGGCTGATCGTACAAAGGCGACTGGAATCCCCCGATTCCTTTATAAAACATGTACAAAAATATTTTCATCCACAACATTTAGTAGCATGCAAGAAGAGAGAAGATCAAATGTTAGGAAAAAGTCGAATAACTAATTTTTTTAGAAGATAACAATATTGGAAACATTAGTACTGAATACAAACAACTATTAAACTGGGGAAAACAGAAAACTTACCTGTTAAAGCTTCAAACTTTGGTTTAACAATTCCTGATGGTGACAAGCTAGACATTGGCAAAGATGGCAGTTTCTCTGTTTCAATTTGTAATTTGGTTGATGCATTTGCAAATAATCCCATCTCAGTTGGCAATTTTGATTCGGGTGCCAATGTTTTTGATTCCTCAGGCACCTTTACGGCAAGACGCTTTGCAAAAGCCTTGGCCGTGTTTTCACTGTCTTCCTCTATAAATCTCTTGTTTGGGATGATTACACGAGATGACCGTGAACTTTGAACGGGCAACACAAACTGTTTTTTAGCAGAGATCTTCCGCTTCGTTGTCTGTTCTGGGGACACCTTATCTTTTTTACAGGTCTTTGCTCTCTGTAATAATTGCTTCGCCTTCCCTACTGCTGAGAATTTATCCTTCTCTTTTGCTTTCTTTTTTCCTTTCTCTGAATCACAATGGTCCTCATTTTCATCAACTTCTAAAGACTGTTCCACATCATCAGTGTCAAAGTTTTTGAATTTTGAAGGCCTTCCCCTGTTGTGAACAATTTTTCCCACCTTACCACGCACATCTAGTCGTATTTTAAACTTTTTATATGCTTTCTGTTTCTTTGTCTCAGTTGATTTACTGTCTTTCTGTGACTTTTTCATTTCTTTTTGTACTTCACCTCTTGCAGATCCTGACTCCTTTGCTTTTTTGATTACATAAGATTTTGATGGTGTGGCAAGACCTGAAA
>WFKH01011581.1:61244870-61257370 GCA_016163765.1 Magallana hongkongensis | reverse complement strand
TTCATGATCAGTACTAATTATAATATTTTTTATGGCTTGAAAAATGTCATTCTACATGATTCATACATGGGACATTTGAAAAAATAATGATAAGCATCTTCAACTGAATCTACACAATTACCACACATTGCAGTTTCTGCTAAACCATGATTATACATATCTGCCATTTAGATACTTGCATTGTTCCTTAATTGACAATGTATTATATTACATATACGTGTCCCCAAATTAAAAAGTACATTACGTTTCCTACAAAAATAGGAATTTAATAGACTTTTAAAAGAGGATAGTGGAAGGGAAAAAATTTAATATTTATTAGGATATATTCATGTATTCCTTTCCAGCACCAGATTTCGAAGCAACGAAGACATAGGAGGTGAGGGAAGACGGATCTGTTAAGCAATGATAAAAATTTCAATGTTGACATTGAGTTAAAAAAAAAAACAAAACAAGGGAAAATATTGAACTCCGTTCTTAATGATAATAAATAATACGCGCCACTTAACCAAAGTCTGTACTTTTCACCATATTTTATTGTAAATGCCTTGCCAAACAATTAAACTGTTGATAATTAACAGCTTTTTATGAAGTCGCAAAATTTATTATTATTTTATTGTATATGAAAACGCGGGATTTTTTTTTTTGGGGGGGGGGGGGGATTTCCATCATATATAGACATTACAGCTAATTTTTAATACGGATTTCGTGGTTCTTTATTCAATATATATAGGGGATGATTTTTGTTCAACCTCCCAGACCGTATAGCTGCAAAAATTTAATTTCTTTCCGATTTGCTTTAAACCTCATGAAAAATAAATACAATATAACAATATTAATTGCGATTGCTCTGTTAATATTTTTTTTCACGACGCGCTAACACATCAACTAGTATGTTAAAAAAGCACGTGGTACATGTTCTAACGCTATATTTAAAAAAAACGGTTATTTTTTTATTTCAATGTTTTTCTCCTGTTTTGGTATACTGCGGTTTTTTTTTTATATTGCAGCTTTTGTGTGTAAAGAAATTTCTAATGATAAATTGCCACCCCCACCCCCCTTCCAGACCCGCGCCTGTTCATGAATGTTAACAACCATGCCAACACAGAATTTACAAGGGGTTACCCTAATTAGATTTATATTCATGAAAATCTCAAGGAATACTAATTGTAATTTCACGTCTGTTAGGAGATTATCTTTGAAGTGGGGGTAATAATAGTCCTCTACCCTCCCTACAACCCTTCACCTGTCTCCCACAGGCCATACCCCGGCCCGAACGACAGGAAGTCAAATCTATTTCATCTCCATTAAGATTCAATTCACAGTGGTCACACGTGTGAATTGATTGCAATAGTTGTAAACATCTGTTGTTCTAAGTTATTTCTCATATAAAAATTATAACCGATTTTTTTTTTCTTTCATGGCATGTATCTTTTATTCCCCTTTTAGCAATATTTTATGTTTTTGTGATATTGTGGCTTATGAACAAAGAAGGGGTAGCGCCATAAATTATTAACGATAAATACCCATTTGTAAATTGATTAACACGTTTGGTTTGAAATGCGGCTTTCTCATTGGTGCATATAGCTGAGAAATCGACCGCTGGGGTCAATGGGAACCCATAATGAAGCGATCCAAAGCGATAGTTTTAGCGTGTGATTGAAAGTGTCAGCTTTCCTTTTATTTTGCTCACAGAGAAATGGGAAATCGTAATATGCCCCCCGGATTATTCTTGTTTATGGCACCAGGTCAGTGATTGTGGCCGTCGGTCGAGTGGATACATTTTGATTGTTTTATGGGAGACCTTCGGTCAGCGCACATGTGTAAATAGTATACTTCGTGTTTATTCCTTACAGTCACTTTAAATAGGACAGTTTATTGCAAAAAATGTCTTCTTTTCAGAGATTGTTGGTATAATTACATCAACGATGTTTGTGTGTTCAGGGGATTACTAGACTTGTCAGTTACCCCGGCTTCTGGATTTTGATTTACTGTGAGGGTCTCTTGTACACACACTGGAGTAGATTTTTATCTAGAGAATTTAATGTGATGGTCATTCAAGAGGAATTATTCTAATCACCACCAAAGATACTGGATATCTTTGCCCATAACAGTGTGTCTTGATCCAATGGAGAAGATATCCGTCAAGTCGTACGGAGAAAAACAAATGGGATCACCACTATGTCCAAACAACCCGGACTTTCGCCGGGGTGACGGCAGTTATAACAATCTGTTACAGAAGAGTCCGAAATCTCTCAACTCCAGTTTGCAATCACGGCTGTCTCCACGTGTTAAAGTCGGCGTGGAATTATCTATTCTAAAATCAAACTCCCCCATGGCGAGGGATAACAAAATGATCACAGGGGGTCATTACAGAGGGGGTTCCGATCTCTCTTCAACCCACGGGCCTCTTCCATCCACCCCTTCAATCACAGACACAGAATCGGACTCCAATGGAATGTCTAATTCAAATTACGATCAACGGAAGGTTAGTATCTAAATTGTCTTTTTAAATTATGGAAATTTGTGTGTTGGGGGGGGGGGGTGTGTGTGCATGGATTGTTCAATCTTGCACATCATGCACACAGATCAAATGCATGTTATAGTCTGACTCTCAACTCATACAAAATACGTTTATTAATTTTCGATTTTGGGGTAATGAATACAAAATGACAAAGCTTGAGAAAATACAGTCTAGGTAAGGAATTTTGGCAACAATGCCTTGAGAAAAATTCCTCTCTTTTTCAATATGACTTAATACACATCGATTAATCCGATATTCGTTTGTGAGAATGTGAGCCATGTTTCAATTGTTTGTGGAAATCTTATTAGCTTTACGCATTATTGCATTAGATTTTTGTGGTAATTAAATAATAAGATAAAAAATGAGTAACATTGATTTGAGTTAAAACTCATATAAATTTTTGTTAAAGTGTTGACAATTGAGAAACGTTAGGCGTGGTATAGTCACCATTTTAGACAAATTCTTTGAATCCCATATCCGCTGTTTAAAATATTTTGAAAAGAATAGGATCTTTGGATAACGAAAAGGAGATCCGAAAGATGATATGCAAGATCCTTTGTTTTGTGAACTGAAAAAATTGTATGGTCTTATGGTCCATTTGAAATAACTAAACACAAATAAAAAAACT
This sequence comes from Magallana hongkongensis, assembly GCA_016163765.1. Lineage (NCBI taxonomy): Eukaryota > Metazoa > Mollusca > Bivalvia > Ostreida > Ostreidae > Magallana > Magallana hongkongensis. Next base: position 61,254,221 of record WFKH01011581.1, on the reverse strand, counting down.
GAACTTATAAACTTAAAACCAAGTAAACACACACGCCACATTGTTTAAAATACTCTGTCCATGAAAAGAAACTCGGTAAATATTTAAATACTAAGTTACTCTTTAAAAGGCTTAAGCTTTAAGTAAATACAACACTGAATTTTTGATATTAATCAAACTCTGTGTTTTTGCCATTTGATACTGTGTTTGAGCAACACACGGGCCTAAAAGGCGCCGAATATTATCGTTAACACCCTGGGTTTTTCTTTTACGATCTTTTTTTTTTTTTTTTTTTTTTTTTTAAAGTTTATTGAAGTTACCGAGGGCGTTCTTGATAATCAATTTAATTTTACTCGTTGTGGGATTACGCACGTGTAATTTTCCCGAAGTATAGTATTTTTGGACTAGTGTGAAATACACGTTAGTTTGTGAGAAGGAACACCTGTTTGTTGCATTTTTTGTACCTGTAAAATTAACACGCTCTCCGTATGGCCGCTATTTTTTATAACCTCATTAGCAGACACGTGTGTTGGAGGCAACGCAAAGACATCATTTCACATCGATCGATCAATGTTTAATTGCGTTCGGTCGTCACCAGATAAGACAGAGTCTGCACCTGAAAGGCGAACAAGTGTCTGTTATTGTTAAAGGTCGTGCAATCCTTTCTTTCTTTGCCTCTGAGCAGCGTCTCTGATCCATCAGGACATAAAACTCGGTTACAATAGCCGGATATCGGACTCTGTTGTAACCGTGGGAATCTTGATTTTTTTTTAAAAGAATGCCTCAGTTTGAATCTTACCTGGACTGCATAACTTGATATGAATGTATCGATTTCCTTACACCTTTTCCCCCATCAATAATTGAATAAAGATGTCAATTAAAAGAGAATCGCAAGAATAATACCGAAAAAGATCAATAGATAGAGTGTATATTGTCATAATCTGTGATTTAAATAATCCTTGAATCAAATGACGTAGTTTTATTTATTCTTTAATTGTATACTATTACTGATTTAACCATATTTTATTGTATATATATACGATACATATACAAATGGTTAGGACACAAGTTACAAACACAGACACAAACTTACAACTGTTATAACATGATACAAATTTGTAATTACAAAATAGCAAAATAAGTGATATCTACGAGGATAAGAAACATGCACATAAACTGTATAAGACGAATCTACCAGTTTCGTTGATATACAATTGAACTAATGAGAATAGTTACTTGTTAATATCGAAGGATAATGACTCATCGCCCCATAATAAAAGATGAGTATTAATTATATGAAAATGGTCTAGTTGTAGCAGGTTAAGAAAAAAAAATATTTCTAGCGATAGTATAATTTTTGCATTTGAAGAAAAAATGGTAAGCATCTTCGGGTGATCCACACCGACAATTCCCGCTTTTCTATAATATTTATTTTACTATTACTCCCAGATGAGTTTGGTTGTCATAAAATTTGGACGGAATCTCGACCATATGCTGGGAGATAGGAAGACTTTGGTTTAGTTCATATTATGACTTGTTTAGAAACTTGCCATCTCAACACTACTTGGATGTTTATGAGTTTGTAGCAGCGTGTGAATCCTGCACACGTGTTTCTCATCATCACTGACCGCGGGGTTACACTGACCGTACGGGGAGGGGGGGGGGGGGGATTAAATGTGTCAGATGATGAGATTCCCAGATACACTAAAACTTTAATATAACTCGTGTATTTACACGAACGCCTTTGTATGTTTAGAAACAACACTGCATATAGGTTCTAATAAGATATGATCGTAAACACTGATGCATGGTGGAAACTGAGAGACCGATAGCAATTATTGTCCATACTGAGCAATGTGAGCATTATGTGTTGGATCAACACTCAAGATATGTAGCAAAATGGCATGCATTTTTTAAAGTGGTTTTCAGTCTAAATTGATTTGATACGTGTAGCAGTTAGATTATAATAAATAAATCCTGTCATGGGGAGTCTAATAGAAAGAAAGCAATTATCAGAGTAAAGGGACTTTTTACATGTTTTACGTTGAATTCTCTAATATGTTCATCACTGATGCCGTAATTTAATCAATCGTCAATTATATGCATGAAATGCATTAATGTCCTGAAAATCTCTATATACATCACTGTACATATTAGTATGGTAAAGTTCCTTTGCAATCTCCCCTGCATTTGCAAAGCATCCACATCGCATGCACCGTTATACCTAACGTTATACATATCCTTGTATTATATTCTATTCTATTCTATTATATTATATTCTAGATAGTCTATATAATTATTATAATAAAAATATGTAGCGTTCAAAAGTGTGTAACAAATAATGGGATACATTATAATACATTTTCTTAGTTTCCTCCTTTAAATACGATGAAATACTTCTAATTAGGCCTATAAAAAGGTTATTAAAAATTATTATAATCAGGAATGTGAAAAAGTAAAGCTACATCTGTGTAAACAAAGTCAGATTTCAGTTGTAATATTGAAAAAGAGTTTATGTTTGAAAACCTGTATAAATTAATTTTTCCTCATGAATAACCACCGACAAACATAATTTGAAAATATATTAAACATTTAAAAAAAAAAATATTGGTATTAATAAGACGGATATTGATTTAGGAAAGTGCTTAACTCGTCATGTTTATTGAGGAGAAAGCTATTATTATTTCAAATTTCGCGGTAAACTAAATAATAACACCTCCCTACTTTCAATATGAACCGGAAGTAAACAGAATAGTCTCAAATTTTACCACAAATTATTTTATTTAGTGTATACTTTCCATAATGACGCTAGTATTTAGTTTTATAAACAAATTTAACCAATCGATGAAGATTATCATTTCTGAATATCCGATGATAGACTAGAGTAAGCTTAAGATATTTATTTGAGATTGCTGGCAACCCGCCATTTTGAATAAAAATCAACAAACTTCTTCAAGCGTGCACATCAACATGGGAATGTCAATCTGTCAGCTTTCATATAAAATGGATACAAAGCTGAAATAAGTAAAAAACAGATGAAATAATGGAGGTAATTTAATTTTTAACGATAGATACTTAATCAAGGATATAGTTTTTCAAACTGTAATCAGACAAATCTGAATCAGTCAAAATTTGATAAAAATAGAGTACAGTGACAACATTTACATGTTTGCTACCCTACTTTTATACTTGTGCATATTCGCTGAAATATAGTTTGAGGATAAGCTTCATGCATGTCGTGCATTTTTAATCAAATCAATCAATTTCCTTCCAATTTGTACTGAACATAATGAAAACACAAGAATTTGTTTTTCCGAAATAAATATAAGCGTTTTATTTTTTTGACCTGAGGATTTTTAACGAAAATGCACATGCCTGTCATAAAGGTTCAATTGAAATCAATTTAAGGGGGGGGGGGGGAATCCAAGATTTCTTCATTGATATGTCATCCCTTTTTAACTGTAGAAATCTTTTCACAAGAATGAAAACCAATTTCTTTTGGAGATTTAGATTTTAAATTTACTAGCACAAGTTTTTTTGGCCATAAATTGCAACTTTTTAATACGTACGTAACAGTAGCTCCCAGGCACATACGGAACTGTAGCTCCAAGTTCATCCATCCGAATTTTTTCAGACCGGGAGCTACAGACCTGCAGCTAAGGTATTTATAGATAAATAATTAGGCAAAATGTAAGATTAGAATATCTTGGTACAAAATATAGAAAGTTATTTGTTAAGCTGCATAATAAAATGTATCCTTCAAGTCCTATGATTGAATGAACTGTGACTAACATTATCATAGCATCCATGATCGAGAAGCAAAACTTTGAACCAAAAAAGTAAGTTTCAATTTCAATTTTCTTGTGTAAATATTAATAATTTCCTCCACTTTTAATCAGTAAAACCCCCCAATAATTTCATTCAGTTTACCAACAAATTTTTGAGGCTGGAATTTGTGCAATTTGCATTTATATAGATTTCCATGGATCAACTGTCCTGTAATTTTTTTTTTAAATTTTTTAAATTGAACTTATAAAAACAAGGGCTTTCAATAACTTTGAAGTGAGGAGGTAAAATACTCATTTGAAAAATTGACCATACCTCTCCCCTTATTTAAAGTCTTGTAAATACAGTAGGGTGGGAATTGAATGAGAGTATATTAAAATATAAGTCTTTATAAATAACATGACTGGAATTTGAAGTGTATATTTTGGATTAGAATTTTATTTTGCAAAATGGCAGCCAAATTAAGAATTAGTTTATCCTAATGACTCAGATGGCTGTAAATAATACATAGTATTTTTATTGTGTAAAATATTTGAATTAAATGTTAAAACAAAATTGTAGTACATTGAGGAAGTTCAAGAGTTTGTTAGATGAAATAGAAAAAAATGTGGATGAGCATTTTTAATGCCATACACAAAATGTGACAAGAATTATAAGATGACACTTGACATTCTAGACAGCAAGTGGCATTATTGAGGGAGGGACACATTTAGTGTGAGATTATGATTTCATGCTGTTAACAGTGAACACAGGCTTGATTATATAAGTGCATACTAGACGTAGTAGGTCTTCCGTATTTCACACATGGCCTAAGTGGATCAGGTCATCACTTACACTACACTTCAAAACAATGTCATTTTATTGTGTAATTCTGTACGAGTCTTAGATACATGCATTATGACATTGGATGCTTATGGTACTATAGTGCACTAATACACTTCAAGTTGTATTTTGAGGCCTAGACTTTTGTATTGCATAATCTATATTTTAGGGAGAAGTGTTAATGGCTTATTTCTTCTTGCCTAGATACAAATTTGATATACCGGTATTGACTTGCCCGAATGTAAAAATTGTAAGCTTAGTTGCTGGATAAAACATCGATGGACCAGAATTTTTAGCATATTAAACCTCATTATCTTTTAATAAAATGTCTTGTTTAATTTTTGATGGGTGCTTCTCCCCTAACAAATTATTAATGGAAAAAGACTGCACGCAAAGCCATTCGAAGTGCAGTCATTGCTACCGACATGTTTCACGATCAAGATAAGTCGTACGATAAATATCTTCAATCTAATAAATTCTGTGCATAAGCAAATAAGATGAAACTACATCATGATATACAGTTTTATCAAAAGAATGTAGCATAATTATGAGATGAGGGTATAATTTATTTGAACTAACAGGGCACGAAGAATTAAATTTGATAATTGATTAAGCGTTAATACTGGACGACTTATCTAAAATCAACACCGAGGCCTTTCCGAGTTTCCGTTTGCAAAGTTGTACAGTGAAAGTTTATTTTTACGTTTTTGAACATTTCTATTAAAATTTTCACTTGCCCGATCGGACAAGTAAGTTTATAGTTTCACTTGCCCGAAATGACATTTTACTTGCCCCGGGCAATCGGGCAACCGTTAATGTCGATCCCTGAAATATACGTATTAATATGTGTTTAGTTATTTTACAACTTTCAAGAAGTGCAAATACATATTTGTAGCATTGTATATTGTTTTGCGGGCAGAAATATTTGAAAATTTCTTACAATTTAAACTTGTTGAATTGCACAATAATTTAGATAAAGTATGTATCTGTCAGTTTTACCACAGATTGATGTGACAGGGAAAGGAATCCTTCATCATTGCACTAGATACAGTTGGTATAGTGAGTTCAAAATAACTGTTGATAGAGCAATAGACAGAAATTGTCCCCAATTAGGTGTTAAATGAGTAACAAGGACATCCAGCTGCAAACTTTGCTATATGCATGAAATAATGTTAGATATGGATTATGATTGATCTTCACAGGACTGGGACCTGATTTGATGTGCAATTACCAACTGATAGAGATAGGCATTAATAGGCATTGCACAAAGGAATACAATACTCATCCACAGTTAATGGTCTGGTGATAACAAAAGAAATCATTTTATGCATGTGATGGGATATCCTGTATCATGAATATTGGATTGGGGGTCTCTGTTCATGTTAGACAGACTTTCAAATTGGGCTGCCTCAATATTAAAGGGTCAGTTTTGGCCAGTTAATGTGACTGGAAATAGCAAATCCAAGTACCTTTTGTTTCCTGTGGGTTTTTAAACATGATGTGGAGCAACAGCATAAACACCACTCTCTTGGCTTTTCCTGAAGAGGCGACTTCCTGGAAGGAAGAGAGTGGTTGGGATGAGATGGGCCTCTGGCTGGTATAGACTTTTGTTCATGTTGCCTGAATTCTTTGTTCAAATATATTATGTGTAGATTTGCATTGTGGATTTGGATTTTTACGTTTTGATTAAGATTTAGGATGCAAAAACTTTTTAATTTGAAGTTTTTCATACTATTTAAATTTAAAATTCATAACAAGCCAGTGTTTTCGTGAGTGATTTTAGTGTTTGGATAAGTTTTCTAGGTCAAAAGAGTAAGTGTAATGATAAGGATTTGCTAAGTTAATTCAATGAAATTTTACCCAATTAAAATATTGACATTATTATCCAAAGCATATTAACATAAGAGCAGACAACTAGTGATGGTGTACATTCTGTGCAATAAGTAGCTGGGTCATGTATATTAGGAGGAATTCTGGCCATTTAAATTCAATTCAGTGAAATTTTATGGACCCAGTTGAGGGATAGACAAGAAATTTGATGTTGAACTGACAAATTTGGATTTCAATTTCAAAAGATTTTTACGAGCGTGCCTGAAAAAGTGTTATTTAAATTCAGGGTTTCTTTGCTACAAGAATTTACATGCCTGTGTGAAAGTATTGTTTTTTGTGATATCAGAATTTCAGTTGGCAGTCAGGCATTTAGATGTATGTGTTTCAATTCAGGAATATATATTATCCTATTTCACAAGATCATTTAAAAGAAAAAGAAAACAAGTGACTGTGAAATTGGATTTCTTCCCTCTTTTCTGTGATAAGCAGATGCAAGCACACGCTGCATAATCCATGCTTGTTTGTGATGGCTCTCAATGTCACTTTGGAATTGTAATGACCGCCCTGTGAACCAATGATTCTGTTCTGATTTTGGACTTTGTTTTTACAAGATGTCGGAATCTAGTTCTCCCTCCAAAACCCCTGAGGATGAGGGGTCTAAATCGTGGGAGGAGTGGCAAGTAAGTCTCCATACCTACATGTATATCCTGGTTGTGTCCTTCTATCTGACTCATCTTTTGGTTTCTGATAGATATCCTGTTTGTCTACTCCTTTACAGCTTTTTGCATGGAGAACTTTTCTGTTTGAGTACACCCTTTTTATTTTCTATATAGAAGAACCAAAATCTCTCATTTGTGACATCACCGAGTTTCAATATTTTATAGTGTAATATTGTGGCAGCCTTGTCTTGATTCTTCATACTCATGATATACACATAAGATGCAAACACAAATGTACCAGTACATGCAGATTCTAAGATATATGCACAGATAAACTACTCAGTATGGTGTATGTATGTGAATGGTATGATGTAGCATCCCTGTGTATATTTATCGACCCAGACAACATGAATCCACTGACTCAACAAGTGATCAATACACAAATTCAGCATGGCTTGGTCTTGTAGTCCTCCAGATTGTCAGATTTCACATTCAGTGAAATACAGGCACATTCACAAGCAGATTTTTATAGGGAGCAGTAATTAATGCCATAAGTAATTATTTCAAATACATGTATTGTTAAAGAGTTTCAAAAATAAATAGTACGGGTATTGCTTTTAGCATTATTTGGTGTGTAAAAAAGTGAGATATATACATAAAGTTTTTGTTCAAAACATCCCCAAACCTGTCCAAATACACCGGTAGACCTATATTCTGTTTCAATTAACACTTCTCATTGTTGTCTGTGTGCTATGTTCTTTGAGGTAAATGTCTCGCAAACACACGAAAATAATAACAGCGTAGGGCTATTATGCGTTCAAGAATAGGGGAACCTCTTTGTGTGCATTATGAATCATATCAAATTATTTGTTTTCTGTGTATTTACAAAGCCAATATTGTGGGTGATATTATTGCCGTCAGAACTCAATCCACCTTACGACCAGACATTTTACAATGGAATGCTTTATGGAAAAACTGGTTATCAGCTAAGCAAACAAAATCATTGGAATAAAAAAGTCTTCGCGTCCTTATCATAATCATTGATCAAGACATACATAGGTCTTTTTTTCACTTGATTTGAAGTTTTTCTACTCTGGTAAATTGTATAAATTGAAAACTAAAGAGAATTTGTAAGAACTCAATGATGAATTGGTAAGTGAAGTTAAATGGTAAAAACGGTGCTTTTGAATATGAGCAGTTATTGTGTCATATATCTGACAAAAGCAGAGAGCTGTTGAAGATTTAACAGGATTATACCTGGGCTTTAACTATTTGATTTACTACAACCCCAACAGTGTATTCGTTACTGAGAGATGAAAACAGGTGGAGAAACTATGTAAGATAGCCCCATTTCTCACTGTCCTCAATGATTTGTGAAGCATTTGCATGTGTAGCAGAAAATGAAAGGTAGAAGGCTGAGCATGACATCAACTTTCCTTTTCAATGCATGTCACTTTATACTATAGATCACTTTCATTATAATATAATGGACTATTTATCTGTATAGATACTGTAGATTTAAGAATGTTATAAACATGATAAATATGGTCAACCATCAAGTCCTGAAAATGTGGATTATTGTTATAAAACTCTTCTCTAATTATCTTTATAACCTAAGTACACATTATTTAGCAACATTATAATTAAAATCATGTACAGTGTAACACTATATTTTCAATATGCAAATATGCAATATGAAACAGTAAATATTACACAGATTGCAAATATATTGAATACCAGGTAGATCAAATACAGAATAAAGAATTCATGGTCTGTACATGTCAACAGTTTCAGAAAGAGAATTAAAATATATGAATCGTGACATTTATTATTACAAACAACTGTTATTTAATATCAATAATTTTTCTTTTATAGAACCAGCTGCATGCTTATGTAGCATGGGTAAACTCACAGTTAAAGAAGAAGCCGGGAGTGAGGCAGATCGAGGACCTCCGTAATGACATGAGGGATGGGGTGGCCATAGCAGAGCTCATTGAGATTGTGTGTAAGTAATGTAGCCATAGCAGATCTCATTGAGATTGTGTGTAAGTAATGTAGCCATAGTAGAGCTCTTTGAGATTATAAGTAGTGTAGCCACAGCAGAGCTCAATGAGATAGTGTGGAAGTAATGTAGCCACATTAGAGCTCAATGAGTATGTAAGTAATGTAGCCATAGTAGAGCTCTTTGAGATTATAATTAATGAGATAGTGTGGAAGTAATGTAGCCACAACAGAGCTCAATGAGATAGTGTGTAAGTAATGTAGCCATAGTAGA
>WFKH01011581.1:61228251-61244860 GCA_016163765.1 Magallana hongkongensis | reverse complement strand
GGATTAAGTCATGTTTAGGAGGTATGATAGCCATAGCAGGGTTCACCGAGATAACTACATAGTCATAATTTTCCTCAGTACATTTTAGAATCATTGTTTAGTTTTTTTAAGCATTTCTCATTTACTGATTATAGTCAACTTTCAAGATGAACTAAAGAGGTATGATTATAAATTTTGACAATCATTAGGCCAAAGAGATGATTAATTATATTACCGGAGATAATTGATATAGAAGTGCTGCTGAGAACAACAATTTAACTACCAGTACTAAATGTACTGGTTTATGATAAAAAGTTCAGGTTTTTATTGCAAAGAAAAGATTTTATGAATAAATCTAAAGACTTAAGAATATTTTAATGTAGGCATGATATCTGCTAAGACTGGCTAGTAAACTTTTTCTAAATGTAGACTAATTGTATACAATGTCCAAATCAGTGTTAGAGTGCCTTTGTAACAAATATTTACAGTAAATATTTAAACAGAAACCATTGAAAATGTTTGCTGTGAACACAAATGTAAATAAGTAAACAAGTTGGACAGACAGAAGGAGTGTAAAAGTTGTAACATTTACACAATGCTGTATTCATGAAGATGTAGTGATATTTGACAGTATAATGAACCTATTTTAGTTACCTCTGTTTAGTCACACATTATGTTTGTTAACTGGGGTGCATGCCAGTACTGAAAGTGTTATAATAAGTAATGTATATGTACAGATAGTTGACCAGTAATTGATGTAAATTTTACTCTGATGAATTGTCTAGATTTCTGTTTGCTTATAGCCTTTTTCTTTTTTCTTTATATTTCGGAAGAGGGGAGCTAGCAGTCTGTTATTATTTATTGATTACATTTAATCTGTGTTGCTAAAATTATATTTTATAAAAGGAAAGGATATTGGATACTAGAAATTAGGTCAATAGCTCGTTATTGCATTATTTAAAAATCTATTAATTGTTACATTATTTCCAGTCTAAGCATATTGATTAAATCTTGCGTGGAAACTAATATACAGATTTGTGGTGCATTTTTTGCAGTTGTCACAGGGTTTTGCCACTATTTAACTTCAGATTTATTAAAGTTGACCTGATGAAAAGTAAACAAGCCATTTAGACAAAAACTTGACCTATAAAGCTACTGGTCTAATCAGATTTGATGGATTAATGGGATTAGTGTGATTGTTAAGCCCTAACACAGATAAAACTTTTTGACTATGTATGAAAGTAAGCAAGGACCTAAGGGTTCTTAGCAGGTGTAGTATGTCTACTTGGCATTGATCTCTTTTATTTGTTCAATGAAAGCAAGAGATTTTATTATGTTGGACCAACCGCTTTGCTGACAGTAGGGAGTAGTCATTATTTCAATAGATAATTGGCAAGCAGATAGGAATCAATGTTAACTGAGGTAATAGAGATCAGATAGTGTGATTAAAGGGAAGGCTTTTGAATGAAGATCATTTTGTGAAATGCTATACATGTATTTAAATATTTGGGGATTTTTTTAAATAGGAAATGATTTTGAGCAATAATACAAAATTAAGGGAAAAATTGATATTGAATCTATGTCAGATGATTATTGGGATACACATAAACAGTCTCAATTTTATCAACCTTCAGGTTTTTATTATTTTGGCAATTGTTTTCTGAACTTGATATGATAAGAACAGTGGTGTAAATAACTGCAAATAAAGTTTTTAAACAGTTAAATGCTTTGCAAGTTGAAAAAGTTAGCCATTGAGTCGTCAGGTTTTTAATTCTATTGTGAATGAGCTTGTCTTTTTTTTGCAGTAAATATTATAACAAGTGTTGACAAACTTTTTTGCAATACATGTACCACTGATAATGGGTTGGACTATTTATTTCCAGCGGGTGAACATTTGGGCGGAATACACAGCTGTCCGTCCTCTACAGCGGAAATGAGAGAGAATGTGGACCGAGTGCTGCAGTACATGGCTGCCAACCGTATCCGCATGCATCACACAAATGCCAAAGGTACAAAGAGAATTATGTACATGAACATTTCACTGTTAGACATGATTACTGACCAATATTTATCCTTTCAAGTCAGATTTTCTCTACATACTAATATCCAGTTGTTTGATATTATATCTGGAGGGATGATTGACGTGAAAAATTTTGCATTTGGCTTACAGACTGTTTATCATGAACTGAAATAAAGCAATCATAAACGGAATTCCCTACAGCTAAAATCATTTTCACTCTCAGAAAATTGGCCTTTATTGTTGAAATTAACCTCCTTCAGGGATGGGTGGAAAATTAAAGAGCAGCAAAAATTGCTTAATGAATTTCAGCAGTAATATTAATGTGATCATTAAAACTCACACTGGCATGAAATTTTCTATGTTTTCTTAGTGCAAAAATACAAGTTTTTACATAGAATTGAATATCTTTTTCAGATATTGTGGAGGGCAAGCTGAAAAGCATTATGAGGCTGATTTTGGCTTTAGCTGCTCATTTCAAACCCCAGTGTGTCAAACATTCCACTCACCAGAGACGGCAGTCGGGATCTGCCATGACAGGACTTGTTCAGGTATAGAGGTCAAAGGTGAAAGTGTGGGCAAAGGTTGCTGTGACTTAACACTTAATGACATCAGTAGTTAATGATAATATATGATAATATACATGTATTGGAATGGTTCAGAAGTGAAATGATTGTATGTTACATATCATTAATTTCAAATGCAGCTATTGTTTGGGGGCTTATTGTATTTTAGTGTTTCAATTTGAGATAAAATCATTCAATACATGTATTATAATTAACTGAAATTACTATTGAAATGTCACAATTATTAACTCTAGCTAAAGACTGATGACATTTGTTAGGACTGCAATTGAGCATGAAGTATACTAGGGAATACAGTAAATAATAGTGTATTGATTCCAGGGAGCTTCTGCAGCTTTGACGGAGGCTCGCAGAAATGCAGCAAAGGCCGGTAATAGCTTCAGACGCAACCGACCACCTACCAACTATGCTGATCGCAGGTGTGTTGTAAAGAATGAAGAAAAAAATCTTTTTGTATAAAATAATACTTGTGAAAGATATCAAAGCAAACACCAAAAAATTTTGCTGATAGATAAAATGTTAAAATGATAAACCAAAATCAGATACACTGACAGGATATTTCCTTGCTTGCAGTGTACGTGCATGGCAGATATTATAAAAGATATAACTGCTCTTTGCAATAAATGTATTATAATACTATGGGCTGGTTATCTTGTGAATAAAACAAGAAGGTTTTTACAGGTAAACAAGAAAGTATTTACAGGAATAATCTACCAGTTTCCCAAAGTTTAATTTTTTCCATCAGGAAAACATATCATGGCAGTAGTTCAGACCAGTTCAGTGATTCAGACCAGAGTTTTGGGGACCAGCGGAAGACCCTATTGGGTCGAGATGAGGGGGATGGAGCCAGTGCAGACAAGAGTCCCCTCTCTAGTGCACGTATATCCAGCTCCCTGACCCAGCATCCAGCGACCAGGGGAATGTCATCCTCACTCTCCAAAAGTCATTCCTCAGACCAAATATCAGGTATTTGGCAAAGAGGTACATTGTTTTACAAGAATGTTATTGTTAGGAACATTTGGACAATATTAAACAAAGGCATTTATTTCTTTGTATTTTTGGAGGGTTTTTTTTTTGTTTTTTGTAAATTGAAAGTTAATCATGGTTACGCAATTTTTTTGTTTTTTGTAAATTGAAAGTTAATCATGGTTACGCAATTTCTTTCTTTATTGCAAGTGGACTTTAAAAATATCTTATTTGGTAACCATTGTGCGTAAGAATTATTTCATTGGATATAATAATGTTAAAATAGAATGATATAACCTAATACTTTGTAACATGTAAAACTTCCAAGACCAGCTTTAGCTATTCAACTGTGTAACGTTGTGACTTACAATTTTACATTCTGTCCATGTCCATAGAACACCCTCCCCCACCCCCAAGAAAATAAAGTTATTAAATAATTAGAAAAGTAAAACCTTTGAAAAATAGATTTATGTTTACTTAAAGATTTTATAATATAAACTATCCCATCTTTAGTACTGAGCAAGTTAAAAGTAAATGATATTTATTGTTGATAGCAAAGGACAGTGGAACTGAATTGGAGGATTCTGGGTCCAACTTAGTAGAGCGTTCTCATTTTGATGACTTGGTGACAGAGTACATTGATGTGTATGAGGATATGAAACATACCAAAGATGATTTACTGAAACTACAAGACCTGGTAAGTAGCATCTAGTCAGAGATCAAAGAAAACCTTGTGATGAGAAGTTATGCTTGAATATAAATAGATAGACTTTTCCTGATAAAATGTCAGACAATCACTAAACCCTCAACTTTGATGATTCAAAAAATATGCATAGCATATTTGTCCCCAGTAAAGAAAATTAGACTACTGGCTATCAGTTTCGGCATGTTTTGTGGATTAGGAGTGTAAAAGTGAAATAGAAAGACCAGGAATAGAGTTTGTATATTTTTGTTAGTTACTGTGTGGGGAACCACCTGACGGGGAGGAAGGAGACAAGTCTGTGTTGATGGGGTCTAGTCCAGAGGAGCAAATTGTAAGTAGATAAAAATATATTTACATCTGTGTTGTATGTAATAAAGAACTACAGGTATAACTATTCTGATAATGTACATGTCTGTTCATTTATATAACTAATTTTAAACAATTTAAAGTTTTATTCATGCATTATTATTTCCATCTTTTACATATATGTCAATTTGAAATAGTTTTGTCAATATTTTTATCATTGATTAAGGATTCCTTCTCTCGGACTTTCAAGTAATGATTATAGATTCCATAAGTGAATGTTTTCTCTCATCAATGTTGACTTTTCCAGGCAATATTAAAGAGTCAGTTGTTACAGTCTACTATAATACAAAATGATTTACGAGAGGACCTGTCTCGGACAAAGAATGACTGTATGCTACTACAGGGGAACAAGGTGACGATCGACTTTTGACACACTATAGGAAAAACTCAGAGAACTGATTATGCATGTACACTCCCTTGCAAAATCATAAAAAATATGAAGTTGCATATTCCACTGTAGCTCTGTTATTAACCCATTTTTGTTTTGTGTAGGGGGGACTACAGCAGAGGTTAACAGAACAGGATGAGACAATCAACCAACTGAAGCAAGAAATTTTACGGAGAGATTTTGACAAGCAAAACTCAGAATTAGAAAAGGTAGAGATAATGAACATACAAAGACTTGTATACTGTAGTAAAAATAGAATATTGTAAGTACTAACTACTTGAATATTGGTTTAAATGATATCCACCAAAATGACCTAGAGTTTCAAAAAGTTAATGGTTGTATTGTTGCGAGAAAGTTTTCAAACTTGTGTAGATACATTGATTATAAAATACCATTTTTAAACTTCTATTTTACAGATTGAATTACGAAAGAATGTGCAAGAAAGAGACAAACTGGTTTTAGATTTAAAGGTAATTTCCAAAGTCGTGATCAAATTGCATTACATAGTGAAATAAATCTTCTGAAAACTCTGATAAGTTAAATAAAAAGGCAAGTAAAAGAAATCAGTATATAGATACACTAATTTAGAAAAATATTTTAAAGCATTAACCAAATGTAAAAGCCTGGCAGGTATTTTGTGTTGAATTGCACATACATTCCAATTAGTTCAAAAAAGTTATACTGTAAATCAGTCTTCTTTATACTGGGATATTTAATAATTGTATGTAAATGCTGTACAGAAAGAGATGGCCAGAAGAGACCAGCGGATAGACCAGCTCCAGAATGAGCTACAGATGCAGATCCAGGAGAAGGAGTCCATTACGAGGGCTCTGAAACAGCAGATCTCTGAGCTACATGACCGGTTGAGAGTCGTAGGGGAACATGGGGTGAGAAACACTCGGCTTCCTTTGTGGTCAGTTGTCTTATACATGTATATACCACTCAATGAAAGATAGATACATGTAGCTCAAATTTCAAACCTTTGCTGTAAAGAGTTACTTCTTCAAGCAATATACTCAATTGTAATCTGTGTTAAATGATCCATGTAAATGAACATACATGCACATGTTGTAATTGTGATAACTATAGTTTGTAAATTGTGAAGGAGGTTCCTAAATGGTGTAACATTGTTTTACAGGCCACTTTAAAGGCCAGAGTTGCTGTGCAAGACAAAAGAATGGCAAAGTTAGAAGGAAAGATTTTGTCATCTTCTGATCGGGATTCCTCTGTTTCCTCACAGGTAATCATCAGGAAATCTCCATTACTTTTAAGGAGTTATCAGTAACTTTTAGGCAAAACAAATTTATCTATGTTTTCTTGGGCCAAAAATGTTAATAATATAAAATGAGAAAACAGGGTGTTTATTTTTATTGTGAAAGTTATCTGAAGAAATATTACAATGAAAAGGGGCATTATTTTATTTTTTTACAACTTTATTAATAAAAATAATTAGTTATTTCCCATTTGAATATGTCAATAAAATTGATTAATGCAACAACATTCATCTCCCAATTTTTCCCTGCGCACTGAGGTTTGTCTGTATAATGTATTGTGTGTAATGTCTGACCGTGAAAATACTGTACATTTGCATGTTCAGAGAGTACAAGTTTGTGTTTACATATTCACTTGTATGTAAATACATGTACATGCAATGCTTTAAATTGACATTCCATAAAAGGCTCTCTTGTGAAAGTATAGTGACTATTTTAGGTGATTTATCTTTTAAACTGTTTATATTTTTTTAAAGGGCAGTGTGGATGATCTCCAGGTGGTGAAGGATTCACTAAGCAGTTTACGGGTGTGTTTTAAGGGAGGAGACCCACAACTCCACACCCTGGACACCCTGGAACACAGTGTCTCAGCTCTTCTAGAGAAAAACCAACAAAACAACAGTACATCAAGTAATGGAAGCCATCAGGTACGTGTCCACTCAAGATGTTCCAATTAACTTTATGCTTTGAGGATTTCGGAAGAAACTTGCTGTGTATAAAAAGAGGAGAACCAAAAAACACATGTAGCACAGATTGTAATGTGGACAAAATTGCAACTGAATTTGAATAAAAATAACAACTATTTTCCTCATATATGATATAAGATCAGTGAATATTGCCTGATTTCATGATTGCAGAATTCCTACAGCAGCAATTCATCACGGAGAATGAACTTTGACTGTACGGGTGATGTACGGAGATCCCCTATCACAGCTTTACCAGGTAGTACAAGTGAGTGTATTTAGTTTGCTGTGGTCTCTTACAATACTGAATTGGGTGGTGGATCACAAGGAGTGGACTGAACTGTTGTGTGTGGTGAATCCAAGGTATTTCTGTATCACACTTGACCCATTGACAAGTAATGGACCCCTGTAACATGACTCAAATGCCTTTCTTGTGCAGTGTGTTAGATATGTCCACTCACCAAACTGTTATTAACCCAGGTGGTTTGGAATTGTGCATGCACTTCTGGTGAAAAATATCACAGGAGAAGTTTGAATTAATGATTAATTGATTAAATTCTTTAGAAGAAAAGACAAAATTCTTTAATACTCATTGTATGAACATACTTGAGAAAAAGTTACGTTTGGGAAGAAAATCACTATAGAAATAAGTGAAAGAAATTTTATTTTCTTTATTAATACAGTGTAGGCTAATTTTTCATGAAATTTTTATTTACCAAAGGTTTCTCAGTCAATCAATTAGATGGTCCACCTAATGGAAACCTAGGAAAGGGCCAGAACTCCACCAAAGTGCTCTACTTCACGGACAAGACGGTCAATCCTTGCATGTGTACAATCCAGAAAAGGTTGGTGGGAGTTCTTGTCACCAAAGTCTGCATTTTCTTTGTTTAGCTTTACTCCCAAATACCTCAACTTGGTCAAGTTGTGAAATATACATGTAGATTCAGTACTAAATATTAGAAATGTGTGTGTACAATAACGTTATCATTTGGTTGCACTAGACACATTGATAATAATTATTTTCATAGAATGATCACCAATTTTCAAAAGAACAAAAAATGCTTTAGTTTATGGCATATAACCTTACTCTAAGTATGTAGCTAGCTACTGATTTATTACAATACATAAGGTAGACTTTGAACCCTTTCTTTGCCAGGACACAAAACAATTCAAAAGAAAGCTCTGTGTGATGAGATTGGTAGGTATTGAACTCTAGATACCTAGGTAGAGTGCAAAAGTTCCTAGCCAAACCCTTCTGTAATCTTGTGCTGTGCTCTCGGTTTAGCCCATTGTGCTGTGCTCAGTCTAGCACCTTATAAATGGTGACAGGCTATCGTGTGCTCTGCTGTGAAAACCACTTTCATGTTGGCTTCAAAGTAAAAATCCCAGTTCCATCATCTGCCTTTTGAATATAATCATGGGGAAATCCCATTATATCAGCTCCATGTACATTATCTGTGTGAAAATGAGGCCTGATTTTAATTGGGATCTACAATTTGATTTTATTGAAATATGCATTATATATATATTTAAAAGCAAAACTTTCTAGCCTAGAGAATCTAGGAATGAAATGGATTGATATTAGACTCACATGTATATTTATTTGGGGAAGTACTTTTTTGTTCTTGTATAAGACAGAAAACTCCAGGTGATACAATTCATTTCTAAAGCAAACTGCTTATAATTAATTTGTTGCTACATTTAATATAATTTAAATATTTTCTTTCAATGGTTTTCAGATTAGGGGAGATAACTCTGAAAGACTTTAAACAAATCCATGATGAGAGTTCAGGAAACTACCGATATTCTTTCAAAGCTCTGGACCCAGAGTTTGGAACAGTGAAAGAGGAAGTGATGAATGACGATGACATTATCCCTGGTTGGGAAGGGAAAATTGTAGCATGGATTGAAGAAGACACTGGATAGCAGCCGAGTGAGGAGACAGATTCTATAATGGCTATCGTGTTCTTGTGATACCTCAGCTTTCTCGTCTATCCTGCCTATATTTGTTGATCCTTGGACTTTGTTATGTTTTATTTGTGCTCTCTTACTGTTATCAAAGCAAGTCATGCTTTGAGATTTTGGGCTCAATGGGCACAATATTTTGCTATCATATATGTTGTGAAGTTTATCACTGTCAAAGGTTTTTCTATGAGACAGGTGCTTCCAGAATAGAAGCATATACATGTAGTTACATGTAAGGCATGTCTCATTACTGCAGAAACTTCTTTTGGAAAGGAAGGGGGAGGGAACAGATTTTCCATTCATATACAAAGAACTGTTTGCAGTATTTTTAATTTCAAATAGAAACAAAATGTATAGCAATCGATCTGATGTCTCTGGATCTGAACTATGCATATTTGCATAAACATTTTTTTCATTTGTCTCATTTTGATTGTATTTCTTTTTTGTGAGTGCTTTATTTTTTGCAACAACCAACGGATAGAAATGTTTTTATTTTTGAATATGATTGTTTATATTTTTCTTTAGTTACAGTATATACACTTCAGAAAGTATTGTAAAGGATAGTATGCAACAAGTAAGGCATCTTGAGAAATATATAATTTATATTACTTTGGTTTAAACATGATTGTAAGATACACAACATTATAATGCAGGCATGATATTTATTATTTTTTTCGGGTATTGACATAATTATGTCTTTTTGTGCAATAATGATATTTTTTGACATTGAAAGGCAGTTAGATGGTGTTGACACTAATACTGAGTTAAAAGTTGTTTATCTTCATCGTTTCTTGAAACTTGTTTCCAGGTTACAAGAAGTTTCATTATACAAGACAGTGTGAAAGTAAACAAAAGCATAAGATTGAATGAAGTTTGGTATCTTAATGCATACTTTTGATTGTCTTATTATTTAATTTTTATTTAATTAAGGTGTCTCAAACATTTTTTTTGTCCATTCTCTTTTTTGGTCTGTGATATTTAAGTCGTCAGCTGCGAACCATATTTTTCATATACTATTTGCAATGATTTTTTAGGTTCACTCAAACAAAGCAAGAATGTAACCTACATGTAATGTACTTAATCTTAAATTGGAAGAAACAACAGCAATTATCTGGATAGTCTAATTGATACAAAAATCTAATTTCATTAGCAATTAGATTGCAGTATTTTATTAACATTTTTGATGAAGTTGACAAGTTATAATCATCCATTTTTATTTGACTTTTTTTTTTCAAACACATTCCCAAAATGAATTGCATTATGAAAATCAAGAAAACTTAAGACTCTTTTATTAAATTTGGTTTGTTACTTAGAAATGCTACAACCAAAATACCACCATACCAATACATATACATGTATGTATATTTAGGAGTTTTTTTTGCTAATATTTTGTACCTGAATATTTTGACTCTTGTCGGTTGTTTGTTATAAATTCATGTTTTCCAATCTAGTCCACAATTTTACAGTGTGAGTGTTTTATTTTGTCAGGGATCCAGACATTCCTTGTTAAATAATCAAACTGCATTCAGTTCAGTGACATTCCTTAATAACTGGCATTTACAGCGTATTTTTTTTGTGTGTGTGTGTGTAAGAACACTTCATATTGCTGTTACTCTCTTTTTCTAAAACTTTGACCAAATATCTTATAGGAATCTTATAGGAATCAAGTAAATTTTTGTTCATTTACTTAGCATCCTATTTCTTTTCTTTTTTTTCTTTTTTTCGAGCTAGATCTGTATTTTTTACTGTAGATATTTGTCTCATTTTTCATCAGGGTGGCTTTTGAATTATAGATGTCCATCCCAAAGAAAGAATGCTTTCTGAAGACATTTACATACATGTATGTTTACATTTATTCTGTGTGTGTTGTATAGTGATCATCAGTGTTGCCTGGTCTACACAATCTTATGCAGACATCATTGCCTAAAGATAATTATACTGCCTTACAATAAACAATTGAGCATGCAAGAACATAAGAAAAGTTCTTTTTCTGGGTTTTTTTGCATTTGTGAATAAAAGTGGAAAGAAGTTACAGATGAAATCTTTTTTTTTTATGTATATGTAAGAATGTGATGATACCTGGGGGTACTGGGGATAAGGGGAGAAGATTTGAGGATGACATAGACATTGAATGTAGATGTACATTGACCTATTTTCACCTGATTCAGAATTAATCTTCAAGAGCCATAACATTCCACCCAAGTTGTAGATGTCAATATTTGTGTACACACAAATCTACATCAGAATAAGTTGTAAAACACTATACGGTACACAGTCAGCTATAATGTAATATCTTCACCCCTAGAGGAGCATAGTCCATCCTTTCTCTTGGCTACGGGCTGTCATATAATGTAATATCTTCACCCCTAGAGGAGCATAGTCCATCCTTTCTCTCGGCTACGGGCTGTCTAATAATGTAATATCTTCACGCCGAGAGGAGCATAGTCCATCCTTTCTTTCGGCTACGGGCTGTCTAATGATGTAATATCTTCACGCCTAGAGGAGCATAGTCCATCCTTTCTCTCGGGTACGGGCTGTCTAATGATGTAATATCTTCACCCCTAGAGGAGCATAGGCCATCCTTTCTCTCGGCTATGGGCTGTCTAATAATGTAATATCTTCACGCCTTGAGGAGCATAGTCCATCCTTTCTCTCGGCTACGGGCTGTCGAATAATGTAATATCTTCACGCCTAGAAGAGCATAGTCCATCCTTTCTCTCAGCTACGGGCTGTCTAATGGATTTCCTCAAACTGTTTCTTGATCAACAGTGCTTTCTTTAGCCCTAGTGGTTAAAGATCAGGGCCTTCCAAGTTTGTTTGGAGAGGAGTGGACTGAAAATCCTTGGCTTGCAAAGATGATTTATGCTTGCCTTTTGAATATGTTGAATATATTTGAATGTACTGTACATTTGGTGGTCATAAAATTACATGTATGAAATCTGTTTTATGATAACAAGACCCATTGTCTACTCTTTATCATGAGAGCTTAATGAAAACATGAGTAAAGGCAATACATTAAACATCCTTGTAGTTTTTCCCCCTTTATTCCAATTGCTAGTCTTTTGACATTACTCTTTTACAAGTTTTTTTTAGCTCACCTGAGCTGAAAGCTCAAGTTAGCTTTTCTGATCACATTTTGTCTGTCGTCCATCTGTCTGTCGGTCTGTAAACTTTTCACATTTTCAACATCTTCTCCAGAACCACGTGGCCAATTTCAACCAAACTAGGCACAAAGCACCCTTAGGCAAAGGTGATTCAAAGTTGTGAAATTTAAGGACCACGCCCTTTTACAGGGGGAGATAATTAGGAATTATTGAAAACCTTTAAGAAATCTTCAAAAGTCTTCTTCTCAAGAACCATTTGGCCAGGAAAGCTGAAACTTAAGTGGAAGCATCCTCAGGTAGTGTAGATTCAAAGTTGTGAAAATCATGACCCCTGGGGGTAGTGTGGAGCCACAATGGGGGGTCGAATTTTTACATAGGAATATAGAGGGTAAATCTTTAAAAATATTCTTCTCAGAAACCAATAAGCCAGGAAAGTTGAAACTTATGTGGAAGCATCCTCAGGTAGTGTAGATTCAAAGTTGTGAAAATCATGACCCCCGGGGGTAGGGTGGGGCCACAATTGGGGGTCAAATTTTTACATAGGAATATATAGAGTAAACCTTAAAAAATCTTCTTTTCAGAAACCAATAAGCCAGGAAAGCTGAAACTTATGTGGAAGAATCCTCATTTAGACTCTGGCCCCTGGACGATTCTTGGGCCTCACAAGGGGTTCAGAGTTTGATAAGGGTTTATATCCCATATATAAGCAATTTTTTAGGATCTTTTTTAGAACTGCAAAGCTCAACATGTGATATGACTATAAAATCATCCTGTTAGAAAAGGGACTTGATTATAAACATAAGAATATCCAGGGGGAAACCATTAAGCTGATTTTATCATGCCTATTATTGCTCAGGTGAGCGATGTGGCCCATGGGCCTCTTGTTTACCTTGACCTTTGGTATTCACTTCACAATTCCTTATTTTTACCCGAAATGAATTGTTCAAAATATTTTCACCTAACTTCAATAACTCTTACAAGTTAATTAAATATCTTCTGTCATCATATGTTAATAATATTAATAAGATATTCATGAACCATTTAGCAAATTGGTTAGATCTGGTACTGTAAAGCAATTTTGCCAATTGCCCTATTTTCCTTTTTCCAAATTAATACGGTCAAACTTGATATTTAAAAGTTTATACAAATGCTTATAGCAAATAATATTTAAAGTCATTAATAAAAGGGCGACTTTTAATGTTTACTTTCACAGCAAGCATTATCAAGCACTGAAAAACTCAACAGAGTTTTAATTACCATATCTTTAAGAATTGGCTGTGTTCGCAACCTCTCGACATACCCGCATATACAAGAAAAGTAAGTTTATCAATACATATATTCAACTGAGCAAGCAATCTCTCTCTCTCTCTCTCTCTCTCTCTCTCTCTCTCTCTCTCTCTCTCTCTCTCTCGTGAAATAAGTATAGAAGTTTGAAACGCTGAATAATGATGATCAACATCTGACTTTAATTTATTTTAATTATTTTACAATCATAGTGTCCAACTAAAGTATCTGTGGTTACCATTTTGACGCAAATAGCTTTCATTGATACCATTGTAGAAGTTGATCTATATAGAATCACTTGTTTAGTATAATCAGTTCTGTGGGGCGTGTATTTTACTTTGGTCACGAGTAATACTGTTATATCACTGCCTTCGTTGCTTGTCACTCTCAATCAAACTCCAATTAACATATTCTCCCTAAATTAGAGGTTGGATTACATTAATAAATTGATCTATTTCGGATGTGAAAAATACATTCGTACAAAAACGAAAAGAAAAAAATGAGCATACATTAAAATATAAATGCATATTAATGTCGATATTAACTATTTACTGCTTTATATAAATTACATTCGAAGCAAATCTTTAACTCATAAGATATATATTGGTTCAGAAAGTTAAGAACATGGCTGTTGTTTTGCCTCGCCATGCATACTTTTTTAACGTTGAGAATATTTTCTTTTCCACGGCAAGCGACATGGGACCATGTATATGTTGGTCAAGTTTTCTTCCAGCAAAAACAACCTTCCCAGTATCACTAGCAATACCGACCACGGAAAGATCCGATGAGCTGCAGATACACGTGTATACAAACCCTTGATGTCCTGTAGAAGTTGCAAAACAAAACAGGTACGTACTAAATACTTACTAAATATCTATAAAAAGACTCAGAAGATTTGTTAAAACAGTGCAAGTTAGATACATAATGTACTGTTGGAAGAAATTGATCTTGGTTTTTTTAGATACTGTATCATGAAAAAACTACGAATTACTGCTTTAGAATTCCGTCGGATTTGTGGAAGTTTGACCTTTGATTGGTTTTAAAACCGCTAAAAACAATGTTCACTTTTTCACATTCTGATATAGCTGCAGATCTGTAGCTCATCGGTCGTCCATATGATTTTTTTTCAAACCAGTGAGCTACAGAACTCTAATTGAGAGAGTTAGCTCTCTAGATTAATTGTCAATTGTACTTTTTTTTTCTTTTTTCTTTTTTTTTTCTATTTTCACACTTCAACGCATGTATTGTATATGTATTATTGTTTATTGGATTTTTCTCAACACTGTAAAATATGCTGTTAAGAGAATAAATAAATTGACAATTGTCAATTGCAGCTAATTCTAAGAGTCATATCGATATGCTCAATAGATGCCAAAATGATCTAACTATTTTCTCATTATTTTAATGAATTATATATTTTGTCTATATTAGTTTATATCTCTGTCAACAAACAAACTATAAAGGACTATTTATACATATTTCAGCTGTGCGATGGAAGCATCTATTAGACTAGTAAATAAATTTATCTTAAAATATTCAATTTTTAAAACAATGTTTTTAATTTTCCAAAGTGACTTTAAAGACTTGAAGAAAAAGGATCCCAAAGAGTAGAAAATCTTCCGGGTTATTTTTAAAATGAACTTGCGGTTTTATAAAATGCATTAGAGGTAGTAGAATTTTTACATTTCAAAAAGTTTGTGACGGTAAAATATAATTGTTTTCTTGATTTGCAGCCCCCCCCCCCCCCCCCCCTTGAATAAAAATAATACGTTCCCCAAAGATGCACAAATTTATAATATAGCTTGAAGTCTATAAAATCTGTGAATATTTTTTATTTTTTTATTTTTATGATAATTTACCTCACTTTCTACTCTACACAATTTTATCTCTTATTTCGTTGGATCATTTTAGGTCGTGAATAATTCGATGATTGAAAACTTTAAAGGATGCATTATTGTATTCATCATTCAATTGAATACACAACAATTGTCGACAATTATTAGAATTTTCTACGAATCAAACTACTCGTTATCTTGCTTTTATCAATTTAAACTTGAGTATTATATTGTAATTTATAGAATGTTTATACATTGTATAATGTATATAATGTTATTTGTATTCTGATGAGTTGTACAACTTAAGGAAATAAATTGAATTGAATTGAATTCTTAACCAGGAAGATTCAGGATATTCAACACAATAATTTATACGATGGCATGCAAAATATAAAAGTGTTACCCCATATATCTCAAGAATGTAAAAATATTCATATTTTCACGACTTAATATTATTAGCAGTTTCTGCATTTTAGATAAAATAAGGAATAAATAGTGAACTCTTAATCTTAAAATATTTTTGTTAGCGAATTTTAAAAATGTAAGATTTTTTATGTCATAATATAAAAATTCCAAATATTATATCCTAACAGCGGGTAATTTACGCGAAAAAGCGTGGAAAGAAATAAAACTTTTACTGGAAATAAATGAATTATAACTCTCTCTCTCTCTCTCTCTCTCTCTCTGTGTGTGTGTGTGTGTGTGTGTGTAGATCCGCTCCTGTGCACGTCATTATTTGTAGATCTTTCACTTCAAAGGCCCAAGACTAACGAAAACATGCTATTTTTCAACAGGTATTGACACGTGTTCCCAATCACAGATTCAGGCACTGACAGGATATTGACACTTCAATTATAAGGCATCAAACCAACACGGCATCAGCGCGCTGCACGAAGACTCCCAATGGATTCATTAATTCAACAAAAGAACCATTAATGACACTGTTTAAAATCCTTGACTCATTTTACGACCTTTTTGAAAAAAAAAAAATATCAATAATGAATCTTTGAGTGATAACTGAATGTGTATTAATTCTGTGAACAAAACAACTGTTGAATGATGATTGTCAATAAATCAGAGAGATTCAGTTTGATTGTTCTTTTAATTAGAGGTATATTTGCATGACGCATAATTTCAATCTAATAAGAAGACATTTATTATGTCATAAGAATAATTTTATTTTTGTTTGACATGTCGTTCAATGTTGCCAAATGATCCTGTGTCATTTAGAAATATATCCACATATATCAATAACTGATTATTTTTCTCAAGTACAGATTTAAGATATATTGAGATTTAAGTGAACTAGTGAAATAGTTATACATATCGTGATATTTGTGTTTGCTATTATTCTGACTACATATAGATATGTATATTGTTAATATGTTAATGGCAAACCGGTATATGTATATACACAGGATTCAGGATTTATCCAAATGTAACTCTCTCTTTCTCTCTCTCTCT
>WFKH01011581.1:61180420-61216574 GCA_016163765.1 Magallana hongkongensis | reverse complement strand
CTTTCGCCCTCGTTGTCAGCGGGCGAATTTAAGACTGGGCAAATTTCAATGTTTCAAATTATCTCTCTTCAAATACAACTGTGTCTAGGTGAATTCAAGACGGGGCAAAACTGTTTGCAAGTGTAGAAGGGCGAAATTACATGGGGCGAAAATAACCCTGTATACAGTAATTTGTTCAAGATGTAAATTTATTGCTGAGAAGTGTTCATGAATTCTGCCAAAATTGAGCCACCACAAATTCAAATTATTCCATAGTAATTCTTCATATTTATACTTTTTATAGTTACTTATTTAATTTTCACTAACCATTTTTTTTTTTAATTTTAATTTTGTGCTGCAAGTTAGCTGCAGCTTTCTTAGAATGATTAAAAAAGTGTCATTTTTGCTTATGTATAGAATACTTCTGACTAGAAAAATTTATTGAACTCTATTACAGTCACATCAAGTAATTTTGCAATAATAATTGATACATGAACCAAATCATGTGATAAACTTTGTGATACATGTTCATCTGTGTTTTATGGACATGTGTATGATGTAAAGATTGTTCAAATGAAAATACAAATCTCTAGTTTCATCAGTACCAAAATTTCATCATTTTTAAAACTCTGCAGCTAACTTTTACTAATATAAGTATTTGTTAAAATTATTTTTTTTATTTTCGTTTCATATTTATCGGTTGCTTCACTAGAGTTTGCACCATTTTAAAATTATATGACACATACTTTTTAAAAAAAAAATTCTTTTTTCATCTTTTACATGTCTTTATTGTTAATCATCCCTGAAACATGTTAATGGCATCTATCATTTGACTGCTGTGGTTCAGGGGTAAATGCTTCTGGAGATCAATAGGTCATCACAAGCAGTTTACTTCTTTTCCTTGCTTAGATTTCATGGACTTTTGATGGCTGTTGTTTGTGGTGTCTGTCTTTTCATCACCTGTATATAGATATTGATCTATCTTATTATCACTGCTTGAATCTTGAAACAAATGATTATAAACATATACTTATAGATCTTCAAAGTAAATTATCCATAGATAATGGTTTTGTATGTTATGTATGATATTGCTTTTATTCAATTTCAAGTTAATTTTTCCAGACAGCTACTGGAAAATTATATTTTTGATTGAGTTAGATGAAATCTATAAATGAAGAAGATTTTGTTTATGAAATACATTAAAATTGATGTCAACTTTTTTTTGTAAAAAGGTTGTTACAGTGATACATGCTCTAAAAAAAAATGTTGGGGGACAAAATTACATGTAGCTTTTTTTTGTAGACAAAATGTGACCTTTCAAGTGGGTAAGGCTCAACACCATCTGCAAGCATCCGAGAGAACCCCACTGGTGGGAACCTCCAGTCGAACATATTCTACAACTGTAGAAATCAAGGACCCCAAGAAGAAGCAGCAGGAAGGGGCGTCCCTGTTCAAAGTGCTGGCTAAGACGTATGGGCCTGACTTCCTAAAGGCCTGGGGTTGTAAATTCCTCTATGATCTCTTACAAATGGCCAGTCCTTCTCTATTAAGGTAAACAGAAATTAATGAAAGAAAACGTAATGCAATTGGATGAAAGAATGACCACATGTCAAGAATGCATATTTATTGTTCTACTACATCTTAAAACTTTTTTTTTCGCACTAGAAAGGTACTACTGATAATAAAATCTGAACATTAATGTATTTTGTTTAATGCATGCATTTTTAAAATGATTTGTCAATATTTTAAAATATTATTTAAAAAAGCATTACCAAAAAAAGTCATATCAAACATTATTTTTAAATTTCTTGTCACAATAGAGTGAATGTTTTGAAGATTATAATGAAATTCATCATGCTTATTAAACAAATTAAAGATTAGTGTTTCAGTTTTGAACTTTGAAATATGTGCATACAATTTTTTCAAAACCTCTTAATCAACTTTATAGTGATTAATTTGATGTTTTATTTTGCAGTGTATTGATAGGGTATGTTGAAAATAAAAACACCAACAAAAATGAATATGAATGGAAAGGGTATGTGTATGCTCTGGGATTCTTCCTCATTGCCCTTTTACAGTCAACGTTTTTCCACCAAAATTTCCACATTGGGATGACACTTGGAATGAGGATTCGATCTGCTCTTATTGCTGCTGTGTACAAGAAGGTGATTCACTCATAACATTGTAATATATTGAAAATCTTTGTGCAGATGTTGGAACTTTTTCTCATTTTTTTTTTCAATATGATCTGAGCTAAAATACATGTAGCT
Organism: Magallana hongkongensis; assembly: GCA_016163765.1. Lineage (NCBI taxonomy): Eukaryota > Metazoa > Mollusca > Bivalvia > Ostreida > Ostreidae > Magallana > Magallana hongkongensis. The sequence continues at coordinate 61,214,325 of WFKH01011581.1, read as the reverse complement.
GTAAACTACTTTTACCAAACTTTTTAAGCAATATATTAAAGATAGTGAAGGAAATAGAGAGAATGAATGATTAATCAATGGCTGCCCATCATAATACATATTTGTATTGATCAGTATTAAGAGGGTGATATTTAGAACAAAATAAAAAAAAACATGGATTTCGTTTCTTATGAGGGATGATTATTTTTTATTTCAAGTATAACAATCTCACACTTTATCTGTTTAAGTCTTTAACCATGAACAATGAGGCCAGAAAAACCTCCACGGTGGGAGAGATTGTGAACCTGATGTCGGTGGATTGTCAGCGGATGCAGGACTTGAGTGGATACCTGTGGATGATCTGGTCTGCCCCAGTGCAGATCACACTGGCCATGTACTTACTGTGGATTCAGCTGGGACCATCTGTCCTTGCAGGTAATAGCCATATAAATGTAATACGAACTTATGTGTACCTACTTACCTTAAATCCGGAGTACATCAAACAAAACTTATGCATTTTATTTCAAATATGAAATTTATTATTTTTTTTAAATGTCCAATTGAAAAATTCATGCATCTACATCAATAGTCTTGTAGGATATCATTACTGAGGCATATTATCGAATACACTGATCTTTTTCATTGCTCTCATAATACACACAATGGCTAAAGAGACATGGTGGTTGACTGGTTGTACATATGATAAGGATCTATTTGACTTGCTTTTGATATGTCTATTACCCTATGTATGCTTTAATTATAAACTTCATGATAATGCAATGAAATGAATGTAGTGTGTACATGTTGAATAACAAAACAATATTCATGTCAACATTTAAAAGTTGTGCAATCTGTGAGTAGCTGTAGGAAAAAATAAAAGAATAAATAGAGGTACGTGTACTAAAATATTCAGTTTCATATCTTGTACATGTATGTATGCTATTTTTAATTTCTATAAACCCAGTTTTTCGGGATCATGATAAGATACCAATGAAGCTTTCTAAGCATTTCATTTTGAAGTGATTATCGGATCACTTGTTGGACATTGGCTTTAACAGCATCTGATCGGTACATCTTGGTGAGATGGGTGGTTTATCTTTCTGTCTATAGGTCTGGCCCTCATGTTGCTGCTCATTCCTGTCAATGCAGTGATTTCAATGAAACAAAGAAAACTTCAGGTTGACCTGATGAAGTTCAAGGACAAACGTCTGAAGCTTATGTCTGAGGTGTTGAATGGAATGAAGGTACATGTACACACTTTAGTGGAGCCTCAGTTATCTCTGTCCCAAGTCCCAATGTCTGGATAGGTGAAGCGTCTAGATATATAAAATGTGTCTGTTGTTATCCCAAATGATAAAAAATATCTCTTCCAAATAAAATCATCCATAAATTAAAGCGTCCAGATAACTGGCATCTGGATATCTCAAGCCCCACTGTATATGTGTTTAATATTTAATTTTTTTCTTAACAACAAAGGGAAGAGCTGAATTTCAAATATTTAGGAATTTGAACTGCTTTCACCTTGGCCATGATTTCGAAAGAACTTTTGAACATAACATAGAGTTTTAAACTGATGTCAAAAACCTATAACAGTGTAAAAGCTTAACATTGTGCCAAACCTCAACCTCTACTAATTTTAGTATACCTATAGATTATTATTTACATTAGTTTATTTAATAGCCTATATATACATGTATATGTTCACTGATAATTTTTGTACTGATACTTAATTTATGTATTATATTCCTTGTCAGGTGTTGAAACTGTATGCCTGGGAACCGTCTTTCCAAGATAAAATATCAGAAATCCGGACCAAGGAAACAAATATTTTGAAGAAGAATGCCCTTTACAGTGCCTTTAGCTCCTTTTCCTTCACAACAGCCCCCTTTCTGGTAAAAGGGAAAAAAACCCGATATATTTGTGAATATTTTATACAGTTTTGTAAAAGGTGGTATATTTTGCCTCTACTTACCCTGAATGATTTGTTTTTGTCTTTTAGGTGACGCTTGTGACCTTTTTGACCTACGTGTTTACCTCGGACACAGGTTACCTCAGTGCCCAGAAAGCCTTCACCTCCCTGGCTCTGTTCAACATTCTAAGGTTTCCTATCAACCTGCTGCCAATGATGATCTCATATGTTATACAGGTGAAAATTACAGGGTCTATGAGGTTAAACATTCTAATACATGTACCGGGTATCAAAGATTGGGACATATTTTTTGTTTAGTCTTTCGATACCTTTGTCAGACTGATCATAATGGTTGTATCATTACCAGAAATTATCAAATCCCTCCATTTCTTTAAAAGTTGGACATTAACAGTAGATATGATATTCTTTTAGTTTTTAGCTCACCTGAGCTGAAAGCTCAAGTGAGCTATTCTGATCACATTTTGTCTGTCGTCTGTCTGTCTGTCCATCCGTCCGTCCATCTGTCCGTAAACTTTTCACATTTTCAACACTTTCTCCAGAACCACTATGCCAATTTCAACCAAACTTGGCACAAAGCACCCTTAGGCAAAGGGGATTCTAAGTTATAAAAATTAAGGACCACACCTTCTTACAAGGGGAGATAATTAGGAATTATTAAAAAATTTTGAGAAATCTTTAAAAATCTTCTTCTCAAGAACCATTTGGCCAGGAAAGCTGAAACTTGTGTGGAAGCATCCTCAGGTAATGTAGATTCAAAATTGTGAAAATCATGACCCCCAGGGGTAGGGTGGGGTGACAATGGGGGGTCAAATTTTTACATAGGAATATATAGAGTAAATCTTTAAAAATCTTCTTCTCAGAAGCCAATCAGCCAGGAAAGCTGAAACTTGTGTGGAAGCATCCTCAGGTAGTGTAGATTCAAAGTTGTGAAAATCATGACTCCCGGGGGTAGGTAAGGGGGTTCAAATTTTTACATAGGAATATATAGTGAACAGTCTGTTAAAATCTTCTTCTCAGAAACCAATCAACCAGGAAAGCTGAAACCTGTGTGGAAGCATCGTCAGGTTGTGTAGATTCAAGTTTGTTCAAATCATGATCCCCGGGGGTAGGATGGGGTCACAACGGGGGGGGGGGTGGGGTTGCCGAATTTTTACATAGTAATATATAGAGAAAAATCTTAGATCTTCTAAAAAACCATTTGCCTAGAAAAGCTGTAACTTAAGTGAAAGCAACTTCAGATAGTGTGGATTCAAATTCGTTAAAATCAAAATTTTGAGGAGTAGGGTGGGGCCACATTGGGGATCTAATTGTACTAAGGAAGACATTTTAATTATTCACAAAAACTGAAATGTTATCATGTATGGTTTTACTTATATGCAAGCATTTTGACATGTTGCTGATTATTTAAAATTGTTTAGACTTTGGCCCCTGGACAATTCTTGGGCCTCACAAGGGGTTCAGAGTGTGATGTAGGTTTATATCCTGTTTATAAACAATTGTTTTGGATCTTTTTGAGAACTGCAATGCTCAACATGTGATATGACTATAAAATCATCCTGTTTGAAAAGGGACTGGATCATAAACACAAGAATATCCAAGGGGGGGGGGGTAGGGGAAGGACTTTTATTTATACAGGATCTATTATGACTCCATTCAGCTGATTTTATCATGCCTATTTGTTGCTCAGGTGAGCGATGTGGCCCATGGGCCTCTTGTTTATATTTGGCTTTCATTTAATTTTGGCAGGCTAATGTGTCTATAGGAAGAATTTCCAAATTTTTGAAAAATGGAGATTTGGATCCAAATGCAGTTCAGCATGAACCAAAATCAGGTAAAACACTTAAACACTAAATACTTTGCACTCCATTTGATGTAATTTTGTCATGAAGCATATAACAATTTCAGGGTTTCAATTCCAAATTTCAATTTATATTTTGCTAGACTCTGTGGTTTCTGTGGAAAATGGAACATTTAGCTGGGATTCTGAGCTACAACCAGCACTCAGAGAGTAAGTACTTACCTGTACTATTTTTTGTTTTGTTGGTCTCATACATGTATTTCATCTTTTTTTGCTACCGGAATAAATGTGGCACCAGAAATGAAATTAGAAGGTATTATGGAAGATCATTTAAAGCATTATAATGCTTGTTAAAAGTCTGTACAGCATGAACATTTATTTTGACTGTTTTTCTGCAGTGTTAACATCAAGATTCCCGCTGGGAAGTTAGTGGCAGTGGTAGGACAGGTGGGCTCCGGGAAGTCCTCTCTGCTCTCTGCCCTGCTTGGAGAAATGGACAAACTCTCCGGAAGTGTCAATGTCTATGTAAGTGTCAAATACATAAGCCCAGTACAGACCACGTGGGGGGGGGGGGGGGGGGGTACTTTACTTTAAATTTTATGGGGGAAAAATTTGAATTGGAAATGTAAAGCAACAAACTGCAAGAAATCTGACCAAAATGAAATAACATGTTTTTATTATAAAACTGTAATTAACCTCAGTCCAGTCCACAGGGTTTTTACTTCACTTTATAATTTATTGGAAAACAAATTGTCAATGAATTGAAAAGTAATGCAACAAACTGTGAGAAACCTGACCAAAATGTAATAGCATGTTTTTATTACCAGTACATTTTCAATGGTGAAATACTGTAATTTTTCTGTTGAATAAAAGTGATATTCTTTCACACTGTGAAGTATATGGAAATGATATTCTGTCACAGTAAGAGGGAATGTCAACATGGATAATGACACTTGTGTGTCAAAACAACTCGACAGCACAAATTATGGCTCTCTAACCTAAAAATTTACACAAATCTTACCTCCAGACAGTGATAGCGAATAAACATTCTTAAATTCCACTGAATAAAGTAGATAAAACATGTAAAATCCATTTATAACTTAAGCTATTTTCTGAATATTCAAAATCCCGCTTTGATTTGTTTTGAATAGTAATTCGTCCCTAGATATTCATGCCCGATCTGTTTATTTAATTAAAAAAAATGATTGTATTTTCAACATTTAAACAATGCAAATTCTTATGATGCTATATTAAAGTTGTTTAGTTGTTTAAATCTGTTGTGTTGATCATGTTGTAAAAAACAGAAAATTCAATGTTTTGTAAGTGGATACAGAAGTTATTTCACGAGTGAGACAGGATTTAAAAAAAAAATTTCACTTGTGCTCCGCACTCGTGAAAATATTAAAAAATCCTGTCTCACAAGTGAAATATCTTCTGTATCCAAATGCAAAACATTGAATACCCTTTATATACACAATTTTGAATAATGTTCCGTTTTCTTTGCACTCCAGGGCAATGTGGCATATGTCCCACAACAGGCATGGATCCAAAATGCTACTGTCAAAGACAACATCCTGTTTGGTAAACACATGGAGGAGGGCAAGTACGATGAAGTTCTGGAGGCGTGTGCTCTCAAAACCGACCTGGAGATCCTGACGGGCGGGGACATGACAGAAATCGGGGAAAAGGTGTGTGAGCTTAGTATTGTGTCATTAACTCCCAATGCCCCACCTACTCACTAGAACTTTGTGATGACCTATCTTTTTATAGGAATTTTAGTGGTCATTGTACTACATTTATAACTGTCACTGGTAAACAAAAGCTGTACAAATATTTCATTAATGTATTAAATGCAGGTACTTTAATTTGCTCTTTTATACTCTCTGTAAAGAAAGAGTTTTAAATGCAAGGAATTAGTCATATTTAGAATCCGTTTTTAAATGAGGCGTGAAAAAAAGTTAAAAAGTTATATTATATTGTTGTTTAATGTTACTAAAAGGATATTTTTATTCAGGGGCATTATGGAAGGTTATTTTAAAGTTTGAATTGTGTTTGTGAAAAATTTTCTGTTATGGAAACCCATCAGGATAGTGGATGTCAATATCTCCTCATTCCATTTGATACAACAGAATGAAATCACAATTCATTGATTGATACAACATCAAAAACAACTTTATATTGATAGACTTAGTAAAACAAAACTGTGGAATTCAGACATTTTCGTTTTTTGTGGTCATTATTTCATCACAAGCTTTTGATTCCCCATAAAAAGAGGTTCATTATGTGATAAAACTATTATCTTCTATATTGTCTCTTGTGTTTTGTTTTGTAGGGCATAAATTTGAGCGGCGGACAGAAGCAGAGAGTGAGCCTGGCGCGGGCCGTCTATAACAATGCTGATATCTACATGCTGGATGACCCCCTCAGTGCCGTCGACTCCCATGTCGGCAAACACATCTTCCAGAAAGTTGTTGGGGCCAAAGGATTGCTGCGAAACAAGGTTAGTGTTTATCGAAATGTTGGTTTTTTTTAGGTCACCTGAGTCACTCAGGTGACCTATTCCTAATGCAGTTGGTGTTTGTTTGTCATCGTCCATCATGCGATGTGTTGAGCATCGTTCATTATCAATTTTACCTTTTTAACTTCTTCTTGAAAACTACAAGGCCAATTATTACCATTTTTAGTTTGAAGCATCTCCGGAATAAGAGGAATATAAATTGTGAAATTTATGATCATACCACCCCTGGGGCCTCATTGGTAGGGCCAAATAAGCAAAAAAGGCCAAGTTTTCAAAAATCTTCTTCTTTACTTCTGCATGTTAGAAAAAAACCCTAATGCATGATTATGATATTCGTGAAGCCTTCTTCCAAAATTGTGAAGTTCATGGCCCCTGGGTCAGGGGTTTGGGCCCTAGGGTGGGACCAATTTGAACATATAGTATAATATATTGAATTGTAGAAAAACTTTTTCTCTACTCTTGTATACATTTTAGAAAAACTAAATGCATGGTTATGATGTCCATAGAGCTTTCATGACCCCGGGTTGTGGGTTCAGGCCCAAGGGCAAGGCCAATATGGACATATAGTGAAAATGTAATAAATCTTGGATAATCTTCTACTCCACTCCCATATAAACTTCAGAAAAACTAACTGCATGGTTATGATGTCCATGAATCCTTCTGCCTAAATTGTGAAATTCATGTTTCAGGGCTTCAGGCCATATGGGGCGACAAATATGGCCATATAGTGAAAATTTATTGCATCTTTTTACATCTCTTAAATCATTTTCTGTACTCTTATATATATCTGAGATAAACTAAATGCATGGTTATGATATTCATGAAGCCCTCTACGTAAATTGTTAAATTTATAGCCCCTGTGTCGGGGGTTCAGACCCTATGATGGGGCCAATATGGCCATATAGTGAAAACTTATTTAATCTTAGAATACTTTCTTCTCTCTTTCCACAACAGGGAGAGATAAACTGAATGCAACTTGAAGAATCAACTTTCAGGAATTTTTTGGCTTAATTTAACCCCCCTCCCTCCCAATTTATAATTTTAATCGATATAATTACTTAATACAAAATACGTAATTAAAAATCTTATCTATTGACATTGAATATTTTCTACCATTTTCTTGCAAGTTAAATAAACTAATTAAACTGCATCATTAAAAATTTGGGGGGGGGGGGGGGGGGACCCTTTCAAGCAACTTTTAAAATGGTTGTCACATGTATATCATAGACATGCTACCAATGTCACTTTCTCAGTAGAGTTTTCAAGAAACTAAAAGAACAAAACCTTGTAAATTAAAATAATGTACTTCCATCCTGAACTTTTAACAAGAGGCCTACAGTGCTTGAAAGTCACCTATGTACCATAACTCTTAGAATGACCTGTTGGAGGGTCTCATTATTGCATTCTAACCTTCATTTTGAAGTCTAAACACTAATTTGAATTTGATGTTTGAATTGACATACATGTATAATCCACCCTAAGGCCTGAACCCCCAACACAGGGGCCATGAATTTCACAATTTTGGTGGAAGGCTTTATGGACATCAGATTCTGCTGGTTTCTCACTTTAACACAAAACTTGTTTTTTTTTTTGTTTTTTTTACAGCAATGCATTTGCATTTGCATGTGATGATGTTTTATTTCAGACAAGAATTATGGTAACACATGGAATTCACTGGCTACCATTGGTAGACTCAATCATTGTGTTGATTGATGGAAAAATAACAGAGATGGGAACCTATGATGAACTCCTGAGTCATGATGGAGCCTTCGCTCAGTTCCTGAAGACCTACCTAACACAGGAAAACCCTGATGAGGAGGAGGATGAAGAAAGTAAACATAATTTCCACCTGCTTCAGCACAGCTAGACAAGATGATATATCTTTTTTATTAAGTTTATATATGTTGTGAAATGAAATATCATGTCCTATTATTTGAATATGCTCTTGATATCTTCAACAGAGGCCTGAAAGATTAATATATTTAGTTTTCAATGCGTTTTACAATATATGCATTTCAAAGTGTTCTAAGAGGACAAAAGTAAGTTTGTTTTCCTCTGGAACAGCAACTATTTCTTAGGGCACAGCAAAAATACTAATTTTATTGAGGAGGACAGTAAGTTTCCAATGATCCGATAAGTTAATAATTACATGATTTCTGTGATGGAAATTGAATGCCACTAGCTATTAGTTTCAATGATTATTCACTGTCAGGAAAAGCAGATAAACTTGTTCAGTGTATAGAGTGTTTTGATAAATTAGCAGATTTTTATCATCTTCTTTAGTACATTAAAAAAGTATACAAAAGTAAATAAAAGTGTGTATAAACAGAGTGTATTTTAAGAAAGATAATAGTTGTTTGTTTTGAACATGAAGGAACTACAGTTATGTATGTATTGAATTTGGATAAACAGATATATTGCAGAAATGTTTGTTTTATTTTCAGTCGAACAAATGAAAAGTAAAATTTTAGAAAGAGTGGAATCTGTGACCTCTGACACGGGGGCCACTTCAGGGGAAGAGGGAAAAGCCCGCAAAAGGTCTTGATAATACATCAATACTGTATACAGAGTTATTTTCGCCCCAGGTTATTTTCGCCCTTCTTCCCTTGCAAACGGTTTCGCCCCATCTTGAATTCACTCAGACAAAATTGTGTTTAAAGAGCGATAATTTTAGACATAGGAATTCACCCAGTCTTAAATTCGCCCGCAGACCACGAGGACGAAAGGAGCGAAAATAAAACGGGGGCAAATATTTCCCTGTATACAGTAATACATCTGATTAAATCGGATATAAAAAATTAAAAAAGGAAATGTAGAAAAAATATTAAACTTTATGATATTATAATGTTTCCTTTCCAATATGGCTTCCATTACCTGCATATTTTATTCACTCATTTGTTAATGAAACAATTACTTGAAATTTGTGTAGGAAAGATAAAAGTGCCAAAGCTCCCTTAGACCGCTCTATCTCAACCATTGATGGATCTGAACTTCCAGGAAAAGACAAAAAGGATGTTAAGGCTCCAGGTGACCAGCCAAAAATGAAAGAAAAAGATAAGCTTATTCAGGAAGAAAAGGCAGAGAAAGGCAAAGTAAGGGAATTCCCTAAAACATGCTGATTATTAATTGTTGTGAACAGTGTTCAAAGCTAATGTGATTGTATCCAAGAAAAACACAGGTGGAAATATACGATTTTACTCGAAGTGCACAATTAGATGTATATATTACCTTTTGTACTTCAATTAAAGCAAATTATTTATTTGTTGAGAATTCAATTAAGCTGTTGTACCATTAGCAGTTTTCACTCCTCCAAACCATGCATATTTACGAAGGTCATTTTAGATAAAAGAAAAACTCATTGAAAATAGGTATAGGTATTGCATATCTAAATTATTTTGTAATTATTTCAGGTGAAATGGAAGGTGTTTATGATGTATTTCCGAGCCATTGGAATGGCAGCCTCTGCGATAATCCTGGCTATCTTCATTGTCTTCCAAGTTTCCAGTGTTGGAGCCAACATCTGGCTATCTATATGGACTAATGATAAGGAACTGGCTAATATCAGTCTGGCTAATACCACAGAATATCAGAATCGGAACTACATGTTTCTTGGCATTTATGCAGCCTTTGGTGTTGTGCAAGGTAATTACCTCAATGCAGTTGAATTTAACTATGAAAACTTAAATAGATCAGAAGGTATTCACCACTAATGTTTTACAGATTTATATACAAAATACAACAAACCTAAAAGCTTTTTAAAAATTTTTTGATTCAACTGTAATGATATCTGAAGCAGTTTCTCTTGCCTTGTTTTAAAGGTGCTGTGATCATGATTTACACACTGCTTGCAACGTACAAAATGGTGGACGCTTCACGGAAACTTCACAATGCAATGTTGGAGAATGTGATGAAAGCACCCATGAGCTTCTTTGATACGACTCCCAGCGGGCGCATTGTGAACCGGTTCTCTCGGGACGTGGAGACGACAGACAACACTCTGCCCATGGTGTTGAGGATGTGGATGAACATGTTCTTCAGCACACTCAGCACCTTTATAGTCATCAGTTACAGCACCCCTCTCTTTATGACCATCATAGTTCCTGTGCTCATATTCTATTTTGCTGTACAGGTAAGAATAGAACCAGCTTTGACATAAGATAAACTGTAGATTCCTCATTACCTGGTAAATGTGGGGAATTAAAATCCACGTAAAATCATGAGAAGCAACCCTTGCAAGTTTTAAAATCTTGCTTGTATTTCTGAAACAGTTTTAAGGAAGGAGTCTTTTCTGGTTTTCGACTTGTCAAACGTAAATTTGATTAATTGTTCATTAAATGAAGATGAAAGGAAATTAAAATAGTATATTTTTCTTTCTTTTTTATTATCATACAACTTGGCATAGAAATAGTAATCAATGTTCAGAATCTAACAAGGACTATATTTTTGGCGGAATATTGGCGTAGGAAAATATCACGTTTCGCAATTCAGAATTGCTGTTGATTAATGAGTCTGTTTTAGCATTTTTAAAAACAATAACCATTAATGTTGGATTTTTTAACTACTGTGAACTAATAATATGATACTTGGGTTTCAGAATATGTTTTTATAATATGATTTGCGTATCAAATTACATTTTTATAAGCTTTTTAAAGCGCTCATTCTATACATTGATTTGTGTGAAAAAATCACTAAAATCAGTTTTTCTCTCTTATTAAATGGTCAATATGTTAGATTTTCTGTCAATTTATATCTTTATATAAAGTCTTTATAATACATAAAAATCAGAAATATTTTAATATTGGAAGCATAAAAAAAATAATCAAAATATCTTCAAAATTTAGGAAAATTAGAGGAATTGCGGGCTAAGCAATATCAATTTTAGTTTAAAAATTTATTCCAATTATAGTAGTGTAAGCTGATAGACATTCTGATATTCTATCATTTCATTGAAGAATAGAATCTTCATATCTTAATTAGATGTCTACATAACTGCAAAGAACTACATTTATATTTATCCTCCTTTAAGTTGAGGAAAAAGGTAATGACCTTGACCTGACCTTTATGCGAAAACAAGGAGGTCAAATTTGATTAAACTGATAAAATCATTCGGTTGTATGATCTGTTTTACTGTGTCAAAATTTCATGAATTTCTTATTATAAGAAGTATGTTTGATAATGAGAAGACTCCTTCCTTAAACTATATGAAATTGACAAAAAATTGGTGTTCACAATTTTATACCGTATATCAGGTTTTGTCCGCGTCATGTTTTTTCCACGAATTAGAACCTAGAACAGTACATGTATATAAAATTTACACAAATCAAATTTTCACTATTTCAAAGTCATAGTGAAAATATAATTCATGATTGTTTAAACCTGTGAAGTAAAAGGGAAAAAAATATCTAAATTGTCACTCTTAATAATGAAAATTTTGGACAATGAAACCATTCACACGATTTCCTTAATGTGAAATAATTACCTATAATTATTTTCAGAGACGCAAACAATCATAGATCAATAGATCATGTACCGTTACATATACCAGTAGCTCATGATCAGGTATAATTTGACTGGTTTATGCAAGGAAAGTGACCACTTTAATTAACTTGTCAATGGATTATTAAAAAAAAATGAGGCTTACATACCTGTTATCTGGCGCTTGTCCTCCGATCCTGTAATTTCTACCCCTAACTAAACTAACTGAACACAGTTTGCCATACTTTTACCTACCTGTTTACTTTATAAGGAAAGAGAGAACTCTCTTACAAGGACAAAACTTTGTATGAAATTTACACTGATTTATTTTCCGTGATTCGGAAATCGTCCCGAAAAGAGCGGAAATTGGATACACGTGGAAAAAACCTGATATATGGTATTCTCACGATTTGATAAAAATCAGCTGATCATAAAATCATAAATCAAACATTGATTATTTAGGCAGATACAATATCACGGAGTACATGATTGTACGAATAATGAACAATAATTCATGGGTCTTTTAGTCTCAAGTGTTTACTTTTTTCGAAATCAGCATTTTTGTCAGTGTTTGGCTGACATTGATTGAAATGAAAGTTTTTGATAAAATGTAAATAAAAAGCTCTACTCTTACTAAGTACTGGGGAGTTGTGGATTTATTTTTCCTAGATCTGTTGTTCCTGAGATCAGTTTATTTAAATATGTTCATGAAAACGTAAATAGCAAATTCATATTTCTTATAACTACATGTATGTTATTGCTCTGTTACAGAGGTTTTATGTGCCAACATCTAGACAGCTCCAGAGAATTGAGTCGACCACCCGGTCACCAATCTTTAACCATTTTAGTGAGTCCCTTAATGGGGCCTCCTCTATCCGGGCCTACCATGAACAAGAAAGATTTATCAATGAGTCTCTGTCTAGGGTGGATAAAAATATCCTGTACTACTTTGCCAGGATAGCTTCCAACAGGTAAATGTGATTGTTAGAGTGTTCTTATGTTGATAAGTACCGATACAAGTACTTGTGTCTTTGAATATGACAAAGAACTCAAGTTAAGATTATATAAATATGTCTTTAATGCCTTTTATTTTAATGCTCCAGCATATTTTTTGTGTTTAAAGATGAAGAACACTTCAGTTATATAACTGGTAATATTCTCTCTTGTAAATTTCTTAAATTTGATTGAGAAACATTTAATTAAATAATTTTTCCTCCTGATGATACCATGCTTGCCTATTATTGCTCCGTGAGCTACATTTGTATAGTGGACATGTCATAGCTGTGAGTCTTGTAATGGAGAATATGTAATGAACCTGGTACTCTTCAGATGGCTGGGCTGGAGACTGGAGTTTGCTGGCAATCTGATTGTGTTTGCTGCTGCTATATTCGCTGTGGTCACACCCAACCTTAGTGGAGGATTAGTCGGTCTTTCAGTGTCATATGCTCTGCAGGTATAGTTCATATTACCCCTGTTCAAAATACATGTACATTCAATTTTCTTTTACATTTCAGTTATTCCTTCAAAATCATGAGTTGATATTAATTATGTCCCTGCAAAATGAAGACACATTATATTTGTTGGAATAGTTTCATGGTGCAGTGTCAATCACATGCTTGCCATCATTTCATATTGTTGATATTCGTTGATATTCATGATTGTTAATTCCAAACACACTGTACACCATTCATCATGGGTGTAATTTCTAGTACAGTCTTGTGAAGCATACTCTGCTACATACATGTAGCTAGATACGTGATCGTCAGTTGAACATTATATCATTACAATTTTTGTAGGTGACAAGTGCCCTGAACATGTTGGTCAGACAAACAGCTGAATTAGAGACCAATGTGGTGGCTGTAGAAAGACTTAAAGAGTATTCTGAAGTCGAAACCGAGGTAATCTTCATAAAAAATATGTACACAAAAAGGGTTGTATACATGTATTTGAATTTTGCAAATGCATACATCAGGGATAAAACAATTTTTATATTCTTTGCTTTTCAAAATTGATAAGTTTATTGTGTAGTCGGCATAATTAATTAAAAACAATGTCATAAGGTTTCCAGTTATCCATTCAAATGCAGAAGATGGTAAAGAATTAAAATCATTAGAAATAAAGTCAGTTTCTGCATGCACTAATAGAAATTTGAACATTGTGACAGGCGGAATGGATTCGCCCCTTCAGGAGACCACCTCATGATTGGCCAGCTAATGGAGGAGTTATCTTCCATGACTACAAGACCAGATACAGAGAGGGGTTAGACCTGGTACTGAGAGGAATATCTTTCCAAGTACTGGGCGGCCAAAAAGTAAGATTGCCATTCCAAGTTATCCCTGAAATCATTCATATTTAAATTATTATTATATTCAAATTCCTTAAATACATGTTCATTTTAGACCAAGCATTGTTCATTTAGAGCTATGAAACTTTTTATCCTTTTTGATACATTTTGATAAAATATATGATATTTTAACAGATAGGTATAGTTGGAAGGACAGGGGCAGGTAAATCTTCTCTGACTGTGGCCCTGTTCCGGTTGATTGAATCTGCTGGGGGTCAGATTGTGATTGATGGTCAGAGAATCTCTGACATCGGACTGCATGATCTCAGGGGCAAGCTTACCATTCTGCCTCAGGTAAACAATTGTTAAAATTGGAATGTTTTTATGTTAGATTGTTAATATTGAAAATTAACATGAAGGAAAAATTTTTAGTGTCAGAATTTATAAAATGTAGCTGACTATGTGCATGACTTGATGTTTGCAGGACCCGGTGTTATTTTCTGGAACTCTACGCATGAACATTGATCCATTCAATGCCTACACAGATGAGAACATCTGGCATGCTTTGCAACATTCTCATTTGAAAGCTTTTGTAGAAGGTCTTCCAGAAGGATTACAGCATGAATGTGGAGAGGGAGGCCAAAATTTGAGGTGAGTTGTTGGAGGCAGTGCAGCGATAAGCTTACTGACAGGATGAATCCTCAGGTTTCATGTGTTGAAGAGGTAGAGAAAAATGTAGAGAAGGAGGGCAACACTTGAGGTTCATTAATCATTGCCGTGACATTTAAACTTTGGCAGTCTAATATTAGCGAATCTACCTTATCAATGTAATATCAAACTGCTTCATTATTATTATTACAGATGAAATTAGGCTGTCTCAGGTAAAGAAGTAACCGCATTTTTCAGATTTTAGTTCAATCCCGTTTATAGGGCAATAGAGCCAATTTTTAGAAAAAAAAATTAAAAATTATGAATAGGGCAATTTTTACACAAAAATTCAAGCAGTATTAGAGTAAACTCTTATGATTTTATTAAAGGTTTGAATGAATTTTTGAAAAATTTTGTATCAAATTAAAAAAACAAACTTAAACTGGTCGTAATGAAGAATTGTGTGAGATCCACATGCCAAGAAAAAAAATATCGACCTTAATCCGAAAAATACGGTAATCATTAATGAAACTTAAAGGGCAGCATTTTAAGTACAACACATGCCTCACACTTCTGTATGAAAAGTCACATGCATATAGGTCACAGTCTTACAATTTTTATTCAGAACTGTATTTAGCATACATGTATATCCAATACATACATGTATATCCAACACATACAGTTCTGTATATATTTAATGAGGATGGGCTCTTCTTTTAATATTCAGATTAATGTAAACGGAATGAGACATATATAAACAGAAAGAGCATAAACATTGTTACATGTACTGGCATGCTTAATACAGCATAAACATATTAAAAAAGTCAACAATCTTGAGTGTGATATTTTCGAGTTGATTTGGAAATAAGAGCTAAGGCTAAAACTACATGTATATAGTAAATATATAGTAAATATAATGGGCAGCTTCATGTATATAGTAAATATAATGGGCAGCTTTCTTATTTTGATTTTTAAAAAACTTGCATTGTACATTTAGTATTCATTTAGTCAAATCCGAAGTTGTATGATACAAGTAATGAGTAGGTGACGATGGAAAAAATCTCCAGGTATGTTACAAGTTTTTTATTGTTCACTTGTTGTTAAAAGTTTTTCATATTATCCACATTTTTTATCAGTGTTGGCCAAAGACAGCTGGTTTGTCTGGCGAGGACCCTCCTAAGGAAATCCAAGATCCTGATTCTAGATGAGGCCACTGCTGCAGTAGACATGGAGACAGATGACCTTATCCAGAAGACCATCAGGACAGAGTTCAAGGACAGTACAGTGCTGACCATAGCACACAGGCTGAACACCATCATGGACTATGATAAGTATGCTGTTCCTCTTAAATAGATTTATTTCCTATTTTAGAAAACTCATCGGAGAGGTAATTTATTTATTATTTGTTAAATAGTCTTTTGATATAAACCCTTTAAAACATGAGATTGTAAAAACTAGAAATAGTATATAGATTGCTTTTCCTTAAATTGTGGAATTCACTGTACAGTTCCTCTTACTGGGATTCAGTCTATTTCCTATTTATACTCCTCAAGTGATAGTACATATTTGTAAGGTATCAATTTATTGAAAAGTCTTTTGATTTAAACCCATTATAAATATGAGATTGAAAATGAACTAGAAATAATATTTAGATTGTTTTTCCTTGAACTGTGGAGTGAATTCACTGTGCCTTACGCTAGTTTGAGCATGATGTGCTTACAACTACTTCACTTCAAGGTCTAGTACATGTACTTACATGATTTTGACATACATGTAAATATGGGTTTTTTCTATCTCTTTTTCTAGAGTACTAGTGTTAGACCAAGGCCTAGTCAAGGAATATGACAGCCCTGATAATCTACTGAAGAACAAATCTTCAGTCTTCTATGGAATGGCCAAAGATGCCAATTTAGTGTAACTGCCTTTGATCAATTAACATGGTGCACTTACAGAATATGTACACTGTATGTTGATCCTGGCCATCAATAAATGACACAGAAACTTCTATTGTCTGACAGTAACCATCTGGTGATAAGGGTAAAATCTCTAGTACATGTATGTGTATATGTAGATGTAATTGTAACAATATTTGCTTAGAATATGTTGTAGAGAATTATCTGAAGAGTTCATAGAGGTACAATGTACATGTAGATTTCAATCAGCAAATTGTTCTCATTTTGGAGTAATACATTACTAAATTGTGGTTGGGTTTTTTTGTCACAAAACTTGAAATTATGTTATAATTAATGAATTATTATGGTATTTTTTTGTAAATCTAATCCAGATATTTTCTTGTTATGCATGTATTACAGTGAGAATTTTTCTATTTAATGTCTGCCATTGCTAATTCTTGTGATCTTGTTACTGTGATCAAAACTACAGTATTTTGCATTTAAAGTTAATAGCCTGAGAAAATGGAATTGAGTGTAATCATTTTACAATTATCGATAAATGATTCATACATCTAAATGGAGCCCCATGCCTCTACAATGGATTTTTGAAATTAAACTTCTGCTCTATTTTAGAAGGTTGTGACACAGAGCAAAATCAAACTCAATGTCCATTCATCAAATGAAAAAAAAAAGTTATTATTTCAGAGACTGTACAGAAATTATTTCATATTCACCAATTGTTGTGTGAAGCACCCTAAAGCATATTTTGATTTTCCAAGTTTCTCTATTGGACTTGTGACAACTTCCAACAGAAACATTTGATCAAGTTGTGATTTTATGTCATAATATTAATGATTGTTGAATGCCATTAGCTAATCTACAGTATTCACTCTTGTGAGAAGGCCTTTCATTTACTTAAGCAAAAGTAGTAGGCGTACATTGTGTTTAAGTATGCATGATAATCAGTGCTAGTCTCCATGCTACTTGCTACTGATCTTTTTTTCCATTTTGTTTTTGACACCAATCATATGGCCTTGCATTCTTACAGGACATCTCTACTGGGGTTGTTTTTTTTTGTGTGCCATTTTGAAATGAGGGATGCCTGGCACTCCTTTTTCCTTGAACTGTGAACAATTAGTGCTATGCCTGGTTGATGTGAACCCTCACCCTTTAATAACAGCTGTATTGTACATGATTGTATAATCCTTTTTTGAGATTTTTTTTGTGAGAATTGTGTGTAATTTTCATTTCATCTTTTCTTTCTATTCTCATTCTTTTATAGTGGCATATGTAGCAACTCCATACATGTAAATGATAGAACAATTTGTAATGAGCAGTCTATGACAGCTATCTATGTTGTTGATCAATAAGCTGAGGAAATGAATAGGACTGTTGACCCCCACCCCACCCCACCCCCTCCCTCCCAACAGCTGGAATGTCTAGGCCAGTCATAACATAATGTAATCTGCATTTACTTATGACCTAAGTTCTCAATGATATACTGTATATTTAAGATAGACTTAGTACTATATTATGTTATTTCATGTACATCCATAATAATGTGTGTTTGATTATTCAGAATGTGTATTTATTTTAGCTGTGTTGCGGCTTGTTTACGGCAACAGTGTAGAGAGTGGGACATATATTTTTATACGCTATTGTGATACCTCTGTCTATAATTTTCATTGAATTTATTTTCAACTTCTCATTGTAGTGAACAAACAACATAAAATCTGAACCAAAAAAAGTTTTTTATATCTACTAGTCACATGAAGTAAGTGTAAACAAAAATGGGCTATTGTTGTTTGCCAGTAAAGATCATTAGTAGATTGCTTGGTGAATGAAGTTGAGTCTTGGATGTAATCTGGAACATCATGATATTTTCGTGTGCTAGAGATGTGGCGGCAGAGCTCAGGATCTGTGGGTCAGAGTATCCAGATTAACCCCCCTCCCCCCACAAAAAAAACCCTCTATACTCTCTATATAATTTTATGTCTCTATGGTGCACTGTTATTAGCTCTTCAGAGCCAAAGGTTGTGGCCATTTGTGCAGTATGTGTATATTGTTTGGAATATGGACCTTATCTCAAAAACCCTTTGGCCAATTTGTCACAGAGTATCCCTTGGTCCAAAAACTTTCATTTATGCTAAAAGTAAGGATGTGGCCCTTTAACAAGGGGAGATGATAAAATGAATATAAACAAAAACAGTGGTTGATAAAAAAAATCTTTTTCTAATAAAAACCACTGGGTAGATAATTACCAAACTTACTCAAAAGGATAAGGGTGTATATTGTAGATGAAGACATCACTCTAGGGCAAAGAGTGTGGTCTCAAGGTCAAGGTCTTTTCAAAGTTGACATTTTGTTAAAACTTCAAATATTTTGTCCACTCTTATGGCTAGGATCATCAGATCTTGTCAGTTGATGCATCTGACGAACTGAAGTATTTTAGATGTATATCATGGGCAAGTTAAGGCCTCGGACCATCAAACTTTGTCATTTGATAAATCTTTGGGTCTCAGAGTCTGACATTGAAAAGTAGGTAACAATGACCTACTGTCTAAATTTTATGACCTTTCAGTTTCAAAGCAATTTTAATTAAATACTTTGATACCAAAACCTGTATTTTAGGACAAGTTGAAAAAAATCAATTTTTTCAACCTTTTTATTTTGAACACTTCTACTTACAGAATCAACAAGCCTAACAGTTGATACATCTTACACATTATTATATTAATATATGTCCATTCAAAAATAGGTCATAGGGACCAACTTTTGATATTTTATATTCATAGTCAAATCTATATCTTTATTAGTATTAGGCTAAGGTCCAAAGTTCATCAAACCTTGTTAATTGGTGCATCTTGCAATCTCAAGATTTTTTTAGTTAAAGTAGGTCACAATGCCTTTTTGCCTTTTATCATTATTCATTGTCAAATCTTTTTATCTTTGATAAAAAGAGACCTAAGATAATTAACTTTGTCAATTGATGCAGCTAAGAAACTTAGGATACGTTCTGTTTACATCAATATCTATACTTACCTGCATCAACTTTTTGCATTTTCCCCGAGCTGCCTACGATCATGCCTGTCCATACTATGATACGTTAACTTTTCATTTCGTTTTTATGCATTGTCAAATATTTGATCATTTTTGCCAGTTCTACAATTTATTAGAGAAGTTGTTATAGGCTTCTTGGCCTATTGTGCCTGATGATGCTTGGTGATGCATATCAAACCTCTGAACAAGAATTGCAAGATCGCCGTTATTGTTAAAACAAGAAAACAGAATTTACTCCAACTACTGCTGATGTAGCTGATGTAGGTGAGAGCCCTCAAAGAACTTCTGCGGTAAGTGTAGGGACATTGTCGGTATACAAATGCCAGTAGTGTAGATTTATGGTCTGTTTCCAAGAGCTGCTGTACCGGTTCCAAGCTACATGGTAGAACATTGGAAGTTTATCAGTGATATGTTATTTAAACAGTTAATCAAGTGTTGTAACCGCATGGCCTAGTGGAAAGTCAGGCGGTGAAAAGTTCGAGTCGCGCTATGTTCTCTCATGTAATCGGACATAACACGGCGTTTATTGTTAATTTTGCAGCGTTTTTAAGTATATCGGTAATTTTAATAAATTTTGCCATATAACTAACATTGATTTTCATGTAGCAAGCTTGATTTGAGGAAAGGATTTCTAAGTAGAAAGCAGCTGTCAATGAAGGATATACGTGATAAAATAGTTAATTATCTGAACTAAATGCAAGCATTTTACGTAATATCGTTTTTGATACTTGATGTAATTGAAATCTTTATAACCCACGTGTATTGCCCTGTAGTAAACTAATTGATCATTTTAGGAAGTTCTCACGAACACAAGTCAAACATTTGCTAGGTACTTATCCAAAATTTCCTGTAAATAGTAGATAACGATAACACTAACCCCAAGTAGTGTGTTTATTTTAAACTGTTTTTTTACATGTAGCGTGTCCTCTGACTATATAAAGATTGGGTGGTAACGCTAAACAAATTGTACATAAGATCCATCTTAAAATAGATATGATTTTCCTAGCTAATAATAATTATCTGGCAAAGAACAACATTCTTTTTTAAAAAAATTTTCCTACTTTTTTATTTTGAGAACTCTCCTTTTCTAGGAGGTAAACATATCATGGCCGTCCAACCCTTTTAAGGTGGCATGGAACACCTTAAGATATCAGTGGGGATGAGAGTACATCATACATGTGTTAGAATTCCAAATTATTCAATATTTGGCTATAAGATGCATAATAAGAATTCTTATAAAGGTATAAACTGTAAAAGCCCCATCTGGTTTTTAAGCACGACTTGCAGGATAATACATGACATTTTAATCTAGTGCGCCATGATGTTGGACTTCACGAAAATTTAAGAAAAAAGTTATAAAATAATATTTAATTTAATTGTTTATTTACGTCACAGTGTGGAGGTATTATATCCCATTTATCCTTAAGCCCTCTAGCTTAGATGTACTCGGTAACTTATGGTTGTATTACCCCACCACTCCCCCCCCCCCCCAAAAAAACCCCCAAAACAAACAAACAAAAAAAACCCCAACAAAACAAACAAACAAATAGAATAGGTGAGGGAAAATAATATAAATATAAAATATTTTGGAAGGATCAAATTGATAAACCTCATCAAATATGCACGGACCCTTTTTTAACCGAATAATTGGAACAGTGCTCTGTTTTATCATACGTGTGTCTTCATATACATGTAATTTTTAAAAAAAAATCTTTTTTGTGAATGTGTTTTTGTTTAGCTTGTGAATTTTTTTTTTTAAATTGCCACCATGGCCCTGAATAAATAATACTTTGTGAAAGATTTGTCTTAATTCGAGTTAGATTCTGCATGTTTTTGGTCAATCGGCCGGTAACAGCACCACACGGCCAAGTTACGCGTAAGACGGGGTGTTTTCTTAGTTTCATGCATGATTAAACAACACCCCGATCCCCTGGCGTTCCCACATACTCCGGAAAACAGGCCAAGGAAATAAATCAGACAAGAGTGAGGTATATCAAAGTGGATTAAATACTTAAAATGTTAAGGCCACGCGCACTTTTAGCAGGAAATGAATTGATGATATACATTTATTATCTTTCAGATATATATCTCCCTCTACTTAAGCAATCGAATCGATTAAAAAATAGCAATTTTTGGGTTTCATTTCGCAATTTACGACCCAAATACAGAAAAAAAAATGGTTAATAAACTGTAAGCTGTGTATTTGAGGGAGAAACTATTTAGAGGATCGCCATGTATGAAAATTGGTTTTCTAAATAGTCCAAAAATATTTCTCCTGATAATTATTTAATCCTTTTTCAATCTTACTTATTATAAAGGTTTAAGTCACGTGCAGAATTATCACAGTAGCTCACGTTTTTGCAGCCAAAAAAACCTCTGAGATTGATTCATTGCGTGATTGCACGATTATTCAATGTCGTCACACCACGATTTTTTCTGATGTTATATATTAAATTGGATGAATAAACGCAATCACTTTCTCTCTTTTCAAATTTGAATGAAAAATATATTTTCTATTTGCGGGGGGGGGGGGGGGGGGAAGATACTAAAAAATGAGTGCTGAAAAAGAATTTTGACCATGTGACCATGTGAATGTGAAGTAACATTTTATTTCTGATTTCAATAAAACTGAAGCTAGTGTGTTCGGAAGTGCATGATGGTTAAATACATGTGCTCTTTTGGGAACACTAGGTAGAAAATAATTAATGGGAAAATTATGTCAATGTAAAAACGACATTTCTACGAGTCGGAGAATTAACTCGAATTTGTGTGCCGATGGATAAAGAGTGGTACATGTACATATGATTCATAATTTCTTATATGAATTAATGTTATGGCTTTAATTTCGGATATGTTAACCGGAAAATATACTATTTTATTTAGTTCGTTGTAATTGAAGTCTTATTACTATTTCCGGTAGTTTTAACTCTTTTTTTTACAATAGCATCACTTATAAACGCTATCGCCAATGTTCACCAAAACATTATCATTTCCGTTAATTGCAGATTTTGAAAGTGGAATTACCAAGTTAAAGAGCGACCGACAGCAACCGAAGAGGCGGAAGTAGAATCAATATTGCGTCAGTTCACTTCCGTTATATGAATTGTTCAACCGATTTCATAATTTTTGTCTGGCTGAACAAATATTGAAA
This sequence comes from Magallana hongkongensis, assembly GCA_016163765.1. NCBI lineage: Eukaryota > Metazoa > Mollusca > Bivalvia > Ostreida > Ostreidae > Magallana > Magallana hongkongensis. Next base: position 61,191,590 of record WFKH01011581.1, on the reverse strand, counting down.
TGAATGCCCTGCCACATAATAATGAAAAACAGTGGTCTACAAAAATACACATCTGAGCCACCTAAGAAAATTAATAAGATTTTCTGTAATTTGGTAAAGAAAAAAATCCAATTGTAGATTTTTAATTTCACATTTGTTATTATTTTTTCTTTGCTGTATTCCCCGTTTATTTTTTCTTTCCTGTATTCCCAGAGCTCTTCTCTCAACGACTCCGGCCTGTATGTTACACAAACTCTTCTTATCCAAGATGTAAATAACGCCCATGACCATCCTACATACCCTTAACTTCTACTTTTTCGTGGGTTTATTTCAGTCACTTAATTAGTTTCTTTCTCAAAGAGACCCTTACCTCCAACAAAAACAACAACAACAACAGAGCAACCCTTTCTTTGAAAAAAAAGAAGTTAATATGAAACCCCGATAATTGAAGCAGAAACATACTAGATTAAAATTCTACGGGGATCTGAGATATCACATATATACACACACACACACACACACACACACACACACACACACACACACACAGTTTAAATCTATTTACTCGCATTTTTATAGAGATTTTTTCTTCGTATTTTACGGGTCGGAAAGAAAAAAATGTAGATTTGGTGTGCCGTACTTAATTTTGTTTCGACTGATGAATTTAACTGAATATTTTATTGCCTATACATATGTCAAAAGGATTTGACTTAATAACTTACTTTTTACTTTTTATGTGTTAGGTTATTTAGCCCTTTATGTAAATTTTTCCCATGGCAAATTGAATTTGTTCCCCAATTTTATTTTTATTTGTATTGGGAAAAATTAATGAAAATTTATAAAACAATTTATACTGTCGTTAGGCCTATATCGAATCTTTGTAATGAGCCAAACGAAACATTATATAAAAATTATTCTGTTTAATGTAATATTTAATTTGTCTATTTGTGAAAATAGTGGAAGACAAAATAAAAATGATATGCACGGAAGAGGTATTAAATCACAAAAAATTGTTTCTGAATAAGCAAAAATAAAAGAGTTTTCTTGATTTTTTCATCATCTTGTTATGATTTTATTTTCGGCAAATATTGAAAGACAAAAGAAACTATAACTTCAAGACTTTGCAGTAAAAATTGATAAATAAGACTGATAAAATCGTGAAAATGAACCGAAAATGAACCGATCTGAATTGAAAACGCCTTTTTAACAAAAGATGAATTCAGAATTATGAAAATGGACACCGTACAAAAAATTGTCACCACAATGTGTGTATCATTTTTTTTAGTTATTAATTTCATATTCAACAATAAAAAGCGGTATTTATAAAATCAAAAGACCGATCATCTTTATTTTTGATTATTTTCGTCAGGGTTTTAGAAAGGATTTTTTTCTCAAATATTATTATTAATAAAGATGTTAGCTTTTTTTTGATGATATTTTTTTTTTGGCAAATTGATAAAAAACTAAAGAAATAAATACCTATTTATTTCTGTTGAAAAAAATTCATCCCGATTTTATCCACTAAGAAAACATTTCCGACTGCGTTAATAGTGTATATCAGACCATCTAAGTTTGAGAAATGATTATGACATCTTAATTCTCGGGCCGACAGACAAAATAATTTCAATTCTTGGATTCTCGCGACACTCGGTAAAAAAAACTTGTTTTTCTTTTCAAAACACCTCTATCCAGTAGGCGCGAGTTGATAACCATCGTAAAGCCCTTAATTTGTCTGTTAAGTGCCGATTATCAATTAGGCGCGCTATTCATCCCCAATAATAGATATGAAAGGTATTTTTTACTCGTCCCCCCGTGTCGAGGTAATCTGCTATTGTTTGTAGTTGTATTGGTTGTTTTTTCTGCTCGCAATCGGCCCGACCCAATTGCAATTAAGGCGTCGCAGACATGTGTTTTATCCGTAATCTAGACAAATCTGTATATACTTCCATATTTATCTCTTTAAGGGATCGTGTAAAGTTCGGATGCTCCTTAGTGGTCCGTTAGGGTAATCAAAGAATAAAACTGAAATCTGATTGGATGAAAGTTCTGTTCTAATACTTTTTTGAATAGGTGACCATTGTGACGTCATAAAGGGGTCCAAAAGAAATGTAATGAATATTCATGTTTGAAATGTAAAAACATTCAAAATTTCAAAATGGCTGACCATTTCTTTCCTAAATCCGTGTGCACGAGGCAATTTGTTTCTGTTATTGTCCAAGGTACCGAACTGGGAAATAATTTTGTGTCATGTTTTGCTTGTGTGTAACCGTTTGGTCTTTTGCAGCCAAATATGGTGGCAAAAGGCCGTAAGAAACTTAGTTTTATTCAATAAAAACCGGACAGATTTTTTATAGTAGAAGTGGACATTTATAAGCTAATGTTGAGTTTATTGTCAGCTTTTTCTCGGATTTGCAAACTTGCTAATAATTGTGACAGTCGAGTTTTTGGTGTGTTACAATTTAATCAGAAAAAATCAATGGCTTAAATGGAAACGACAAAGATGTGCGAATAATCTTGCTCTCAGTAATGCAAAAGTCAAGAGAAATTCTCCTCACAACCGGCCTTCAACATCCCACAGTCAATATTGGGTAAGTTGCATCTAAATATCTTTATAAAAATCCTAGCTGTAATATTTGTTCTACTGGTAAAACAATGCATCCCTCTTATATACATAAGACCGAAAGAAAATAGTTAAATTGATAAAAGTCAATTACACACAAAAATTTAAAAAAAAAACCCTGAAAATTATGAGTAAAATAAAACTTTTTTTACATATCTAAGGAGAGCGACCCTTAATTTTTATTTGATTGTTAATATTCAGAAGTTTAACTATATTTACGTAAAATCTATTCAACTCAATAGAGAAAATAAAGCATAAAAAAGACAGTATTTATATTCGACGAGAGGTAATCTTGGATAATATTAAAATAATAAATTCATTCATCGTAATTCAAATTAAATTTCACACAAAATTAATTGTTATATAAATTTTTATTTACAACGATAGAAAAATAAATTTAAGATATTAAATTAAATAAGAATATCTATTTATTAACATTCGAAACATCTACTTTCTTAAAAATAGTTCTCTCTTTTCTTTTTTTTTTTTTTTTTTTTTTTTTTTTTTTTTTTTGCTTTGAAGCTATTGACGAGGAATGAAACAATTTAAACAATTTAGAAATTTCCATAAAAGTATTCCTTTTTATATATATAATTTATATATATACATACACATTACATAAACATTATTTGAACTCAAACAATTTAATTTCCTCATGCAATGGTTTTTTGCGCAGAAAAATGATGTGTCAACAGGAATAAAACTAATAATAAAAAGGTTAAAATAGAGTGAAAAAAGAACAACAAAAATAACATTAAAAAATAAATAAAATAAAAAACAAAAAGTACAAACGAAATAATAATTCTAGAAAAACACATAAAAATAACCCATACATACTCCCTTCTCTAAAGTACTCTTACTTTGAGAAAATAATTACTTTGATGAAAAATATCAGATATCTAATCTAATTATTCCCATAAAAATATTGTTATACTCTATATAAAAAAATATGAAAATAATCCAACATTATGATGTTTTATTTTTTTGTTAAATGTAAAAATTTATGAATAAGAAAAACCGCGCATGGACAGTTAAAAATGAACAGGACACGTCTGAAATGAACATTTTTTGAATTATCAATATAATTGAAAAGCCATTTCTTTCACGGAAAAGCCCGAGTTTCCATTCCATCATTTAAAGAAGTTTTCCACCCACTTCTGGCCAATTTTTGCTAATTTTCTACAAATTGCTAGCATTTGACAAAATGTTGAGACATTATTCCATCAAAGAAGCACATTGGAGAGAATTCTCTCTACTTTCTCAGCTTTTAACTTATTACAGAAATCTTGAAAGCATGTAATTTGGGCGCATCCTGCCCCTGACTGCAGAATGAAGATGTAGCACAGTTCATTTCCGAAAGAGCATGCCAAATTATTAGTTAAATCATCACCCGTCCTGTAGATTAACCATCTATTATGGTACCACTCGAGACCGAGGCCAGAAATTCACGCTGGCGAGTCTCTTAAATAATAGAGAAAATGGTGCAAAATTAACTAATTTAATACAAATTTCAGGCCAGCATGTTATTGTTAAAGGATTCCATTGCGGTTGTCATTTTTGCCCAATTATCACGTGTAAACCAATACTCCCGGGCTGGCGCTCCCGGCACGCGATGCACGGCATCGGAAAACAGGCCTCATTCAAATCTCTTTAGAAATACTCAGACTTTGGCAAAAAGGAAATGATAGGATTTATACCAATTGATAAATTCCGTTATCGACCTTCAATTTTTCTGAAATTTTAACTAAAACTTTGAAAAATAAAATCACATGACATGGCCTTTTGGGGATATTGTTGTCTTGTACCTATGAAGGTTTCTTCCTCTAGGGTCTTTTTTTACACTGGGTACCTGTATATATTGACACATACATGTACTTCGATAGGCCAGTCCTTGTTATTCTTTGACATTGAAGTCATTTTATGGTCCACGTACTGAAATAGTGTATTGTAAGAAATAAATTCAGAACCAAATTGAAAGGCATTTGCTTACACGGTATATTTTAAAATCTGGACTGTCACTAGTCTTTTCGAAGCCACATACATTTGGAAGTTTAAATTGAAAGAAATATCTTGTTTATGTTACATTTGTATGCAAAGCTTAGAAATTCGAACTTGCAATTCATAAACAACTCTTGAGACTGATTAAGAACTCAGTTGAATGAAGAAGCAGCAGATTTATTGTCTGACTCAATGTTGCCAACCATTTTTTCGGCTTTTTTTGCGCCCCTTCCTCAAAGCATTTTTTTAAAGACATACTATAGTGATTTACTTTCGTTCTATTCATTGTCTGTGGATTCCATCATTTAAAATAATAATTTTTGTTGTAACTTTCATAGTTAGACTAAGTCGATCAGATTAAATTGAAATCAGGAATAGGTTACTATTGTTTATCATTCATTGTTTTAGTCTATTTCTGCATTGTTTTTTTTTTTATATGTATAAGTCTGTTGAGGATAATCTGCTTCCTTTTTTACTTGCCTAAATGAACTACATTCACTATGTTTGACAAAAGTTACATTTCAAAAAGCACAAAATATACATGTATATATATGTTTATGAAAACATCTTTTTAACAAAATGATGTTTTATATTTGAGTGTTCAAGTATAAGGTTAAACCGTAAGAATGAGTATCACATGAAATGAAATGTTAATGAATCTAAAACGATTAAAAAAATAATATATTATATAATATATTAATTCAATGAGATTCAGTTATTGAAACTGCACTAAGTAAAAAAAGTATCGCACAGCATGTTGTGGACCGAGTGCATTTGTGACAACATCCGGGTGTCGTCATTTTTTGCGCTTTCTCTGTAACTACCGCTAAATTTGACCATTGTTAAAATCCCCAACCTAATTTATAGCTGACGGTTCCCATTTCTCATCCTGATAATTAGGAAAAAGAAGTTTTGCTTGTCATCAAGGGAGACAAACGCATGTCACGTAGATGAATAAACGGAAGCTAAATGTTCATTATTAAGGTTATAATCGGCTCATATGGCCGGGACGGAGTTTTACACGCTTTTAATCTGTTTTCTTGCAGAAATCAGTTACTCATTTGCTTAAATTAGTCGCAGTGGGTATTAAATACCCTCGAACGCACCTAATACACAAACGAAATCATTTGTTCTATTAATTGGCAAAATATCGACATCAACTGAGTTTATCTAATTTCGGCGAAGATTTTACATCGTTTATTATAAGAATTATGGCAAATCAGTCAGGTCCCGAGCGGCTCTTGGCTAGCACAGCATCCTTAATTGGCCAGAGAAAAGACAGAGCGTATATGACAAGAATAACTTACGAAGGGAAAAATGGTTTAGAGTAATTGCATTACTCGGAGACCTCTCGTTTTTGCCGATTCTGTCGACGACCATTTTGATAACATCGCTAGTACACCTGTTTAGAGGAAAATTGTTAGTTTTTCCGGGTTTTGGCAATTGTAATATCTTTTGTCTCTAGTATTACAAAAGTCAATGTCACTATCAATTGTTCTTTCCTATCTACAATTAGCTGAAAATGACTATGAGAGAGGGTTAAATAGATAGATAGATGGATAGATAGTAGAGAGAGATTTATGGATAAATGACGTGAATGTTTATAATTATAAGTTTTATACATCTACAAAAATTTTCAATCTTTTAAAAAACAATATAAATTAAAATCCAACCATGCATAGATAGAGCTACTTGTATTTACATTTCATCAACGTAAGTTTTTATTCTGGACATCTTGATTATTCGCTTAACATTTCTCTAAATAAATAAACAGAAAGCTCAATAAAGCGTATATTATTTATAGTCTATTTTTTTTTTAATAAAAAAAGTACCCACTCAAAACAGAAATTCGATTAAAAGGATGTAACATGTTTACTCTTGAATATATTAAAATGAAATTTTCACATTTAACACTTGGGATATAGTATGTTAAACTTTGAGAAACTTGATTGTTTTTCCTTAAAATGAACAGCTGTTGATTAGGAAAATGAAGTGAAAAATTACAATACAATAGAATTGTTTAAACATTTCCGCACTTGAAGCCCATTGCCGAAATAATGCGCAACATTGACAGATGGAACATAATATTTCCCTCTTTTCCATAATTAGGGAGGAATAAAGTTCTTTCCTATTCTCCGAATCAAAACTGTTTTACAACTTCTTCTGGTAATTAGTTAGACCAGAAAAATCGGTGGAATTGTACTGAAATAAAAATAAGGGATTAATTTCAAGTCCGCTGCCTCATTCCGGTGTAGAAACAACGCATGCATATCCCATGTGTAAGTTTCACAATTTTATTCCTTCTTAAACCGAAGCATAATTAATTGTTTAACTAGCTCATTTTAGGCGTTTAAATATTTTCTAAGCATGATTAATAGACTAAGCACCTGAGTAAACACTTTATGATAAAATTCATTTATACCATACAATGTTGACTGACACTGGAAACTCCATGTACCATTCGGTACTGAAGTGTGTATATTTCTTGAAAATAAGATATACCGCCTGAAGGAAATAAGGCTGTTTGTCAATTATCTCTGTTTTACATTTTCCGCCATCTTTGTAATTCTGTTCTTAAGTTGAAATGTCTTTGATGAAAAAAACCCTGTTTATTTAATTTTTTTTTTGGTCACACTGACTTAAAAATAGATTTTTTTTGGTTATCAAATCTTGATAAAGATCATAAGACAATTAGAATTTATCAAATAAAAATTGTTTTCTTACAACTGATCACAAATTAAAAGTACAAAATGTGTTAATGAATTATACAAATCACCGACAAAGAAAATTATCAATATTTCTTTTCCTTAATAAACTGGGTTTCCAAGTTTCGATTATAAATCCTCTTAAAAATCCTGCAATCAAAAATATAATTTGAAATATTTGACTGCATTAATCTTATATGATAAAGCGATGAAATCGATAGTATGAGATAAAAAGTAATAGTTCCATTGATATTTCTAATTGCCTAGATGTTATGCTAAATAAAGAATATTCATATTATATCACAAGCTTACTGCAACTTGGTAAATTAATCGTAGCAAATCGTGAGTACGTTATTATTCTAGATTTTATTAAAACACAAAACACGTTCAGAAAAATATTAATCTTTGAGAAAGCATAGTAAAATTGTAAAAACAAATATAAAAACAGTACATTGTCAGCATAATTATACTTCGAGTCCTTGAAATGTCTTGGCTGGTTATTCCTTGTTTGGTAAGAACGCGACAGGAGTAGTCAGACTTTTATCGCGAGACGTTCAGTATTAATTTTGCTCGCTATGATGCTGTTTTGGAAAATCAGCGAAGAGTTGTCCCAGCTAACGTGATCAGAAATTGACGATTAGTGATCTTGCATTCGGTGCGTAATCTAGTTGTCATAATTTGATCCGAAGCAAGACAGGCCTCAGATGGCTTTCCTTTTAAATAACACCGTCTTCCGACGTCTTTTGTCTCCCTACCGGATTCCATAATTATCACAGCCGGGATAAGGAAACTGTGAATTAGCGGATTTTATACGAGAGTTAACATCTCCCTCGCGAAGATTAATTCCATCCATTTACGAATTTCCCCTAATCATACGCAGATTCCAAGACGTCTTTTGCTATTGGTTGATTTGTATATGTCACCTCCTCTTTGATAACCCTCGCAGAAAAATCCAAACATCAAAGCTTAAAACCGAGATATCAAATAAAGAAACCAATGTGAATACATATTGTTTTCACAATTGTTTTTTTAAATTAGAAATATCTATGCTGATTTCAGATCCTAAATTTCAAATGAATAAAATGCAGTACTCCGAGGGCCATGGACAGAGACCTACCTCTTTCTTTATAGAAGACATACTTCTAAATAAACCCAAACCTACATTCCGGGAATTACCACCTTCTCTTCAACTGAGACCGACTGTTTCGGATTTTCCGGGATACCCTTATTTTCCGGGTATCTTCTACCCGCACCAAGTGCTTCAACAGACTCCAGGCTTTATGAAACACCCAGAACATCCGTTTTTGATGCCGTCTGTTGCCGGTGAGTACATTTCAATATCTACACTAGATTTACTTGATAAATATCTTTATTCAAAACCTTTCCTATAATTATTTCATTAAACTTGCTTTAAAGGGACCAAAGCAAAAACTTCGTTATAGCCGTAATTCGTTATACGGTTATAGCGAATTTGTAAGAAATCTTATAGCGAATACGTTATAAAAAAACTAGTTCAAACTATCATAATTTATAAATTCAAAATTAAGGTCATTTACAAAAAAATGTCAATATATTATAACCAACCTCTCTTCAATTAAAAAAAAATATGTATAATATATGAGTTTTAGTATTTTTATATGCATCTTAGTTTCATGTATCTTCAATGAAATTTGTAATGGAGAATATTCGTTATATGAATGATAAAATACGTTAAAATTTTGCCGGTGGGGGTCTGAAAATTACTTCGTTATAGCCGTAAATTCGCTATAACCGTGTTCGTTATATACTGCAATTTCCTATAGGTTTAAATAAGAAACTTGCCGGGACATGCATAATAATTCGTTATAGCCGTAAATTCGTTATATTCGTGTTCGTTATATTCGAGTTTTGCTATATAGTAATTGATATATAACCCAATATCACTCGTCAAGTACTTGGCTACTTATTACAGCTGAATGGTCGAAACCCTGGACGCAAAGGCTGATTAAAAAATGATGGAAGAATTTCTGTTGTGCTTCTTATTATTTTCATTTAAAATATCTGTGATTTAGACTGACTTGTAAATTTTATTCACGTATTTTAAGAAATAAACCTTTGAACAAGGGATTCAGTTAATTAAAAAAGTAATAGACTTGATTTCTACCGGAACTTTGTACCATCTCAAAATCGTCTTTATTTCCTGTCCCACTGTCAACCGGATGCCAGTCCCATGGATCTGGAATGAGCTTGCCTATTCAGGCTAGAGTATTTGTAGACCTGTCTGTGTGTGGGTACAAGGAAACATTTTTTCTTTTGAATTCATCTCTTGAAATATTTTCACGTAAAAACCAGAGAGAGAGAGAGAGAGAGAGAGAGAGAGAGAGAGAGAGAGAGAGAGAGAGAGGAGAGAGAGAGAGAGAATATCATAGTAAGTGGTGTTTTTCAAAGGTAGAACATTATTTTTAAAAATTATAAATAAAAAAATCTGAGAATAAATCAAAATTTATCTGACTGAAAAAACTATCAATTTAGTGGTTTCATTTCGCTTTGTTCTAGAAGCTAGACCTTCCAAAAAATTGGCTTTTCTCGAGATAAGTGAAAGATAACCACCAAAAATATCACTTTTTGAAATTAGAAATAGATAAAAGTGTACAAAGATAGGATTTGTACTGGTCATTTTAACAAGCATTTATAGATTTATCATGAATTTATCCTGATGAATCATTAAACATATGATATATATATATATATATGAGAGAGAGAGAGAGAGAGATAGAGAGAGTGAGAGAGAGAGAGTTACAGTGTATTTAATGTAAAATAGATACATTTAGTAAATGTTGAAATGGATGTCCGAATTTCATAGTTTATTTATTTTTAATTCTCTTGTTCTATAGGAATAATGCAAGGCGTGTCAGCTAGCCATTTTTAATTAACATTAATGAGATTTGCATTTAGAATGAAAATTACCTACATAACAATTATTTGTTTCCTTATTTTCTATAACTAGAATAAATTTATTTAATTAACATGAAATTCATGATACGGATTTCTGCCAGGATGTAAAAACTCGTGTGAAATAAAAAAAATCGAATTTAAATATACATGTAATCTCCATTTTAACTGATATTAGTCTATAAGTCCCCGTTACTTCAATAGAAGGGGAAATATTCATACAAATAGAACAGAAATAATTCCTTGTGACTTCCGAAAATAATGACAATTGTATGACATAAACTTTTAATTTTCAGTCTATTTAGAGCTCTGTGAGCATTTAATATACGAATTCGTAAAAATGAAAGCAAAATTACTAGATTTAAACTTTTAATTTGCAATCTATTTGGAGCAATTAGATTTACAAACCAATAAAGATGAATGCAAAATTGCCGAATTTGAAATTTTTCAAATTTGTTTCTCTCATGTGAAATAAATAAAATAACTAAAAAAACCTATTATAATTCCACAAATGAAAAATATTGGTGAATTTCTTCTTTAAATAATCTTTAAGTTTTTATACACTTGAAGATTTTATTGTTAACTGGTTCCGTGATAGAATTACTGATATTCAATATAGAAATATTTTTCAAAGTAAAACAATGCATCAAGTCTAGACAAAATAAACATTGGGATATTCTATATTAAAGGGATATTATATCATTATTTACAATGGAACTATCAGCTTTAGATAGAAGATGAAATCTTTCCTTTGTACTCATTCGAGTGCCGACATACTGTAATTAGATTATGATAATGATAATCCAAAAAAAAAAGATTTAAAGGAGCCCGTCACCAATAGTGAAAAAACCCTCTGATCAGGAAATAAAACTGTGTGTTTGATATTTTCATTTGAAGATTTCTGCAAAAAAAAAAAAAAAAAAAAAAAAAAAAAAAA
>WFKH01011581.1:61157008-61180320 GCA_016163765.1 Magallana hongkongensis | reverse complement strand
AAAAAAAAAAAAAAAAAAAAAAAAAAAAAAAAAAAAATTAAATTAAATTAAATTTTTAAAAAACAACAATAACAACAACAAAACCCACAAACAAACAAACAAACAAACAAACAAACAAACAAAACCCCCCCAAACCCCCAAAAACAAACAAACAAAAACAAAACAAAACAAAGACCGATGATCATCATCACCATCATCATCAACAATGTATATATACCTTTAACTTAAAAAAGGTATAAACATCAAACTCAAGTTAACGCCCCTTCCTATGGATACAATCACTATGGCCTATAATTTCTCTCCATAATAACAGTCTTAAAATTGAACAACAGAATAAAATTATCACCGATTCTGGCCCGGATTACGCTTCTTGGAGTCGAGTTCCACCTATTTACCCCCCAAAATCTTTTATCTGCGGAATCCCCCGACCAGAGTTATCGCTCTTTGAGTATTCGAATTAATCACGCCGCTTTAGAAATAATTTATCTTAAAGATGTTTATAAGCTCAATAAAGCCAGGGAAAGTGAAAAGCCAGTTAATACAATTATCAGCCGTGATTATGTGATTATTGAAAAGGTGTCTAGCATTACTTAATACACTTTGAAAATTGAGATAGTAGAATTTGAAAGAGATATACGTTATCCTTACAAGTACGGTAATACATGGGGGGGGGGGGGGGGGGCCAGTTTTATGATTTTTTAACCATTTAAAATAAGAAAATTGTTTTGTTAATGATATACGCATAGGAGTTTTGAATCGTTTACACTTTTTTCAGATCCTGCGCCATGGTTAGCGTTAACTTGTTTTTCATACGATGCCAAACGTGTTGGGTGACATGTGCTTATTTTTTTGCATTTTAATACCGTTTAAATGTTGTACAGCACATCATGTTGAACAATGATTAAGAATAAATTATCAAACTAAATAAAAGGGAAAAAGACCTCAAATTGTTGCAATTTTTTTTTTTACCATATATGTTAAATTTCCAAATAATGTTGGTTATTCTTGGATGTTTTTTAAGTACCTAGATTCATGAATGAATTCGTGTTTATAAATATAATATACCATTTTTGTCTATTATTGCATGGGAGTTTATTCATAATATTATTTGAACCCCAAGGTAGCTTCTTTGTTCTATCGACTTGATTCAAACATGCGACCTTCTATCCGACCAGCAAACGTTGTAATGACGGGGTTATTTTGTGCTAAAGCAATAGATATGCAATCAAAACCAACAACTAGTCTTTAAAGGCTGACTTAAAACATTGGACAATTCTAGTTCCTAGAGTTTCATAGTAGACTCTGTCAATATATTAAATAATGACAAATTTTAAAAATGTCGTATTGCAAATAGGAATTTACAGTGTAATATAGTGAACACTAGTAATCAATTGGCAAATTCAATATAAATGATATTGCGGCTTTTCAACATATGCATTTATTAGTTTTATTACTAGTATTTGAAAGCGTTGAACCTCCTTTATAGATTAAAACACCCACATGTTCAATAAATTTGTGTTATTCTTTTAAGGACAGGTACTATAAATACATACAATTTTATAAACGTACATACGAACCTTTGCCGAAGTGTTCGTATTCTACATTATTTTGTTATTAATACCAAAACTAATAAAAACATCGATTTAATGTAGGGTAAGTTTAGTTTTTAATTTAAACCAAAAATGCATCAAATACACGAATCTTATATTATTATATTATTCAAATTTTTTGTATTTTTGCTATAATGAGAGATCACTTTTTTAACATTGGGGAGAAAAGCACAATTTCCATTTTTATTAAATTGCAATGTAGGACCATATAAACGTTTTCCAAAGGAGAAACTTTGAAATTATTTAATATATTTAATTCTATTATTTGTTGGTATACCGTCACACATTATGAATAACAAAAAGCATGCAATATTATTTGAAAAGAGGTATATTTAACAATATATGTATATATCTATCTCTGCGCTGCAAAATATATGAAAAAATACTATGTACATAATTTTACAATATTTCCAGAAGACGCAATTGTTAAAATATAAGACTGTGTGAATACAACTTTCACAATATCAAAACTAGACTCCTTCTGGCCAAAATAAGTGTAATTGAAACAAATACGCTACTAATCTAATAACTTTAATCTTTCATTTCGGCGATATTTAATTGTTTTTAATCACAGATATCTTAAACTTAACACGGTTAATTTCAGGCTTTCCCCTGGCGCCTATATACCAGCACGATAGCCCCGGGAAACACTGCCGGCGGCGGAAGGCGCGCACTGTCTTCAGTGACCAGCAACTGAATGGACTGGAGAAACGATTCGAGGCCCAGCGATATCTGTCCACCCCAGAGAGGGTGGAGCTGGCAAATCAGCTCAGTCTGTCCGAGACACAGGTTGGTCACTAAAGCTGGGTTGTTTTAGAACAAACAGCAATGACTTTTATTTGATGATATATAATGACGTATAGAATCTCTCCTTTACATGTAACAGTATAGATCCTTGAAAAAAAATGGCGTATGGAAACTCTCATACATAAATATAAGTTTGTAAGGAAATCAAGTTCGGAAAAGTTTAAATGGTAACATCAAACTTTTGTTAAACTGTGACTTAATCCTAGTTAATCCAAGGTTATTATTCTATGGTGCTAATTTGAAAAAAAACCATAAATACTATTTTTTTTTTTTTTGGTAACAGACGTAGGTGTATTGTTCGCAAAGTTCGAATAGAGTAGCTATTATAGAATACATTCTCGCATTTGTGTGAAAATCGGAATAAGAATGGAATATGTGAGAATGATTTCAAAAGGATTATGAACAAAAAACCGATCAGAAGCCATTGCTTTCGTGAGGGATTGGGTACTTAGATTTTTTAATACATCATCACCTAGATAATGCGATGACAGAAATCAAATTAACGGTCGTAACTTTGCATGTTTTGACAATAATGACAAAAATCCATTCGTTTGTGTTGACGTATTTTGCGCCCCGATTACTTTAATAAACATATATAACGGTTGTCATAATATTACAATAAAAAAAATTAGTTTTGTTTTGTAAGGAATGGCTTTTAAATACTGATAAAAAAACAATATTGGTAAAACACCCAATAATGATCAAACGATAACAAACTTTGCATCTGTGCAAAGTAGAACACTTAAAAATTAAGACCCTCAAAAAAACCCCCACAAAAAACTCAGGTCAATTATACTGAAAAAAATCTAACTTTAGGAATAGAATAAAAGTCAAGCTGATCTAAAGTTTAAATATAAAAAAAAAACCCAACAAAAAACAAGTTAATGCCAGGGTTTAAATGATAAATTTATTTGTCTTATTTTTCAGGTAAAAACATGGTTTCAAAACCGAAGAATGAAACATAAAAAATTACAGAAGAAAACTAACGAAGATGGGGAAGAGATAAATAGTGACGACATAAAAGAAACCGGATCTGACGATGAAGATTCACGTGACAGTTTTACTTCCGGTGATGCGTCGGAAAAAGCACAGTGTTCCAACAAAGCCAATATTTTAGACAGCAAACTATCGAGTTCTTCGTTATACAAACCTTACCAACTGGAAACCAGGGAAGAGGAACAGGAAGACGAAATCGACGTCGTAGATAGCGAGAGTGAGGGATGAATGGGATCGGATCTGTGATTGTTGTTGTTACCTCATTGTGTCATTGCTGTTTTTATATAAACCTGGTGCTTAGATGTATTTTGTTTCAATACAGAATGTTTGTTGAACTCAGAAATTCTAAATGTGTAACCATCATAGCATTCATGAATTTACTTCTTTATTCGATGTAGTATTATATGATATTACATACAAAACTTACGTACGTTACATTAGAGTTAGAGCAACTTTTGTCTAGATAGTTTTGTCTGAATAATTGAACCGTATGTTCAACTCTGATAGTTTTTCATGTTTGAGTGTTTATAAAAGTTGGTCTGTATTTTTATGTAGTGCTTTATTAATTGTACTGAAATCCACAAATTAATAATGCCAAGAGAGTGAATATTACTTTATTTTATAAATCAACTAGTCTTTTGTAGAGTGTGTTAACAGTGCTTAAAACTATTACTTATATCTTTTTACTTTAGTTACATGTATTTATAATTTATACTTATGAAATGTCCTTTAAACCATAATAAAGCACCATTTATGTACATATATTTTCTTACAAAACGAGATATTTTAGATGTAAATTAATGGCCACAATTAGAATTTTGTGCAAAATGCTGTATTGTAATAATGTATCTTAATCTAAATACGTATCAATTCTGATGTTTGTCGAATGATCTGATTTCTTTATTATAAGCATATAGCGTATATCATATAATCTTTAACATTGGATTTTATATTGTAATTTTGATACAGTTCCAAATATAACTCTGTATGAAAGTTCAATATTCTTAATTCCGAATATTTGTATAACTTACAAATGTCAAAATGAAAATTTGTGTAATAAAATTGAAAAATGCCAAAAATACCTTTAAAATCAAAATAAGCGTAGTTAAGTGAAATCTTGAGGCATCGGCGAATTTGAAAAGAGGATTTGGCTATGGCCAATCCTTCATATTCACCCGTTCTGACCTAGTAAAATGCTAGTTATATAACATCTGAGGGTCATTATCATCGTACATAGAAAGGATGACCCTATTAGAGCTACTTAAGGTCAACGGACTAATTGAAAGGGGTTAAATAGGGAGGGACCGCCTTCAAAAAGATTAAAACGTAATGAGAACATATTTCATCCACAGCCATTAAGGTGTTGTGGGGGTTTAACAAGAGCAAAGACATCCCCACCACCGTCTGTTATATATGATATAACGTAGTCACGTGACTGACAACTAAAGCTGCCAGAAAACTGATACCCTTGTAGAAGCGTAACGATTATGTATCAACAAATTTGTGTTTAAGTATCCAATTAAGGCTTACTCTTCAGGAGGCTTAGATTCACGCCTTTCCGCTTGTTTCAATATTGACAACACCGTACAGCTAATGGATCAGTTGGTTTCACCTTCATTGTCCTTGGCGAAGCAACAGGCTTAATCCTTTCGTACCTCAATGCCGACTTCTATTGTCCGCAAAACAACTTTTTCCACTACAACGAGTTAATGGAATGAAGCTTGTGACAAAAGATTGGCGGGAAACCTTTGTGATAGCATAATATTGTGTTTCCAAACGAGCTAATTGCTAGCCGGGTTTCTATAGGTAGCCTGTCCAGTTTGTTTGGCTAGGCTTCCGGCAATATACACGGTAAAATAACATCTACAAATATTGAAACACTTGGGCATTAGGAAATTAAACATTAACTGGAGGTTTCAACGGACACACAGGAAATGTCTTGTTTGCAGTGCCCTGAAAGTAATACTCACTGCTTTGTGGAATATTTTTTCATGGCTATTTCAAACAATAAAAGTCGAATTATATGGCAGAATATCTTTTAAGAGATTTAGTAGATAATGGATATTGAAATTCCATATTGCTTTCTCCTTGATTGCAAGTAATATTTATTTCCTTTTAAAACGCTTTTTAAAAAATTGCATGGACTATGATAAAATTTATATTTTTTGTTGTTTGATTAATCGAAACAGTTCAAGTTGACAAACATATGATATAATTAAACATAAATGAACAATCGAAAAAATTTAAATTCCGAAGGAAGTACTTTAAAAAAAGCATGTATAGTACAGTACAAAAAAAGACAAAGAGTTGTAAATAAAAAGCATAGCTTTAAAGTTTTTTGTTTTTGTTTTTGCTAGAAAAGACGAAAACAACAACATAAATGTCACTGTATTTTGAAAACGACGCACTACCGTAAAGTAAAAGTCATATGTACCTTAACTAAATGACAACCTCTACTCTTTGTATTCGCTTTTTCATATTTCTTGGAAAAAGGTGTTTAGACATGTCGCCAGTTAGCTACTTTATTTGCCTCGAAAAAGCGTTCAAATATTCGATAATCTGTAATTCAACACGATACAGGAAGCCAAGAGTTTACCTGACTTCAATACAAATATACCATTTAAGTGTTACAAAACAAAAATGTTTAACGAGAGATAAGGTCAACATCACCTTCTTAATAAAAACAATTAAGCAGAATTAAAATCAGTGATTCCAGACGGGAGTTTGATACCTTTACACAATACAAACATTTACTGGCAAACAATTTTACAAACTTTGAGTAGCAACTGTTGAAAGGCTGCTTGTACACGGAAAGCCTCTTTTATTGCAACGAGATTATGGCAGCATAATTTAATTACATGTATAAATACTAGTATAAGAAGTCACTGCAAACCACGTGTTGTAAATTAAATTGATGTTGAATATATTTTGTGTGTTAGAAAAAACAAAAGCATTCTTAATTTTAAAGGCAACCACCACCCATATTGTTAAAAGGAATAAAAGCATTCTGAATTTTAAAAGCAACCCATAAAAACCCCATTTTTTTTTTTTAATAAAAAATGATACCTGATTCTGTTTTTTAATTACATGTACATTTTGTTTAAATTTATGGCTCTTAGTTAATGTAGTTTTGACTTTTCATTTCCAAATGTTACCGAAATATCTCCGAAAAACTACCGGCGGTGTTTCAGCAAAATGAAAGCTTGAATATAAAGGATTGGTCATGTAATGTTGGCACATCATCCGATTAATGATATTAATTTATCTCGTCTAACGTTTGGTATTCATTTGGTAACAACAAGAAGGTTTTTTTTCCGGATTTCGGAAATAATGTTATGCACTTTAGAATTTTACCGATATAATTGTATATCTATCTATATTCTTGATCATATGTCAATTGCATAGGAATATGTTCAATGTTTTATTCTATACTAAATTCAGAAAAGGAAACATCAGAAAATATAAATCTAACTATCCCGATTTTCGATGTATTATATTAAATTCGTTCATAGCAGGTAAGCATAGGATATAAAAACCATAACGAAAATACATATAATTTGATATTTTGAATTTTAATGTGTTAGGTATTACGAGTAATCCAGTAATATGTATCTCTTGAAATGAACCACAAGTTAAAAAGTTAAGTGTTTTCAAGAGACACTTCAAGTCATTCACATTTGGATGTGCTCGGCACATTGCTAACCCATTACTCTCAACATATTAAATCGTAATTCAGAAGAATGTAACCTAACACAATACCTCTACTTAACATTCATTATTTCACCACCAACAATTTGGATTAACAACTTTTTAATTTAAAGTGATTTTTCCGCAACACATTTATATAAGCTTCTTAGGAAATTTAGATCCATTACTTATAAGTACATATTAGACCAAAGTCAATATAATACATTTACTTTGATATTTAACAAAGTCTAAGAAGATCTATACAAAGGGTTCCATACAGGTTATCATTTCACTTATATCTCTGCAGAAAAAAATGAACTTATAAAACAATGAAATGAATGTAAGGAAATCATTACCAAAGTAAACAGATATTTTAAAAACATAATTCAGATTGCTGTTTCTTCAGTAGAAAATGGAAAACCACAGTGGGGGACCATTCAACGCTGAATAGAAATGTATTTTCTTTCTGAATTCAACTTACCATCGATGTTGATTTAAAAACAGAAAGATATGTCGTCTTAGAAACATGCCGCCGAAGAGCTAATCAAGTGTAAATAGAATGTTAGTATTCCTCGCAAATAGTGTAAACTGTAATTATATACCCGCTACCCCGTCCTTTATATGGATCTACAAACCTCATTTATCTTAGTATATAAATTTGTATTAACGTATAACATATACCTACTGAGTTTTCCAAATAATTTTCAAATTTTATAATTCAACTCGTTCTTTTGAAGATTACTGTATAAAGTGTAGGTACAAGCTATTCAATCTCTTCTTAAAGTTTCACTGGTATGAAGCGACTGACCGTTACTGCAGTAACCGGCATCCAACATGGCGATGACCCAAAAGGGCATACAATTCTCAGGTCGATAACTTGCCTATCACGAGTATTATTATCGCTTTCTAGTCATCTACATTCTTTATATACATGATTAACAAAATATGAAGCGATATCATGCTTTAATATGTCATAAAAATCAAATGCGGGCAGTGTTTTAAAACTTGACGATGAAGTTGCTAGATTCTGCTTTGCATTTAGTATCTCAATTATTTTATAGCTTGTATAACGAAGTTTGATCAGTAAAGGACAAATATCGTAAGAAAGGCATCTTATTTCATTTGATACATCTACATATGTTGTTTTTAACATTATAATTTTACTAAAAACTGCATTAAACTTTTTAGTTATCATGGTTTCATAACTTTTTTTTATCAAAATACAAAATATCACTTGAGAAAAGATATCTCTGTTAAAAAAAAATTATTTACCCATTTACAATCATATCTTATTTTTTTATCGTGACATTTAAATTTTTCTTAAAAATAGGCATTTAGTTTCTGTTTAGAGAAAATGTTCTTTAAAAACTATCTTGACCCCTCCTTTAAAGTGCCCTCCGCATTTCATTTGTACTAAATCTTTGAAATGGTGTATCATTTAAAGTTGAATCTACTTAAGAATCAAAAGAACATCTTCCGTGTAAATTTTGAAATCTGTTTTGTTAAATATTTTTGTATAATCATTACATAGAATTCCCCCTATCACCCGGCCTCCCATTAGCCCATTTTCAACACGTAAATTTACCCTAATGCGATAGCTTAAGGCGTTAGTATAAAGTACCTTTAAACCTAACTAAAGCAAATCCTAAAAATACATAACGAGGGAGTAAGAATGGACACAGGTATTTATGGTTTTTGTCTTTAATCTACTTAACAAGTTTTTTTCATCTCTTTTTCATCTCTCGCGGCTAAGTCTTTTCACCCTTTAACTACTTCAACTGATTTTGAAGCCTAACTGTTAAGTAAATTCACAATACATTTTCCAGGTCTCTTCATGCACAGCTCCTAGCAATGCACGTGGTATTTTTCATCTATATCGCATTATAATTAACACCCTACAGTCTTACACCTGCATGGTGTATGCAATTTGCATTTTTTGAATTCATTGAACTCTTCGGACTGAGTTTCAAATATGTCAAATGTCATATTTGCTAATCCTTAGCTAGATAAGACTTTTGAAAGTCATCTTGTACAAAATATGGTTTGGCAATAACCTGTTATTATACTGAAAACATATGTACAAATAAAGTGATAATATTATGAAATTTATATTATTTAAAAAGAATTACAGAGGATTTCAATCTGTCTCGAACTCAAGAATAACAGACAACTAGCTGGTGGATTCTTTTACCAACTGAGCTACGTTTTTTAAAAACGAGATTTTGGAAGGAAAAAAGAAATAAAATAAAAATCAATAGTTAACTTGGATTTTAAGTTCGTCACAAAATGAAGACTTAACACTATTCATTGAGTTTACCTGCTCTCCGTCCACTAAAGTAAAAATGTTTTCCAGGACTCGTTGTCGACCAGAAGTAAGAGATTTTCATGTAATATAAAAGCTCAGAAAAATTTGTCTGATAGGTTTTATACTAGTATTTTTATTTGTGAAAAATTAAGTTTGTAATTTGTATCAATGAAAATTGAAGGAAACAGAATTTCTTTTCTAATAATTTTCAAATAAATGTAGCTGCACTACAGAGGTAGTTACGGATTTTATACTTCATGTACAGTAGACAAGGAACGATTACTCTGACTAGCGCCGTTTATACTATAAATACCTTTGCTTTCAGTAGTAATAAGCTTAGTAGCAATTTTCTTGAGGTTTGTTAAAAATTTTGATAGACTGACTAGACTATACTGTTATTCAAATTTAAAGAAAACATTTTGAAAATATAGGATACAAGAGAACCATATAAATCTAATCTAATCTCTTTATTTTCAGGCATAAAAAGTACGAAATGAAATTTTGATATTTTTGTGGGAACATCCGTATTTTATTGAAAGAAATGTTTGCATAAGTATAACTTGATTAACTGTATTGTACTCTTTCATTAAATGTTTTATATATAACATGAATAAAGAAGTTTTTAAAATCTTTTTAAAACTAGCAAGATTATATGATTTTCTGCAAGTATACACCATGAAATCGAGAAATTCGTGCCATTATTTGTATAGAAATTCCTACAACGTTGCTTAATAAGCATCGAAACATCTTTAGTGCATTTCTATACATATCTATTTTCTAATCAATGGAGACATGATGCTACACAATAGATGAAATAAACCATTTACTTCATAAAATTTAAAACCATATTTCAAATATTCGACACAACATAAATTTAAAACTTCAGTTTATTTTGTTGCAAATAAATTGAAATTTGGATAAATTTGGAAAATAACACGTAAGTTCACAGTAAACTTACTTCCTTCTACGTATTGTTTCGAAACCTTTGAAACCCTATTTCTGAAGAGTCAATGGTTGCGGAACAAAGATCTGTAACTTTCGTAACCCTCGTTAGACATAGTAGCATAATAGTCAAAATATTTGCTAAAACATGTACACTTTATTATTTAAACAATGTTTCGTTCTTAGTGCAACCCAGATACAGAAAACTGAGTGGGATTTGAGACATGTCTAGTTTAAAAAAAGATTCAAACGATATGCCGTTCCTTTTATATACTAAAATAGATATTGAAACCACTGTAATAAATGTCAACACGATTATTGGTAAGATGTTGTGGGCAACCTTCTACGATAACTTGATTGGTTAGAAAATAATACTAATTAAAAAACTCCCCGGTATGGAATAGATATATTAGCTTTAGCATGGGAATAATCACGTAGAATGTTCTTTATAAATTACATTCTTATAATACATTAGAAACAGAGGAAGTTCATTTTAATGTCCTAATTTTCAAGAAATTTATTTTTGAAGCTTAATTAGAAACAGTTGTATTTTTAACAAAGTAAGAATACAAGGGAAAAAATAATTATTAACCTCAGGTGATATGTAAAACTTAAACAGATATAAATGATATTGGAAAAGTATGTTTTCTTAGGGTTTTTTTCCCAAATGTTCGTGTGAAATAGCAAACTGTGTAACGACTAGTTGGAGTGATATGTTGTTTACACACAGTGGACTAATCACAGTCAACTATTGTAATGACATGCTGGAAAAACCTATAAGCTGGTGGATAAATGCCATCAAAATTTGGTATTAGGCACAGGGATTAATTTTTTTTTTGTTATTGATAGAATTATAACTATACAATTCATTATTAGCATATTTCGTTTTTGTTCATGTCTATGGATACAAGATAGAGTATTTAATTATTAATGTCATATTTTACTTGAGCATGATTTTCAATGTAAATTAATTTTTGAGATATCTTATTTCACCGAGTAGACCTAACAAAAATGTGCAGCTTCCCACCCATATAGCTATTAACAGTTCATTCAGCTTAACCATTTTTACTCCTAGGTCATATAATCTTCGATTTGCAAATTAGACACATGTATTTGCTTTCTCACCATCCATTCTAGTGCTGTTTTAGAAATCAATCTAAAATGATTCAAAACATCGTAAGCAATCATCCTCAACAGTAGGAACTTTCCATGTACAATGTAGTTCTGAATTTGGAGGTATAAAAACAATGAGATATCACAACTCTTCTGGACTTGAGTCGAACAACATCGAAATGAACAAAAATAAAGGAATATCCCCAGATATTTGAGTTAATGATCAACCTTTTAACTCACTTAAATATAAGAAATAAAAATGATAATCTTTTATTGATTTTTGAACAATGCGAAAGAACTTGTTGATCAATATAAACATAGAAAAAAATATGAATTTAGCTTATGTTTCTCTTTCATTTAGAATTCAAACGACTGTACTATGACATATTCTTTGGTTTAAAACAAATGTGCAACATGATTGTCCAAATTCTATTTATAGAAAATCTTAAACATAAAAAAGATTTAGTTTTCAATTTTTAAATTTTAAATATCGTGACTTTTTTCAGCCAACTTTATTTACTGCTTGGAACGGGAAGGTACATCCAACTAATCTCTGATTAAGGATCAATCTGCGAGCACTTGTTTGAAAACAATTCTTTCCTTAACCTATTGTTTTGTTGTCTTGGCTAGCAGTTCTTTAATCATCTTCAGGATATTCTTCTGGTAATTCGACGGCAATGAGTTGTCCTTTCCTAAAATATTAAAGATACAAATTATCTTCCATGGTTTCAATTTAACAGATTTAACAGGACAAACTTGTATATTCCCGGCCATACTTGTAGATGCAAGAAAACTCTCGTTAGTTTAAACTTTAGAAAAATTAACTGAAACTAAACTTATAAATATTGGTAAGGATACAATGTCAAAAATGAAAGAGCTCATTAAGTAATAAATCATTGTTTAGCAAGGAAAAACACTCTATTTAGTCACCTTCAGTTGTTTTTGAGCAGTCGTGTGCTGAACATTCCATTTTGCCATCTCTACATACACTGAAAAAAAGATGACGAATTGATGTTAACTCTTGATTCAACAGTGCTATACAAATGATACATCGCTAAAATATATCATATTTTTTTATATTTAAAAAAATGCAATTCTGCACACACACACACACACACACAGAGAGAGAGAGAGAGATAGAGAGAGAGAGAGAGAGAGAGAGAGAGAGAGAGAGAATGTTTGTCTTAATATTAAGGGTGACATGCATCGAAAATGTTATTATCATGACGTTTTTCCGTATAAGTTTTATTTGACTTACTAATATAGCACTTACCAAGTGTTACATTCTTTCAGCATGGATTCGCCATCAGAATAATGGATTCCAGATAGAAGGCAACCTTTTTTTAGAATAAAATGAAAAAACTTTCTAACGTCATTGTTTTCTCTTATCCCATGAATTTTCTAATATTTTTAATATACTATTTTTCTTCATTTTATATACTTACCGATATATATTGTTAAGGAAATTTTTACAGTTTAAATAATAAAATTTGTATACCATACATTACAATAAAATATAAGACTAAACAAAAGCTTTTGTTTTTCACATTAAAGAATAGGGCAATTAATGAGAAAAGACAGAAGATTTAGAAAAATAGTATTATATTATTCCCCCTCAAAATAAGGGGGTGGGTATAAACAGTTTTTTTGGATATCAGACAGTTATATCCGCGATAATGAAGGAAAATTACACACTTTAAAAATAAATTCTTAAAAATATAAAAAGTAAAAAATTGAAGAATGTAGAAGACAATATTAATATGACAAGCCTTTCTGCACAATTTATAACATGTGTTTTTCACAAAGCAGTAGGAACAGATATACATGTACACGAGTCTTGACAGCACCAGCTTACCTTAACATACATACAAAATACTAAACATGTTTACTAAACAACCTTAATCATCATAAGGATCAACTTTACTAAACAGGTGCGCTTATCTTTTACCACAGTAAGAGGGTATTTCATACCTTTTGAAAACGGCACAAGTTCTGGCTTTAAGAGTTCAGTAAATTCTGTTTGGTCTAGTTTGTAGTCCTTGTTTTTATCTACCAGATCTATCATGGCGTCGATGCAAGCTATTCTAAAAACAAACAAGAACCAAAGTAATGCATTTATCATCTACTGAGTAGAATTTATCACATAATAAACAAAACTGCTTTTGTCCGTCTGATTACATGTACACAAATAAAGCATGCAAGATGTGGATATGGAAAAACATTAAAAATTTTCATACTTTTGCCTGAAACTCTTTGATATGTCAGTTGACTTGTCATCGTGCTTTTGTTTGAGAAAGTGGTATATTTCATCGGAAGTAACAAAGATATCCATATTGCTATCAACTGATTTAAAATACGTTTTCGCTCGTTTGGAAACCACGTCATCTGAAAATGAAAGATTTTAGAAAAAATCTCAAATAATTAATCCTTCATTGTTGAAAAATGGGGTTTTTTGTACTATTTCTATCATAGATATGCCTTCATGCATAGTTTTATAATACTTTTATTGTATTCATTATTTTAAATCATGAATTAATAATATTGTTCTTGTTAATGTAAAAGATATGCAAATAGCCTCTTCAATTGCTAACATTTACCTTTAATGAACATTGGCTTCTGATATAACCATGTATTTAGTAAAATG
The DNA here is from genome assembly GCA_016163765.1 of Magallana hongkongensis. Taxonomy (NCBI): domain Eukaryota; kingdom Metazoa; phylum Mollusca; class Bivalvia; order Ostreida; family Ostreidae; genus Magallana; species Magallana hongkongensis. The sequence goes on along the minus strand of WFKH01011581.1, from coordinate 61,166,216 downwards.
ATGAAAATTTGAACAAACTTAAATTTACATTATATCAGTTTATTTGTTAAGAAAAATCACAAATTGTAAGAGATAAAGTTCTTAAGATTATTTGTTTTTGTTTAAAAAATCCCCTTCTTCTGATTTTTGAATTACGCACCCAACCTCGAATTTCATGAATCATTATCAATAAATTTTACACTAACTTAAATGTGCAATGAAGAAGTAAATTTCATGTAAATATTAACATATGTGCTGCAGTGGTCTTTAAAGAAAGTTTTTAAAGCATCACTATATTAGGCACTTTATATCTAAAGATGCTTTGTTCTAAATGTTGAGAGACGATAACGTCTACAGACGCTTTGCAAATTTTGATCCAAAAATCTCATTTAAGCCTTTGACTTTAAGGAGAAATTAAAGAGCTTAAGAGCAATTAGAGATGGTACTAGTACAGACGAAGAGAATGTTGTTATTTTTCTTTATTGTTAATTTGTAGATAAAGTACCTCTTCCATTTTTTAGCATGAGTTCCATTAAGAATATTTTTCTGATGTAAACTCTGGCATCTTCTTTACACTTCAAGGGTTTCCAAGTGCTATTCTTCAGCTTTCGGATTTCCATTTCCTTGTTACTAACTAGAATCATATTAATTCATACAAACGCCTTACACTTCATAATCATAAAAAAAGATTTGGATTCCAAAAGTTAATGATCCATTAACTGTCTTTGTTTGGAGACTCATTCATGAGAAGGGAGCATAGAGTACATTATCTCATCTAAATTTAAAATTAGACATATTTGTATTAATTAGCATGGGAAATATGCGTTGGAAATTAAACCAAGTTTGCTTTTGAACATTAAATCAAGAAACCAGTTTAAATTATATGTAAACAATCAATTATTATACACTTTTCAAAGCAATGATACAAACTAAGAAGAATCAAAAACATACAAATGTATTCAAAATTTGATTCTTGTTTATAGCGTGAGAAATATTTGTTTATTATGTTTGTCAAGTGTTGCCACTGTTTATTATGAAGATAATAATTTAAACAAACAATCATTGTATTTCAACTAAAAAAATGGCATGACACACTTTATGTATAATATCATTAACACCAACTATATAATATTTTTGCAATTGATATGTTGTAGAATCTATAGAAAAGGGCCTAATTTATCTAGACATTTATCATGCAACTGGTGCTATTGTTTTTAAACACGAATATTACCGACCTATACAAGGCCCCTTCTCGGTGACTTTGATGTGCCGCTGTTCAATACAGGCAGTTCGATGGAGCTGGCAGGGGTTGTGATAGGTGTGTCCGTCACTTCCACAGACCAGGTGCCTGTGGTCAGGGCAACTACTGACGCACTGACAGGTGGCCACCTTGTTTATTACAACACATTGGCGTCCGGCTTTGCACAACTTCAGAAAGCAAAGATCCTCTGAAATAGAATTTTAATTATTTTCATGAAACATTCATACAAAACTTTGTAAAACGCCAATTATAGTGATTAGGTAATGAAACGGAAAATAAACAAAAATGAAATACTATATCATCATACCGTCGGTCATTGTCCTGTTATTCTGAAACCAAACAAAATATGAGACATATCAATTACGAATTTATTTATAATAAATGAAAACGATATAGTTTATCAGCACAAATTGCTCCTAAACCACTGCAAGAACTCTTTTAGACTAATGCTAATCCAATTCCTATTCCTCATTTCCATTATAAGTTTTTAAAGATATTTTAAAAGAGTCAATATGGTAAGGAAAGTATGAAACAAACCTCGCTTAAGCAGCATGCCGTTTGACATAGTATGAATATTGCAAGCAGCAGTCTCTGTAAAATAAAGTTATAAATAATTATAAAATAAATAAGGAGAGAAATATGAAACAATTGATGATTGTTCAAAAGTGAATCATCTTCAGCATGAAAATAAATTTGAAAAATATGAGTTATAGTAGATAAAAAAGAGTGAAGAGTAATTTTTAAAAAAAAAAGCCGAACAAAAAAATAATAATAATAATAAAAAAATAAAGAATAAATAAACTTGAATACATGTATAATTAAAATGAACAACCAGAAGCGCTAAGATAATTGAAAAGGTAAAAAAATAAACCAAAATAAAATCACAACACAATCACTACAAGCAGTACTTTTGTCATGTTTGATTTATCATTTGATATACATGTATAAAATCATAAATATACATATATTTGGTGACGTATTAATTGCTTTATTGGTAAAAAAAACCCCAAAAACTTGTTATAAGATATAAGAAGGGAAAAATTGTTCATAAACGTTTTAACCAATACAACTCCATTAATTTTAATCAGTGAATAAAATTAAAATTTATTTAACTAATCAAGGTATTAAAGCAGGTAAACTATATAATTTCCTTAAAACATGTCTTTTACTACAAAAAAAGAAGAAGAAGGGAACAATCAAATTATATATATAATACATATAAAAAAATTTCTTTCATGTCGCAATAACCCAAGGATGTAAAGATCGAGCTTCGCTTCTTCTCACCTTATAGAGAGGCGTACGAGAAACAAACAAAGCCTTTCCTGTGTTTCTATCGCATGCACGTCGCGCCATTTCGGACGATGATTTTGATCACATATAGGATCTTTACAAACATGACTCCTTAGACAATTCACACAATAAGATGTCCGTAGTTAAATAATATACTTGAAAATATTCTTACCTTAAAATTGTGTATTGACATTATTGTCTTGATGGGCTTGTCGACTTATGTAACCGTATTTCCTGTCTTGACAGGCAAAGACATCAAATTGTCAACGTATGTCATGCATCGAAAAGCCCACCTGTTTTAAGGTAGTCAATGATTAGAAAGGGAAATAATCACATATTCACAGAGTATGAATCATGAGAAAGTAGTAAACCAAGTTGTAACACCATAATGTCAGGAATTCATTTTTGTCAATTCCTAGTGTTATTACGCATTAGCAGAATGACTTCAAGTCCGCGTAGAAAAACGATCTTAATCTGACAAAAATTGCTTGTAAATATAACAATTAAAATGACATTGCTATTTCAGTTATTCACAAATAATCATGGACTATAACTCTGATATCGCTCCAAAGCCAGTCGCAATTGATTATCTGATTTAAAATTGATACAAAAATAGAAGCTTTATTCAATTTAATATGAACAATATGACCTTGACATTTTTACAAAATTTATGTTTTTGAAATGCAGAAGAAATAATTTTCATATTTGAAAAAAAGGATGAAGTTATCAGATTGACATGAAAATGGAATTAATCTTTTCTTTATTATTTTTTTTAAAGGTAAAAACCTCAATATATATAGCCACATTTTTCAATTTACATGAGAACATGCAAACATGTTCAACAAAGGGAGTCTGTTCAAATGCATCAATAGTTAGTTAATGCATGTAGTTTAAAACTCTTTACTAAACATGTTATGATATTTTATCATATAATCATTTCTAGCATTTTGTAATTCCATGTTTTGTATTCAATAATTTATATCATGGAGAAGAATAATGAAAGAATTTCCTTATTGAGAAGAAACAACAAAATAATTACATGATTCTAATCCCTTTAAAAGAAATAAACGCTTTGTCATGAAATGGTATCGAAATAACCTTCTATGGTTAACCTCAGTTAAAAATAGAACTCTATGAAAACATGTGGAGACAATTGAATTTTCATACCATTAGAACTAAAGAAAACAAAAGAGATAATATTAAGCATTTTTGTACATTATAAATTTTAGTCCTTAATATGTCTTAAATATGTGTGTTTTCGACAATAGGTAACGACTGTATTTATTTTGTGCCCAAGTCGCAAAGCACACGGTTCAATGACGCTTAACGTCGATGAGGGGTCAATGTTCGTTCCGTTTAGGCACTGACCACGTTCAGTGTGAAATTTATTATCTCGAAGGGAAGTAAACACCAAAATATATTAAAGATAAAAAGGTTTACGCATTTACTTTTAATGCATATCAAAGGGCGATTTGCATTCCATTATATTATTAGTGTACTAGTATCTTTGCAGAAAAGAATTAAGGCTTAACATGCAGTCTTTTTTTTTATTGATAGCCTAAATCATTGTCACAATACAAGCTAAGCAGTCACTGAAGACTTACGATACATCAAATCAAATAACAAATATTACGATCTTATCCTATTTCTGTGTTTAGACATTAGACAAATTCAGTAGGCGTTTTTTTTTTTATATATAAAAAGTTAATATCCTAGATATTATAAACAATTAACCCTTTTCACTTAGGGTTGCTTGGCATTAACTCAAGACATTTTAGCAGAAACTTTTTCCTGATTGTTTCTTAATACCACTGGTTTTGCTAAATCTTTATAGGCTTCTGAAACGTTTTCTAAAAAATGTAGAAAAAAACAACATTTTCTACACATTCCATTGAAATCCTAAAAAAAAGTAATCCCGATACCTATGTTCAATTTAATATCATTTTTAAAAAGACGTCAATAACATTTTATATGCTGTTTTTAGAGACACTGTACGATTTCTGGATATATTTCATTTGTCAAAAAGGAAACGACTCCCGAGATTTGTTGCTGGTTTCCTTCATAATAACGGTTTAAAACACGACTATTCATCGTGTCTGTCTTAAAAATAAGCCCCGGTATGATAAAACAATATCTTGTTATGAAGCATAATTGAAAGAATTTATATCTCATATTTCAGAAATCTGCAGGCTCCTTTCATTTACAAGATCTTGACCTTAAATATCAATACATGTATATTTTATGTTTTATAGACTATGATCTTTTAAAAGCTAATAGGTTGAAAAACTGAAACCAATAAAAATATATAGACAAATAAATAAATATATAAAAATAAATAAATATATAAAAATAAATAAATAGATATATAAATAAATACACTTATTATTTTAAAAAAAGATAAATAAATATAGAATATTATATAAGATATATCACAATCAATTGTTCATTGAACTAAAACAGAAACTTGTACTACACTTGTAACTGAAAACAGTATAATATTACTGATATGTTGAATCAAAAATCGAAGGCGTAAATACTAAATTTTCCTAATCAAAGCAATTGTTAATCCTTGGTCATCAACAAATGTACTCTGTCATCATCACTATGATATCATAGTAACGCATTATATTCATCTTTAACATCTGAGGTGAGGTATTTAAAGTATGCAGGGATTTGTCACAGCTTACATGTAAAACTGAGTCAAACCCTAACACCATCTTAAAAAATACCGAAACACGTGTAAAACAAATTAACACATTGTGAATTCATACATTAACGTTGGTTTAGTAGAAAAACAACGTTTATCTAACACAATCTAGATTTTAAAAGTAACGCTCTGTACAATGAATTTTGGTCTGTAAACGAGTGTCAAAAAACAATCGATGCTATTCTACAAAACTATAACAATGAAAACTTAGGATTTTACTACGTCAAACTTAACACACATTTTGAAGTCATAATTCTTCTGAAAAATTTTAGATATTTTTCGACTTTAGACTGTTTGTTTCATATAGGCATATGCAGTACATTGTCGCATTTGGAAATATTTTCATTTTTTGTATTAATATCTACATGTATCACATGTCGATTTAATCTCAACTCGCAAAAAATATTAAAAATATTATTTCAAGATAAAACAAATCATGATTAATTTAATTAAATAAGAAAAAAAAGTATTTCTTATTTTTTCCGCAAGATTTTCAATATAGAAATGAAATTTATGAAAACGACTTTATTGATCTTGAGAGCTTTGTATAAAGAAATAGGAAAATATCCAAATCTTAAAGCTAAATTATATGATTTTTTCATTATTAGATAAAAGTTTTTTTCTAAAAAAAAATCATATCTAAAACATTCAGGTCATTTTGGTCAAATTTTGGTGAAGGAAATATTAAGCAAATCATTTTGTTGAAACAATTGAAAGATAATTAACCGTTGTGGCCTTAATGGACATAACGGTGCATTTTGCTTTATAGTTTTTGTTCTGAGAAAGTATACGATAAAAGCGAAGGCGTGAAATGAGGAAGCTCTGTAGCAACCTCTAACGATACAGTATCCACTAATGATATAAAGTTGCATTAGTGGTCAGAATCCCGACCATTAATGATATAATTTTATCATTAACGAACTACCTAGCCGTCCACTAATTATACAATTTCAAAAATATATTATTAAGGGTCAAGATTCTGACCACTAATGCAACTTTATATAATTAGTGGATACTGTATCATTAGAGGTTGCTACAAAGCTCTTTGGGGGCAATATCTGATAAGTTGACACCATAAATAGAGAATTTTTCATCCTATAATGTTTAAGCTATGATTTTGTTTATTAATAATCACGTGCAGAGGTTAAGCCAAATCCAAGCACCAATTGAAAACATTTACAATATCTCGCATCTGCCTCTTTAAAACCAATTAGTTCGCACATTTGTTTGCCAAGAAATAACATGATTTTATCTACCACAAAGTTGGTATCTACCACAAAGTTGGTATCTACCACAAAGTTGATTTATTTTGTTTATGTTTCATAAATCGAGAATTAGTTTGTAAAAAGCGTATATTGTTTGTTCTTCAGAAGTTTGTGCTTGGACACAAATTTGGTAGCCTTTAAGTTCAACATGCAATATTTTGCTCTGCAGCATACGCAATCAGATAAATTCTTTAAATTAAGTTGAGTAATGTTTTCTTGCAACATTTTAAAAAAAAACCCTTCATTTAACAACTAGACACATTTAATGAAAACTTTTTATGTTAAAGATATTTAGATCACCGTTCGTTCTCGATGTGGGTTTTATTTGTAAAATAATACATATCTTAATAATTGCTTTATTCAATTCCTGATATCCATACTTTTTTTTATTGTTTCGTTTATTTATTCCTGCTGATCATGACATTAATCTAGTACATATCTTTTTAATCTTGTTCAGTACGATATTTTATATTATTTTAAAAAAGAAGTCAAGAACATTTTATGCCGTTTTTAGGAAGAATGTAGGATTTCTGGATATATTTCATTCGTCGAAAAAGGAAAACGGCGCAGAGATTTGTAGCATGTTTCCTTGATAGTGCATTACAAATGATGTTTGTCTTAAAAATAAGCCCCGGTATGAAAAAACAATCTCTTGCTATTAAGCATAATTGAAAGAATTTATATCTCATATTTCAGAAATCTGTAGGCTCCTTTCATTTACTAGATATTGACCTTAAACATCAATAAATTGATGTTTTTATGACCCTTACTAATAATAGCAAATAGGTTTAAAAAACTGAAACCAATAAAAAAATATAGGCACATAAAAAAATTAAAATAAATAAATAAATAAATAAATAAATAAATACTTTTATCAATTAATCAATTGATAAATAAAATCAATATAGAATATTATATAAAATATATCACAATGACTTGTTTAATAAACTACAACATTGTACTACTCTTGTATCTGCAAAACAGTATAGTATTATAGTACTACTGACATGTTGAATCAAAAATCGGAGGCGTACAGACTGGATTTTCCTAATCAAAGCAATAATTAATCCTTGGTCATCAACAGATTTACGCTGTCACCATCACTATGATGTCATTGTTATTTATGATATTCATGTTTTACATCTAAGGTGAGGTATTTAAGGTATGCAGGTATTTGTCACAATGTTTACGTAAAAACTGAGTCAACCCTTCACACCATCTTAAAAAATACCGAAACACGTGTAAAACAAATCAACACATTGTGAATTCATGGGTGTTGGATCATAGTTATCATAATAGAATTTTTTAACAGTCTTTATATAAATTAAACTTGTTCATATAAACTTTTACATACATATACATACATATAGAACATGAGCATTCACATACACACAAACATAATACAACATACATACATACATACATACATACATACATACAGAGTGCATTTACTTATCAGAAATTATTTGTTTTTCATTCAATTCACCCACGGTGAGGAGGAAAGGGGTAGGAAAAAATGATAAAGAGAAATAAAGCAGGGGGTATGGGAAAGGGGTAAAAAAAACTAGATGAATGCAATCATCTAAGAATCTAGCCTTAGGAAAATGCCCAAATTTTTATTGTACTCTTTGTATTTGCAGTTTTTTAGGAGTATATATTTTTCAACATAGAGTCTGTGATTGTGAAGTTATAATTCTTCAAGCGGGCGGGGATGAAAATCTAAATTGAAATTGATGAAATGTGGCATAAATTCTCTTTGTTGTAGCTGACTGACAAAATTTCTAACTTTTCGGCTTTTGAATGTTAGTTTCATACATGCAGTACATTGTCGCAATTGGAAAAAAATTAAATTTTTTTTCCATTAATATCTCTTACATGTCTATTTAACGCATATAAATGTATAATGATTTTTTAATTTGAAGATAAAAAAATCTTGATGATATTTTTTATTTTGTTTAATTAAAAACTTTTTATTTATTTCGAAAGATTTTAAAATCTTTTTAAAGATTTAAAAATCTTAATTTTTATTAAATTGTCTATATTGATCTTTAGAGCTCTGTGTAAAGAAAAAGGAAAATAGTCAAAATATATGATTTTTTTCTAGATACTAGTTTAGTGCAAAAAAAAGTTAATATCTAAAACGGTTGGGTACATTGTTAACCGCTTAGCTTCCTTAATTCAATGAACACATTTAGAATCTTTTTCATTCGCAATGCAACATGATAAGCATGCACGAAAAAATTGAGCACAGTCCGAAACCATCAGGCATCCTATATTTGTGTACACCATGATAGTAAAGGCTTCAGGTTGTCGTAGTTCAAGATTTAAATCTGCTTTAGATTATCTTATTTCTAACACTCAGTCAGGCTTTATTAAAGGAAGATACATTGAAAAAAATACTGGATTTATACATGATCCTTCGGTTAAATTTCTTGGTCTTTTATTTACAAAGTCCTGAGATTGTTTGGTTTTGGTTTTGGTGAATACATTATTCAATGGGTTAAGATACTTAATACAAACTTGAAGGCTGCAATTTTACAAAGTGGTTTTTTATCAGACCAACTTTCTATTGAGAGAAGTTGCAGGCAAGAAGACCCCGTTGCACCTCATTCATTTCTTCTTTGTGCTGAGATTCTATCAGTTAAAATATAGCAAAATAATGATATAAAGGGTATTGTGATACATGACAAGAAACATAACATAAGT
>WFKH01011581.1:61123803-61156608 GCA_016163765.1 Magallana hongkongensis | reverse complement strand
ATATATATATATATAAAACATAAATTATATTATGCATGCTAAACTTGCAAATTAATATTTTGAACATCTGTAGCGTAGGGAGTCATTTCATTGAAACAATTGAAAGATTATTATCTGTAGTTGCTTTAATGGACATTGCAGTGCATTTTGCTTTATAGTTTATGTCTTGTCTTGGAGTATACGCTAAAAGCGAAGGCGTAAAAAGATGAAGATCTTTTTGAGTCAATTTATCCTCTAGATGACACAATACATGGCACCAGTATTGGATCATCCTATAACGTTTCAATGGTTTTTGTTATTATTAATCAGGTGCGGATTTAAGCCAAACCCTAACACCAATTGAAAACATTTACAATATCTCGCATCTGCCTTTGAAATCTAATAAATTCACGCCGTTGTTAGCCAATAAATAACATGTTTTTATTTACCACAAAGTTGGTTGAGGCTGTTTATGCTTCATAAACCAAGAATCGGTTTGTAAAACGCGTTAATTTTTGTTCTTTACAAAGTTCGTGCTTGGACACACGGGAAGCCTTTAATCAGTTCAACATACAATTTTTACACAAAATCAAAAAAATTCTTTAAAATAAGTTGTTTAAAATAAATTTGAAAAAACTTTTTTTTTTCAAAATAAACTTCACTGAACAACTAGACACAGTTAAGAAAAGTTTTATATATAAAAGATATTTAGATAACTCTTTGTGGGCTTTATTTGAAAAATGTGATAAATCTTAATAATTGCTTGATTCAATTCATGATATCCAAACTTTTCAGATGAATGGTTAGTTTTTTTTTATCTATAATGATCATGGCGTTTATTTAGTATATATCTTTCAAATCTTGTTTTATACATATTTCAAATTTCATCGCTATAAAAAAAAGATGAATTCTTGATACTTTTATATGCCAACGTTTCACCTTGGCGTTTTTCTGTATCGAGGGAATCAATGTTCAAACATTCTTTAAACAATGATATGTCATAAAGAATCTTTAAATCATTTGGAAACAGCACCTAAGATGAGTGAAAAAATGTCCATCGGACACAGTGTTCGATGGATATAAGATTAAGTGAAAGTGTGAAAAAATTTAGCTCTTTTGGGGGTAAGGTCGTGTAATTAAGTATCCACCTGTTCCAGATGACATCATACATATATAGTACTGCTTTACCCTATTACGTTTTACTTATGGTGTTGTTTATCACAATTTATGGATGGAGGTAAGCCAAACCCTCACACCATTTTGAAAATAGACTATACATTTACAAAATCTCCTATTTGTTGTTAGAGGAATTGTTAATTCGCAACTTTCGTCATTGATAAATAACACGTTTTATCAAACACATTTTTGGATTGAGGCAGTTTATTCTTGTCTTACTGAAATTCAGACCACACATTTACAATATCTCCCATTTGTTGTTAGAGGAATTGTTAATTAACAACTTTCGTCATTAATAAATAACACGTTTTATCAAACACATTTTTGAGGCAGTTTACTCGTCTTATTGAAAATCAGTAAGTAAAAAAGGGTAAATTGCCCCATACCTTTACGGGCACAGATGTGGTTGCCATTAAATTAGTTCATCGTGCTTTTTGCTCTATGACACAGATACTAACTAAGATTAACTCTTATGATAAATGACATTAAATCATATTAAATCTAAAAATAAAAAAAAATGATTAAGATTATAGTTTGGAAATAAATCATTGTTTAAACATAATTTACACCTCTTCCCAAATCCAAAATAAAGTGTTACTGACATAGATTGTATGTCATTTATGATAAACAAAATTACACATCCAGTCCACCTTAAGGTTTTAAAATAATATTACTTGCCATAATCTTTTATTTTATTTTGAAAGAAAGGTCGTTTTATATTGTATCCACTCTTTCCTTTTTTGTAGAGAAAAGTCTTAAGGAGGGTTCACTGCTAAGAACATATGGCGCTATTGCTACAAGATTTTGTTTTTGTTTTTCGTTGTATAAACACGAACAAAAATTAAATCTGATGAAAATAATCGTATTTAACGGTATCAAATACATGGACATGTAAAAAGGTACCTTGCAAAACAGTAGGTTGCCTTATTTAAAGCATTATTCAAAAAAATTATTCTTAAATGTTTCTTATAGATGTATTCGCTGATATTATATATCAATGTAGATTTTCTATTGGTAAAAAAAGTTTTCTTAGGAAATAAAAACAAATAATGAAAATTGCGGGAAAACAATTGTACAAAAAACCCCTGATCTTACTGTAAAGTCACTTAGCATAGGACAGTGGTTAATATTTAACCCTTAAAATATGATTTTCCCCTAAAGTGTATATCAAACTATTATATTCCAGGAGCTTATTTAGTCAAAAATTAGAATTGACCAACAAGCCCTTTTGAAGCTTTTTCTCTAGTAATAAAAAATAAAGATGTAAGTTGACGCAAGTGAAAAACAGAAATAAACAATAAAACATGTGCGATAAAATTTGTCAAAATGGCCCATTATGTCATCATTGTGAATATATATATATATATATATATATTAGCTTAAACAACAAATGAACAATATTTTTCATCAATATATTCATATGACAGTATAATAAATATAAATTTCCAAAGGTCACGTGTTCTCCGCCATCAGCCAATACATTTTAATGTCAATAAATGTAGTGATATTTATAGGTATATAAGTAGTGAAACAACATGCTTGTAGTTATCATTTGCTTTCAGCATCATGTGGTTTAGAGCAATCGCCTCAGTAGTGTCATAATCTGAGAAAACAGCGCCTGTTGCAAGAGAGTATTCAAAGGTTGGTCTCTTTCTTTAATTGGAAAATGCAACTCAGTTCGTGAAAAAAAACCTATATTAATTAAAGTAATCAAATGCTAGAAACTTTAAATATTCTCTGACATTCACGTCTATGAAACAATGAGTAATTTATGATCACTCAGAGTAATATTTTGTGATGGATAATTAATATCAATTACATGGATTTTATTTTTTACATATGAATTTGTTATTTGCAGGACATATAGATAAATTTGTCAACTTCCAAAGACCCAAATCAAAGGAGAATGAAACTTTCTGGCCTAATCTTAATTTTAGGACTGATTGTGTGTATTATAAAAAACTGTGAGTCCACCAACAAACAATATGCAAAGAGAGATATCAAAGAACAACGATTAATGCTTGCTAAACATCATCTCAAAAATCGTTTATATCATTTATTTCATCAGATTATAGTAAGCCAGTTTTCTGGGAAACGACTGAAAAAAAGAGATAGATACATTCTAAGGTCTCATTTGTTTTTGTGAAAGAAAAAGGAGATTCTCGAGAAAAAAAATTACATATGTATATAACTTTTATGAGATGAAATTTTGTATTGTGCAACACCATTTTGATAATATTTTAGTACGCGGTGTTTTTTTGTGGTTGGAATAAATTGTTGAAAGTCTAGACAATATGTTTTTTGTCTGGTGTTTATGTATTATTTGAACTATACATACAATTAGATTTACCACAGCCAATTAAAATTACCTACGTAAGGAAATTAATTTTGTCATTTGTTAATACAATATATGTGTCTATTAACACTAATAAAAGATCTTGTTCAATGCTAGACTGTTTACTTATTATTGACTTGTGCATGCTGAGGACGACACACGGGGGGACAAACAAACGCGCTGTAAACCAGGAAAACAAAATTATATCTAGAGTAAATTGAATTATTTAATTTCATATTCTAGCTCAGACATGCAAGGAGTTCAGTATTTGAAATTACATTCGTTTTATTTGCTTGAAAGGAAATTTCTACTTTTGGTGTAGATTTTCCCCTAATTTTTGTACTTAGTTCCTGTTTAGCATTCTTCTCCTATACAGTTTTAAATGACTGACAGAAACAATTACTATCGTTATTTAAATCTTACTATTGCTTATAATTGATGAACACATTGTATTTCAGTACAACCAGCAATAACAAATCCCATTGAAATATCGCTTAAATGACCGGAAAATCTGCCTATTATCATACACATACTTAATATAAGTTTTACAACAGAACGTGAAAACCACACTGAACGGAAACTGTACTGTTTGGTAATTGACAACCGTCTGTTAGCTCCCTTGTTTACCAACAAAGTGAATGGTTGGTCTTTGTCATGAGATCGACAATCTGTTCAATCCTTGTGTTTATGTAACCAACAATGCTCACAACCTCCTGGTTGACCCTTTTTTCTGTTTGTTAGACACTTGTGTATTTTTTTTCTCACTTTTTTTACTTACTGTACTTCTTCTTTCTCTCTAAGTTATGAACTACACCTATATCTACCTAGCTATATAATTGGAAACACGTCGTTTAAAGGGACTTGGACACGATTTGAGCTCAATTTTTTCAAAATTTATTTTTTCATTTTTAATGTCTAGAATGGTCAATATGGATGTTTTTAATGCTCTGTCAAAATTTGAAAGTCAAATATCGAGTTACAAGCGAGTTACAGAGGTTAAAATTCTTTGTTTTGTAAACAAAGCTCGAGTCCTGTTATTGTTTACATATGTCTTGAATTGGTAAAAGTTTCAATCTAATGTTGCATTTTGTTGTTGATAAACTTATTTATGAACACATTTAATTAGTTTATCTTGTTTCCACAAGTTATTTTGTCCAAAAAAAAAGGTAATTTTTTTACTTTAGATTATTTGTAAACAAATATAAGACTCGAGCTTTGTTTACATAACAACGACTTCTTTCCTCTATATCTCGTTGTAACACGACTTCTAACATTCAAAATTTGGTAAATCATTCAAAATACACAAGTAAACTATTTAATACATAAAAATCAAAAATAAAATTTTCATCTGAAATCGTGTCCAGGTCCCTTTAATAAAGTACATAACAAAGAAGCAAAAAATTTCCTATAATAAAATTTGTCTGAAACTTTAATAATTTTTTCTATGGATAGAGATTTATAAATTATTTCATTATAATAGAAACCCAATATCACATTTTTTCCCATAGTGCTTAAAGCCTACATCGCACCATTTCAATGTCCTTTTAGTGGAGTGTAAAATGAAATAAATGTAGTCATTGTTATTAAATGCACCGAAATATCTTCTGAGTGGTAGCTGAAAGTAAATCCTAGTGTGATATAACGTAGGAGGAGTGCTTACGGGTTAAGATGAAAATTTGCAAAACGTAGAAATCTCAATAAAGAAATTGGATCTTGAATTATCCCCTATCCAATACCTTCAAGTTTAACATGCGTACGTAATAAAGCGACATAGCTGTAGAATGTTCCAATTCAACCCAGTTCATGTGGGTACACCTTCTGTAGCTATCAAATGTATTCCTTTTAATTCAATAGTCCGTCTTCGAGTACAAAATTTAAAAATAAAATTGTCCCCTTAAATAACAATAAACACAAAACTAACGTAACGTAATACGGTTTTTTTTTCGGAACAAAAAAAATGTGAATTCAGTAAAAAGTTTGGATCACGTATACTTTTTCCTTTAGCCATGCAAACCTTACAAACAGAAATTGAATAGATAACAATCGACAAAATATATTGTACATCTAACCCTGATTATTAAAAATGACGTACATAAATATCCAACAAAAATCCGTATGCTAATTTTGTTTTTCAAGTCAAAGCCACATGCTATTTATGTCTATCAGATTTATAAGGCCGAGTGTACAGTTGTTATTTTTTCTAGGCTAGATTTTAAAATACAATTTAAATATATAATTTTAATTATCCGTCAATTTGCAGATTCGAAGAAAATAAGATCTCGTATAGAAAATTTACAGATGAAACTGTAAGACAATTTATCAGAATAATCGATATAGAACATAGCATATTTTAAGCTGAAAGAAAAGGCTCATGTGTTTCAGTTTGGTTTTTGTGGGTTCTTGTATCCATTTCTATTTTTTTCGTCGCCAATCGTCAGAAACCCATGGCCATTCTCGCATACGCTTACTGACCATGGATGAACTCATTGAACTTCTCTCGTCCTCATAAATAATTCATGCTTCATTCCGATTGGCCCCTTCACACAAATCTTGCAATATTGTTGGTGCTTTCGCATACATCAATCAACAACGGCATGTTTTCATTACATTATTGCTATTTTTATACTTCCAAAATGTAAGGAGTTACGGTTCCTCATTGATGAATTGAGACCGAGAATTATAAGTTATTCATGAAAACAAGAAAAGTTACGTTCCATGAGTTGGCCTGTAGTTAATAAGCGTATGGCCGTGGGTTTCCGACAATGATAAAAGTCTAACCTCAGGGAGAAGGAACCGGGGGAGGAGTAGGTAAGAAAAATAAATTGGAACAAAAATAAGTATACATGTATGTTTATCGAAATGTTTCTAAAGTAATAAAACAGTTGATTATTTGTATATTTTGCGAATATGATTTTTAAGGATATAAAAGCTGAACTTTAAACCCCTCCTGGGGCCTCTGATCATCCCTCCCCAGGGGTGCCCTCAATAGTTGTCGGGGTCAGTGAATAATTTTGAGTCTGCGTTAAATCAGAATGATAACATAATACTATAAAAAAATGGTTGTTCATAAGATTTTTAAAAAAAGATTTTTCCTTACAGAGTCCAGTGTTGGACTTTGAACTCTGGGGCCTCAGTTTTGGTCGTGGGTGGAAAGAGGTTACCGTTGGAACAATTAAATTAGTAATTACATTATGCGCACATGCTTTGTTGTAAATATTATTTAGCATTTCTGATTTAGGGTTTTAATGAATTTTTTTTAAACACATCCATCATATTTTCGCAGATTGCTCATTGTCCCCCAATTGAAAGGGTTTGACTCTTTAATTTATAGAATTTTTGCCCAAGGATGCTTTGTGCGAAGTATGCAGAAGTCGAAAATATGAAAAGTTTGCAGAAGGATGGATGGCGTGTAACAGGTTATCGTGAACTAAAAAACATTACAGATTTCGTGATATATTTGGATGGACCTTAGGCTTTGACAGGTAGGTTTAACCTTGAACTTTATTATCCTTAGTAGAAAACGGAAGGCGTAAGTTCTAATTTCAATGTCAGATGGGTCAGATGGTGAAATGTTTCTCTTTCTTCTAGAACTTTGTCACATGGATACCACAAAATTTCAAAATTATCAAAATTTCATATTTCGCGTCATACGAAGCGCAGTCACGTGCTACAACTTGGCGGCATGTGCTACAACCTATCTTTCAATTTAGGGATGTCAACGAACACTCGACTATTGCTCGGTCATATCAATAATCGACTTAAACATTTTAAGCTAACAGAATGATGTGCCTCTGTGTCTAATCAGATAGCAAGCACAGAATGATGCGTCTATATGTCTTATTAGATAGCATGGTAATGTCCAATCAGATAGCAAGCACAGAATGATGTGCCTCTATGTCCAATCAGACAGCAGGGTCTGACGAACGCTTGATTTTCTGTAGATCCATTGTGTCTGACAAAGATTCGCGTTCAATAATTCCAGAAAAAGCAACTATTTCGTCTACTATGCATTCTATCTTCACATTTGAATGTAATACATACGTAGAACTTGAATTCAAATGACATTGTTAGTGCAATTGCTGTTTTATGTGAACATATATTGAAAGTAATTGCTTGAGGACTTTATTTCTGTCACAAATGATTTCAAATTAAGCGTTTTCTGTGATGAAACCAGTTTAATCGTCGCTGTAGATTTTTTGGGGTTTGTCTGATGTAGAGCTGGTGCCTAGTTTAAAGTGTAACAAGAATTCTATTTAAATTATTAATGAAGGTTTTCCCATGAGGCTACTTCTGCTCTCTTCATGGCTCAAGACAGTGGTTTATTCACTTACAGGTCTCACTATCCTCTAGAGAATAAATAGAACCAGCAGTCGATCAGCGATCATTCCTCTTCAAGTTTTTCGCACAGACATTCTGGTTTGAACTATGAATAGAGAAATGCGTCATGTCTGACAGTGGAGTTACTATATCGTCGGCCTTATTCTATTTTAGAATTAGATAATGTCAAAAAACATGCACTTGGATTGTAAATATTAGATTTTAATAAAAACGAGAAAGACATCATTTTAAAAGTTCTCCTACAGAGAATACATGTACATGTACATGTACAACTTACTTGCCTTTGTAGGTTATTATAAATATTAATTAATAATTACATGTAATAAATTATGATTATATTTGCATGTAGTTTTTTACTGATGCTAGATACGTTCGTTTTTTTTACCCTGTAGAGGATTGCGATTTTGAGCATAAATTGTAATAAAATCCTATTGTGACATGCTCTGTTCGCACGCTGAATCAAACCTAATGTTTAAAATACATATTAAAAAATAGTTATGCAGGAGATACTTTTCCTTGAAATGTCATAGATTATGTTGTTAAGCAATTTCGTGTATATTTCACTAACACTAATAATGCCATAGTGGTTAAGAGGGCTCGATGGTCGTGGCCATTTTTAGGCCGTATTGGTCTTCTTTAGAAGGTGAGCTCTGTATGCAGATATAGAAAAATACTCAAATTTAATAGCTTTTTTTGGAATTTTTCTTTACTTATTAATAGTGTATAGGTAAACAAATCATACTTAAAATTTTAAGGTAGATTTAATGGGTAATTTGTTGACCAACAAGCCTCTTTAAAGTAAAATTAAATTGAACTGTTACAATATTAAATAAACATAGAAAAGGAAAAAGAAAAAATCAGTACATAAAATCTCACGCAATCTTGCACTTGTTTAAAAAAAGTTCCGGTAAGAAAAAGTTATCTTCCTTACAATGAATCCTAGCGGCTGTTGAAAGGACTTCAATATAAGACATTACTATTGGTATTTGATTGGTATGCCAACTGCCTGACTAATGTAAAGGTACACATAGAGAATTAACTGTATAAAAGCTCTATAGCAACAAGTTGAAGGGACTTGATGGCCATGGTTTAAGCTAATATTCTTATTTTTTACAATTTGTTAATCTTACAAATGCTAAGCTTATTTCAAATGATGAGCCTAAAGTTATATAAGTTGTCGAGCTGTTAATATTTCATTCTTTATAGCTGTAATATTCAAATTAATATTTACACTAAATTACTAACTAAACTTAATATTGACATCCCAGACACGAAGCATTGATTTTGAAAGGGGGCATACCTATCCCAATATATTGACAAGCAAACTATAGTTTAAACACTGTCCAAAAACGGGACAGTTCCTCCTAAATTCATTCAATTAAATTCAAGAAAGCTGTAAGTTTCCAAAAAGCCTCACCACCCTGTTGCTACGTACTTTTATCCACAAAATTAAATTTTAAATTTTAAAGTGTTTTTTTTTCTGTTCGATTAACAATTAAATGTCAAAAGTCAAATGTTTGTGAATGGTATTGCTATTTGTTAGGGTTTTTTAACCAAGCGGTAGTGCCATTTTGTTTAGTCTTTTAGAATAAATGAGGAATTCTCAAAAAACGTGTAAATTAAATGAATTGTTCATCAGGTATGTTTGTACCTATCAATAAACACTGAAGCAAACTCGTCGCCATTTTGGCGGAGATGGATAAAGCTAACATGGAAACAACACAGCAACTGCATCTTGTTCATTAAAGTTAATTGTATTTGAAACCAATCTTAGTTCAATCGAGGAAACGACTGTAAAAGCAGATTTTCGTGTAACCGATGAAAATCAATTCAATAGCAGAAATATTTATTGTGTAATGCATCATCCAATTGTATGATTTTGCTAAATAGACTTATACAATGGGTAGCAACCAATGAGAAAATATTTTCCATGAGTTATTTACTTTATGTGTGGTATTTTTAAACGAATCTCTCTTTTTTTTTTAATGAAATGTAGCTGTAATTTTACAGTTGCCGCATAAGTATTTTGTGATGGCCATAAAAATTATCTTGATGATTACTTTACGTGAAACCTGAAAATCTTGTATCCTTATTTTAAAAAAAATGATCAGGTTTGCCTTATACTGTTTATAACTTTCAATGACAAATCTTAACAAACCTTCAAAACTTTTCGGTGCAAAGATCAACAAATATTAGGGAAACAAATATTGAAACTTGAAGTGTGTGAATTTGTGTCAAAATTAATATTCATAAATGCATGGTAACCATAAACAGGTTGATAAATAATAATAAGATAATCGGATTATTAGGTTGCTATGGTTCCTCGAGTCAAATAACCCTAATTAAGTTATTTATAGAGGGCTTCTGGATAAAGCACCGGATGCTGATGAACATTTATTAAAAATAAGATATCGAGAAAACTACGATAAATAACTGCAAACACGCCGTAACATTAACCAAAGCACGTCCAAAAATAACAGACAGGATCTTTCTTATTTCTTTATGTTTTATTGATACGTCAACAAATGGTTTTGGAGAACAAAATAAACATACATAGTTCTAAACATAACATACATGTATTTTTTAACAATATGCAAACACTTGGGTAGTCCGTTCATAATATTCACCTCAACAAAACATGCTTCGTCAACATCAAAGATTTTTTGAGTTTTGTCCCTGCTGTCTTCTTTTGCAGGATATACAAGATATTTTTCATGTACTGGTTGTAAAACATTTTGACTTTGCTGGAGTAGTGTCTGATTTTCATGGTACTTCTGGCTTCAGAATTGCAGATTACGGACAAGAGCAGTGAGCCCGCTAGAACAAGTGTCAACAGCTTCATCACTTTGTTGTCAGAACCCTTCTACAATGAAGTCAAAGGAAACAATTGAAATAAAAATGAAAATTGAAATTCGTTTTAAAAATCATCAACTCCTCTCTAGAAAGACGTTTTCTTCTTATAGTTATGGCAGTTTTACTAAAATACCATAAAAAGACCTTCGAACAGTTTCCAAGTATATTGATACATATCAATTCCACACATTTCACACAGTTTACTTTAGTGCCGTAATTTGTGCCCAACTACGGGTCCAAAAGGATACAAATTGTACCATTACATGTATGAAATTAAACAAAATAATTTGCTTTAAGAACTTACCTCTCACGACAATTGAAACAGATGAAGAATGTCACACTGCTTTCACTTCGTCTGTGCCACCAACAAAGAGATGGAGAGTATTTATACACAAAATTAAGACTTGTTAATTAAGTGCCGTCTGTTTGTTGAAGAAACAGATCACGTGACATGTGATACTTCGAGGATTGAAATGTGTATTTGAATATCTAATCAAATGAAATTTAAGTTCAATCTACACTTGAATTCGTCGATTTCAATAATTATTTTATTCCAGAATAAGTGTTGTCAATCAAACAAAATAGTACGCCTTACTTCATATTAGTTGCAACAGAAGATTTTGTGGAAAATATTAATATTAACAAAGGAGTCTGAAGTTACAAAAATTGAGTTTAAAAGAAAACAAACTACATCCTCAACAAACAACAAGATGGCAACAAGTTTTCTGAAGGCCCGCCTGAATAAGTATATGTATGTCTATATTATCAGCGGGGCGATTTCTCATTGGAATTTTTGGGCTGTTTATTCCAGCAGAAATTCACGAGCTATGTGACGATTACTCCCTGTTTCTTGTGGTTTTCTCTTTTTTGCCTCGGCAGCTAATAGTTCATACACCTCTGACTTCTACGTAAAAAAATGTACTTAAATATCAACCAAAATTGCCCGCAAGAGTTATGCCATTTTGGTTTTGAAGAAATTAACATAGAAATTGATATTCACCAAGCTATTGTTTTCGTCCTTCCAATTTCCGTCGATATTTTACCACATATATTTTGAGGAGAAGACTTCATTTTTCATAATATAATTCCTGTTGCAATTAGTTTGACGTTAAACAATAATTTGACTTAACTAAATTCAAATATCTTTACAGATATTTGCCAACGTTCAGAAAAGTTCAATTGATGGAATATATGTAGTTTGTGCAAATACTAACATGACAATATAGTATTTGTGTGTTTTCTTTATCAATATTATAAAGACTAATACGTTAAAGATTGCAAATGAAAATTAAGAGAGAATGATAAATTAATACATGTGTGTGCTATTAAAGTAAATTAAGGGGCATGGTGGCGGTAATTGATTGTTGAAAATTTTTAACCCCGGTATTTGAAAGTCAGTTGTCTAGTGATAAGCAAGATACGGCACTCACAATTCTAATCTAGTATGCAAGTAAGTATGTAAACAAGGCTAGTGTCATGTTTTTGGTTACGTAGAATGTGTATTTTATTATTTGCAAGTTAATTATGCCATTGGAAAAAATTTATCTTTGATATACATGTAATCTCAAGTGGTCGACTTTTTCGAATATGACCATTGGGAACTTTCAAAGAAATCCCTTGGGTTGAAATACATATTTCAATACAAATTGATAATTATTAAGACGATCCCCATTAAAATCGCGATGGTTTATTTGTGGTTTGTGGTTTAAAACTGCCCATTCTGTCAGTCTGTCGGATACATATACTGTACAGTCCTCGGCTCTCATGCGCCTCGGACCGTCCAATATCTGACATAATGGACATTTTCGGCTTTTAACCGATTCAATATCTGATTAAAAACATGTTTTTGTGAACTCTTAATGATTTTCATTTTGGTTGACTAACACATGAATTAAAACTGAACGGCAATGGTCATATTTTAAATTCAATGTTATACGTATTTACTGATATCGTTTATTTTCCGCCCATCATATACAATCAATCAGTTTCTTTAAATGAGCGACCCTTTGATTCTCTAGTTTTCAGATCATGCTAATGATTGTTATCTTATCGAAAACATATAATTCTTCGTGTTTCAACAACAAACCATTTGGAGTCCTTATATGAGGCGATCAGAGGGAAATATGATTTTTTATATCTGCCATTGCTACACAGTAAGCTATATCTGAATAAGTAGGAAGAAAACTCAAAAGAATCAACTAACATTAATAATGATTGATTTGATGTGAACACTTATATCAAGAATATCTATTCATTTATTTACTAGATATATTTTCTGTTTTTCATTCTGCCCCGTGTTTTAGCAACATCCATAGAAAACCATCATTAGTGGTCTAGAGTAAGAAATAATATGCAGGAATCTGTTGCCTTTTTTATTACAATTTCAAATACATCGACACAAAAACATATAAGTTAGTGATTATCAAAACCTCAAATCGTGAAAAGATCAAATAATTTTAGTATCTACCCTTATAGATAGACTTGTTTACAAGTTCATAAAATTCTTAGTGTAGCTTAGTACATATGTACCTGAATTTTTTTAATTTTCTAGGACCAAAATTCATTTTTATCCATTGCAAGTAAAATCAGATATTTCATGTTTACATATTATGACTAATTCAACTGATAGAGGATCAGATCCTTTATAGAAGATCTAGTTCTGTTCCATTCTCTTCTGAGGCAAACACTGTCCCAAGCCGTTACACAGCTCCATGAAGCCTGCATTAAATACAGCTCGATCACTAACGTTAACCAAACCTTCCTCCCACCAGATTTCTCCCAAAGCTGTACGGTATGGGCCTTGTCGTGTTCCTGTATTTACCCCAAGCACCGAGCGGAATGACTACGACAGTTGTGTTATCTTCAGTCCCAAACTGCAGAGCTTGGTCAGTGATGAAGGTGGCGGCATCATGGGGGTTCCGACAAATGCCAACTATGTCGACAACCTCATTGTCATTTAGAACAAAGTTTAATCCGTCTGAGCTCAGAATGAGAAAACCGTCACGTCCATGTTTTAACTGCAAAATGAATAAATAAATAAATAAATAAATAAATAAATAAATAAAACGAATAAATTGAAGTAAAAGAAATATTGGTTCTGGGTCTTTTCCATGATATTTCATTCCATCAAATCATCCTTATCTTCTAACTTTTTATTATGCTTTAGCAATTGTTGGACAATTTTTATCGATTATTTAACGCACGTAATTAATATTCTTCTGCTTGATATATATTTATTATACATTGGGGTAGTTTTACCAAATTCGCCAATGACATCACCAGGTAAAATTAAACCTGAATAAATAACTTTTTCTCTATTCAAAAGGCAATGTTAAAGGACATACTATAAATGATGATATGCAATACAACCCCCAGTATATTAATAGATCCGTATATGCAATTCTCCTTACATATTAATTTTTATTTATTTTGATTTGCATATTGGCATCATCAGCAGTCACTGATCTAGTTCTAATATTTAATAATGTCAAAATCATCATTGCCACACATACAACGCGCCTATTTTAGGATGTTTTGCAGCAAATTGTTAACTAAAAAAACTAAAGGATCATTAGAATGATAATTCAACACAACCTGTACAATGAGAAAGCAAAATAATACCTACATGGTTAAACCCAAGCCTAAATTTGTCAGTTTCCACAACTAACCTACTGAGCTTAATTCCATGTGTGAACAACGCACAACTGCCATTGTACTACAGCTGTAAAATAGTGAGTATTTAAGTTAAAAAATAAGAGGCCTATTGACCACATTGCTCGTCTGATTGACAGTTCTAAAGTTGGATTTTTGTATCTACTCTCATATTTTGTATACTTTCACTTCTTTTTATGCTACAATCAGATCATATTTCAATATACATTGTATGACAACTCTAAATAAAATGATGGAGGGAAGGACAAATCTTACAGTTTTTATTGACACTCTTTTGCTTATCAGAACAATGTATTCAATACACTATAATTGTATTTCAAAGTAACAAAAAACTCTCCTTGACAAATAGCAGCACATTCATTAGTAATATCTTGAAAAGTAGTTATTGGGAATGCAAATTCTAACAATGACATTTTCATTTTACACTCCACTAAAAGGAGATTGAAATGGTAGGTTTGAAGCAATATAGGCAAAACAAGTGATGTTAGATTTCATTCCTATTCTAAATGTTCATAGGTTTTATTCCATGGAACAGAATGATAAGAAAATTTTTGTTATCTGTTGTGTACTACATTAATATACTGTTCAAGAAATGTGAAAATTACAAAACTGTTCCACACAGTACATATCAAGTGATTTCAATTTTTTTTGATTTCACAATCTCTTAAAAGATTGCTTTTATGGTAAACAATTAATGCTAGAACTATTACAGTTACTGACCGTCACTGTTTTGAGGGAGGGTCGGGCAATCACTCCTTTACTCTTCAACTCAATGTCGCCTATACTTCTAGTCATGGATAATCTTCCATCAACCTGACAAAACCCAAAACATCTAGACATCAAAGACATTATCAAACATCATTGTGGGGACTACCTGACAAAACCCAAAACATCTAGACATCAAAGACATTATCAAACATCATTGTGGGGACTATATTCTAGTACCTCCCCCTCACCTCAAAAATTTAGGTTTTTTTGTGACTGGGGAAGGAAAGCAGGCATGTAGCAAAATGGGGGTGGGGTAGGCAAGGGGGCCTGGCCCCTCTACTGAAAAACAATGTATCCTTTTCTTTTATTTTCTAAAAATAATTAGCATAAAAGCCAATTGGATCCTCAATTTTGCTCATTATTTCTAAATTATAAAAAAAGATTTCTTAAACATTTATAAATTACTGTGCCTTAAAATATGTATCATTTTTGAGTGAATTTTCCTCTTGCATGAAAATGCTAAAATCAATATGCATTTACTTATACTTATCATTAACACAGGATTAGTTGAAAAAAACAAACACCTGCAAAAGACCAATCATGCTTTTAACAGTTTGAAAATGTGTGATATCTTAATATCAGAAATATATTCAAAGAACTCAAATGATGTTCATTACATCACCTCTTCATTGTGTAAACTACAGGAGGTAAACCAGAATTGTTAATTACAGTATGACTAATTACTCTATATAATCACATGGGTACCTGCTGAACTCCTAAACTATTGGCAATAACCATTCCCCCACTCTTGGCGATTCGCTCAGCCTCCCGGGGATCATCAGCACTGTGATCCTCTGTCAATCTGACCGCCTGTCCCTCCCGACACAATATAGCCCTGGTGTCGCCAACATGAGCAATATGTAACTTAATTCCATGGTGTAAAAGACACACAGTTGCTGTTGTACCACAGTTGTAATATGGTGAGTCTAAAAGATAAAAAAAACAACAGGCCTATGGGCCACATCGCTCATCTGATTAGTAATTCCTATATTTTCTATACTCCCAATTCCTATTGTGGCTAAACTCTAACTCTCTGAGTCCTTAATTTAAGAAAGTTTTACTATGTATTCACAATTTCACAAAAATGAATACCTCTTTTACCAAAATAAAATGGTTTCGTGGAAGAAATTGAAGTAGGGTTACATGGTTAAAACCGCAATCTACAGAGTTTGTCATCAATTCAAGTATTCTGAACATTTGTGCTGAAACTAATGTTTGAATATTCGCGAATAATTAGTAAATTTCTGATACAATGTATTTGAATGGATTTTTAGCATTCAAATATTCGGTCACATGTTTAACACCCGTATGCAGCACTGTAAACTATGCAGCATCGTGTTATTTCCTCACGATAGAAGAGAAACTGGGTTTGTGAATATTTTACTCTGAGTGAAAGTAAAGACAAAGCCATTTGCAAACTCTGTACATTTGGTAAAACTAGCCTTTTATATATATAGGCACACCATCTAACCTAATCAATCATCTGAAAGGCAAACATCCATCGGCCTCATTGTTTGTAAAATTAATCATTTCTCCGAAGTTCTGATCTATGACTGCCATACATTGAAAGTTAGAGAAGGGTTTACATAGGATGGTAACAAACATTCCAGATTTTTCGATTCATTAATATGATGAATGTATAATAGCAGAAATACTGACATATTTTGTTAAATATGCTTGAGCAAGTGCGAGTTATGAAGAGATACTTCAATATAATGGGTTTTTTTAATTTAAGAAAAGGATGTTAATTTCCGTAATTGAGGTCATTACTGGTTTTATCAAATACTAAAAATAAACATGGGAGAAAGCTTTGGAATGATTTACGTATTGGACTGCAGTATATTAAAGAAGTAATAAATCTTTTGATTGTAGTTGATTGAGATGTTATTTTTTTTCATAAAAAAGTGTGTGTGTGTATATATATGTGTGTGTGTGTGTGTGTGTGTGTGTGTGTGTGTGTGTGTGCGCGCCTAATTCAATGGATACTTATACGCTAAGTATCAACATCAAACTGATGTGTTTAAGCAGTCTACACATGCAATCACATGGTCATATAATAGCTATCAAACATGCATAATACTTTGCAGATGTCATCTACGAATATTCCAATACGAATAGAATAGCACTCACGAAAATTTGAATATTGATTTATGGTATTTGTTTCAGCACCACTAAACATTAGTTTAAACCAAAAACCAAGATAAAATTTCTTTAAAAATTTTCCTTTACATACCCAAATGTAAAATTTGAATCCCCACCCCTAGACATATGGCATGACAAAATTTGAAATTGTGTACTCTAAATAAGTAGCTTCCTTCCAAATTACTTTAACAGATTATGATATCCCCATTTTTTCAGAAGGGTTTTTCCAATAGTATATTCAATAACAGCCAAACTTCGAAGTTCAAATTGGGTAAAAAATCCCAGAAAAATTATGGACAATAGGCACATCTACATATTATGTCCTTATTAACTACAAAGTTTCATGAAATTGTGTAGTGGTTTAAAAGGAGTTGTGCTGATATAAAAAGCAAGATTGACAAACTAAGACTGACAGAAGGGTTGACTGATGGACTGATCAAAATATTTTACCCCCACATCTTGTTACATGAGGTATCATTAGCATGGTGGTTCCAGATAGGAACTAGTTATGTTGAGAAAAAGCCTCAGATGCCATGTTTGCTAAAACCAAGGGCTACAGATCCTGAGAAATTTTGATCAGAAAAGTTCACTTGAGCCTTCAACTCAGGTGAGCTAAAAAGTTGAACAACAAATACACATGTACCTACATTATTTTGAGCAATATGTAACATGTACTGCTTTATTTGATAGTCAACATCTCCACTTGTACATTTTTACTTGAAGAATATTTTGCGAGGAATAATATATTTGCAGTCTAATGCAAACATGCTTCTTTGGTAAGAATAATAAGTAAGAAGTTTTTTAATAATTATGGCAATTTTTTAAAATTCTAAAATTAGTTGATGAAAAATAAATGTACATGTATATATACCAATAGATGTATCTGTAGAACTGTATTTCTACATGAAATTTTGGGTTGACAGATCACAGGCTGTTATAGATGTACTGAGTTTTCCCACAAAGTTAAAACTCTGCAGCCAACATGTACATTCAGCCTTAAAATGCCTAGCTTCTTTGATTACATCCTCAGAGAAATGCATTTGTCACTAAAACTTTTTATAAAAATGGAACCAGTGGAATGAATGCATTTACAGCACCCATGAATCTACTATTCCACCACCTTTTCAGTGCACATGTAAATTTATAGCATGGAAATCATTTAATAAAACAATATAATGTACCAGTACCCTCTGTGAAAGTTTATTTTCTATACATCAAAATCAAAATACTTTCACTGTTTTAGAATTTTCAAATTTTACAATATTTGACCGAAAAGTGTTTTAAAATTTTTGGAAAGGTAAAAATTATAAAGCCCCAGCCAGATTCGAACTCATGACTTCCAGATTTGTAGTTAACACTCTAACCCATTGCGCTACGCTGTTAGTTAACAATTTTTGGAAAGAAAAATTTATAATATTGTACATGTACTTGATTTTATTGTTTATTTTGATAGGAAGTACGTCATAATATGGAGGTGTCCCATACCACCTTTAAAAAAATTGACTTCTTCATCTTAGATTTTCCTGATTCAACCTTAAATTTACATTGGACCAGTTGATTTTCTGTGAAAACTGGTGGTTTTAAAGCAATATGAGCTGCAATTTTCTTGTCAAAATTTTTTTTCAAGAAATTCAATTTACTACTTAAATGACAAAAAGATTATGGTTTATAAGCTTCTGTTGAAAAAAATTACATTATTGCTGTCCTGCACAACAATTAGTTTGCTATATATATCTTAGAAGAGAAATCTTTCTTCTTAGAAAATAAATGATTTATTTCAATCTTATTTATCATAAAGGTTTCAGTTTATACATGCAGAATTAAATGTATCATAATAGAAGTTTTTGAAGCAAAATAATTAAATTCTAAAATATACAGCTCATATTTCTTTAAGTTCACAACCACGACTTTCTGAAATAATGACCAAACTAGCTCCAAGAAGATGCTTTACATGTATCTCAAAACAGATCCTTCATGTTGTAATGTGCCTTACCCAAACAATAAAAGTTCATATGGCGAGTCAGCATATTATTAATGTCAATATAGGCACGTTTCAGCACCCCATTTAGATCCTCAGTACGGCCCAGCCAGTGCCTGATGAAGTGCATGATGTTTGTAGACACATAGTCTGCTGCCAGCTCTCCACCATGTCCGTCAAATATCCCAAAACACAGAATCTCCGGCGTCAGCCTCTCCACTACATATCTGTCCTCATTCACTAGTTTTCTGCCAGTGTGAGTAGCAATACCAACCTGCTCTAAGGGAATTTCTGGGATAATTCTACCCATCTTGATGCTTTTCTCCACAGCTAGAGGCATGTTGATGCGATTGTTCCAACTTCCCAGAGTGTCAAAGTTCACTCCTTGCTGTCTCTCGCCCTTGTTTTCTGGATCTGACAGAATTCCTCCTGTGATTTTCCTGTTGTTACCACTATAGGTAGTAATACTGCAATGGTAATGTTTCGTATCTGTGTACCCAGATGTACATGCAGGTGACTTACTTCTTGCATTGGTGCACCTGCTTAAGTGACAGAAGATGTGGTTCTGTAGAGATCTGGTCGTTTGCATAATCATTTCTGACAGTTTTGATGTCTATTGGTAATAACTATAAGGAGATTCTGTTGGATATATCAACTGTCTTTACTATTGACAACTGATCCTTGCACATCAATTGAATTGTATTCTCCATTTCATTGATGGATTGATGACCAAAGGTCTATTTCATTCCAAAGGTCAATACCTAAAAAGAAATATTGAAGTGAATGTAATATTTCTCCTAAACAGCTTCATATAATCTATAAACAGCTTACATAAAGTTTTAGAAAATGTCAGATATATAGCACTCTTATTATAGCTCCGACATATAAGCTTTTGTTTGGTAGTGATATAGACTCTATATTAGATGGCTGAGTTTGTAAGCCTGAACTTCAAAAGGGTTGGATTCATACCCAACCGACCCCACAGAGGAATAAGCTAAAGCATTGTTAAAAAATCATTAGCGTGAAAGATGTAAAATACATTTTACTTAGAAACGTTACTGCAAAAGTTTCATCAGATGCAAACACATTTTAGACACATCATGGAGACATTTACCCGAAAACATGGAAAACAATTGTGAAACCACAGAATGTTTTGATGGATATGTATTAAATGAATCCTGATCCCGATTTAAATAATAAAATAAATTGAACCCAAGCCCGAGTTAGTGAGAGTTGTATATGCATTATTACACCAAGCATTTAATTATATTCTCTAGTGGGTAAAAAAAAAGTTTTTTCTTAATATTTTATAATATTTAACTGATTCTAATGACATAAAACAACAGCATGATATTAATATAAAAATTTATAATTGAAATTATAAGAAAAATAACTGAGTATTCTATATACTCAACAATAAACTTGTTCGTTAGCTGTAATTTTCAGCTTGATCATGAAATGTCTAATCGAAATGTTGTTAAAGATGTCTGTGAACAATCAAATAATGATATGCGGTACGAAATTGTTTATTCATAAAATATATAATATCAGTTCTACCGTTTTGTACAAAAATGTATTTACACATGCTTACTAAATTTATTATTTCGGTTCCTTGAGTTATTCATAATGGCTCAAATTTTGTACAAAATTGTAACTTTTTTCATTCTTGATAATCTGTCAAACCAGTACCTGACTTTAAAGCTCATGCTGTTCTAAAAGAATGACATTGGTTTATGGTGACAAAAACTAAACTTAGAAAAATGCCCCCCCCCCCCCCCAATTTTCCATCAGGGTTTTGAGTCAGAGATTAATAATAATTCACACATAATCATTTATTGTTAACGTTAGCCCTCACGCGCATGCATAATTGCACAAGTACATATGTTAGATATTAATCTTTCAAACTCGGAGGCGTGGTGGGGATGCCACTTATTAAGAAACACCCACTGTGAAGGGAAAGTATAGTTAATCACGAATTGTCTTTAATGAACCCCTGGTTACTGATATTTATGGTTTAACAGACTGAACACGGCTGTGCTAAACACTGTAGTAAGGGTTTAGGTCAGAATAAGTGGCTCCGAAGGTGGGTTTCATAACAACCGAGCCACACCCTAATGCTAGGTAATAAGCGAGAACGACGCCAATACGAGGTATAGGTCTCTTAATTGCATAACACAAATACAGGTATTGTTCTATAGAAAAGGTCATGGAAGAGGGATTTCCAGTTTCCAGGCACGTAGCATCTTAAGGGGTGCCCCCCACCCCCCCCCCCCCCCCCCCCCCCCCCAAATTTTGAAAATTGATGATTTTTTGTTTTCCTGCTTGTCAAGATTTTGGGTGGAAGTCTGCCCCCTCCCCCTCCACTTTAAGAAACGATGCTACATTCCGGATCTTTACCCTAGTCTTGAATTTTTCAATACAATCGCAATTTATGGTCTCACGATTTTCAAATACGAAATACTTAATAAACAGAAAAAAAACCAAAAAAAAACAAAAAAAAAAACAAAAAAAAAGAAAAAAAAGAGGGGGAAAAAAAGACAACAGTGAAAGAAACGAAAAAATATATCTAAGAGTGACATTTGCTTTTGAAATTAGCTCCAGTACCAAAATAATCTTTGATATAACTTATAATCAGTTGTAAATTGTGTAATAATTTTTTTCACCCCAAACCAAAATGAATCTGTTCGGTTTCTTTGTAATTAGGAAATTTGACAAAATCGTGTGTAATCGCACAATGTAGTCCATCCTAGGCTGACCAGGAATTATTTATGTTTTGTGCAAATGTTCCGATTTAGTTGTAAAGAGAGTTCGAGTTCTCAAACTTGATTGTTGACATTCATAAAGTGAGATGAAAAACAAGGAAAAGTGTATTAAACAAAACAAAATATGTACAATACATACATGTATCATTCACACATAGCATGCCATCGGTGGATTTAAGATTTTTGATTTAACATGAGTTCTAATTTATACACATTAGTTAATGATAAGTTCAGGTATATTGTATTTCTGTATTCCTGTGTTCCGTATACCTATTTCATCAATAGCGTGTCATTGGGAACTACTTAACCATTTCCGGAACGAATCGGTCCGGAAATGGTTTGTAATTACGATTGAATAGCTTTACCGGTTCTTTATACATGTATGCTACTTACAGGTGCTTGTGGACATGATTCTCGCCTCAATTTTGAACACAACAATAGATGAATATCTTCTTTAATGATATAAACAACTTAAAATTTAAGAAAATAAACGATTTTACCCCACCGCAATCTATTCGAGTTGGATAAAAGTTTAGAATCGTTAAGTTTCTACATAAAGTTTTATTTGGAAGTTTTATTTAGCCATGCAATTACTAGAACCAAATGGAAGAGGGTGCATGTGTCCTGTCTGCACGCATCTGTAGTACTACTATAGTACTATTCAGGGATTTCGACGTTTTACTATATTGATGACAAATCACTCTTATCACAACGATGAAGATAGTGTACGGGTGGATTTTCGAATTTTATTCATTTAAGGAAACGTCGAGCACATGTTCCTTATTAACATAGATATTCACCCTGTCGCCTACTTTCTTTTTAGTTCAACATACCAGCATGTTAAACGCTGTGTATTATGTACGTATAATCAAAAAGTTAACCAGTCTTATTAAAGACTTGTAAAACCGCTCCTTTACGATACGATATACAAGCATTTAACGTATATATCGTAGAGGAACGGCTTTACAAGTTTAATTTTTTTATATTGATGGTAAATGCATTTTGAATTTGAATCTGCTTGGTGCGGATTACGACGTCATATATGAATTGTTAGGTTTGTCATGTTCAAAGAACTTGGGATAGTTACTCAATCCATTTAGCAAGAACTGAAAAATACAATATTTTAGGAAATGACAGTATAATGGAATTGTTTTCTATTTGCACATCACGTGGGTGTTTATCACGTTATAGATGGGATAAAGTATCTGCCGACCTGTGGTCACATTGTGTGAAGTGTGTTTGATACCAATCAAAACACTCAAAAATACACAATTACAATCGAAAATTGGTAATTAGTTCCCTCTGGTAGTCACTTGCAGTGAATGTACACATATTGACGAAGACAACGTGACGTCACACATTACATTGTAACCACCCCCACCACCCCCATGCTAAGGAGATATTCTTTGATGTAGCTTGGAGAAAATGTTTTTGTAGAAGTGAAATGATATAAACATAATAGTGTTGTGTTGTACATGTACAATGCCTAAGTAGTAATCAGGATTTGATACAGATGTACATGGTGCACGAGCCGGAGCTGGCTGCTGTTTAATGAGGTGCCATAATAAGTAGCAATGAGGTTTTACTCACAGGCACCTGACGTTAAAATTATTTCTTTTTATAGAAAGATAATCTCCTCTATACAAACAATTATCTTATTATAAAAAGAAACACTTTAACGCCTGGCTCCTGTGGTTTGACTATTGTCTGTAGTTAATGAAAAAAATTCCAGAAATGCAAGGCGTTTGCTACATTAAAACATTCGATTGATTATTTATTTAACAAGGCAAAAAATAACACACGTTACAGTACTGATTTTATGAGACATGATTGTCGTTTCCGAGGTAACTTGAGTTGTTTAGCAGACGAAATCTGATTGAGATTTTTTTAAACATTCGTAATCAAGCGTCACATTAAAAGCTTTTTCATGACTCCATAGTAACAGTTCCTTACAAAATGTTTAAACAATTTGTTAAAAAGTTTATAAGAAACTTTCGCTTTGAAATCTTCGTCAATGTTGACACTCTTTTGAGACAATATAATGTTCTAGTTCTTTTCGTCGTAACATTGAATTATATATTTAAAAACTGCCATAAACGATTAGGGTATGGAGTGGCGTAATGTATGGGTAGCACATAGGACTTTTTGCAATCATTGTAATAAAAAAGATTTAGAAGATGAGTTCCACTTCATACTCATATCTCCTTTTTACGCTGAATCACGAAAGAAATATATAAAGAGTTTTTATTACAAAAAACCAAGTGTTTTTAAGCTAGCTAAACTTTTAAGTGTTAACAATACAAAGGAACTCAATAATTTAGGTAAATATTTGTCTAGCGCTTTCAAAATGAGAGTGCAGCATTGTAATAATACTACAGTTTAAGCTACTTATCATACATTTATGTCCATTCATATTTTAAGATATGTACATGATTATATTGTCTTAATATGTCCACTCACTTACTGCACATTGCACATTTGTATATAATTTTATATGTATTATAATTTGTATTCCGGTGAGTTGTAAAGCTCAAGGATAATAAATTGAATTGAATTGAATTGGACTACCGCAATCGGGATCGTGAGTTCGATTCCCGCTCTAGACCATCCTATTTTATATCAAAATATTGTGCGTGCACTATTTCGGCATAGAGTACTTACGCTATAAAAAGCCTTTAAATACTATTCGAAATAGATGAGTATTAAATATGCACTGACAAACTTACATGAAGCATAATAATGACATATTCATTGAAAATACTCTTCAATGTAATATATTTCCTGATGTTAATGATTTTTCAGAAAAAAATGTTTTCAATTAGGGCAATAGCATTTTTGAAATTATGAACCCAGCTTGGAGTTTTAAGTTTTATAGAGGGTGCCTGCAACTATAGAACCCAAAAGATTTTATTTCCGAGTTTATTGTGATATCGGTGACTGACACTAATTAAAGATAAAGAAAAAAAACCCAATTAATTGAAGAAATGAGACGATTCTGGCCGTTATTTTTTTGCATGAAAACACAGTTTGTTTGAAGTATTTTTTTTTATTTTGGTCGTGTAAATTTGATATTCCTGAATGCCATGAAATTAATTTGTAACAAAAGACTGAAACAGGTAATGGTCAGCCATACATTAAGGAAACTTGAGGCACATATCAAGCATCTTTATATTACGAAGATACACAATAATGCTCGATTATGTTACTGTTCAAGCAAAAAATGTAATTTTTTTTTTTCAGTGAACAAGGCGTTTAAAAGATTGAATTGTTGGTATATTTCATGATGCGCGTTACTTACACCAGCAGAGCAAGGATACACAATAATGCTCGATTAAGTTACTATTCAAGCAAAAAATGTTATGTTTTTCAATGAAACGGCGTTTGTAAGATTGATTTGTTGGTATATTCCCTGATGCGCGTTAATGTTTCAATTAAGGTACATGTAAATACACCAGCAGAGCAATTGCAGTTCATAATGCTATGAACACCGGAAAATGTTATTTATTACCCATGTCTTCATTTATATTTAATACTTATACTTATTGCTTTATTAATATTTTTACCGAGATCAGTTGTAGTCATGAATTTTTAAACGCTCCTGGCTGGTTGTCGTACGATATAGGGAAGTAGTGTGCAATAGGTACGCAAACATATGACAATGTAGTGATATATATACTTATACAACATATCTCACGGTATTCCCCTATCGACCTTGATTTATCTCTTGTGATTCAAGATACTTTTCTATAAGATATTCACTCTACACGGGTTTTAATTTGATAAAAGACAGGCGTGTACATGTGATCTATTCCATTAACTCTGTGTTATATATCATTTACCAATTCCCTCCTCTGGGGATTAATTAGGGCTTCCGCTATGAGATCATTTGGTGTTGCTCTCTGTAATGCGATAGAACTTCACAAGATTTAGAAAAAATCAAGGCCTTTACGCATTCGTTGTGTAATGAAGCAAAAGGTATGTACATGTAAAAAAAATGGTAATATCAAAATGAAAACTAGCGTTCTCTCAGCTGACAAGCAAAGGATTGTATAATAAATGCAACCAGACCGAAACAAACACTGGTAAGTTGCAGCACAAATGTAAGAGATCAGACTGTTACGTAATTTTTTTTTTGCGTAAACTGTATTCATAATTATACTTTGTTTTAGCAAAAGCTGCAATCATGCTTCTAAACGGACTGACACTATATGTTTAATGTGACAAAAGATAATTTGATTTCTAGATTTGCATAACTCAGAATATAGAAATTTGCATGAATAATTACTAAGTGTTTCAAAGTGTGGCACTTGCCCCCATTGAGCTAAGACTTTGAAAATTATTCATGAACAAAGGGTAGATTAACTGATTATTAACTATTACTTTTGTAATAGGCGGCTTACTTGATACCTGTCATGAATTCAATTTGGGGTTGCTTTTTTTGTTTTGTTCGTTTGTTTCTTTCTTATTTGCTGTCTTTTTGCTTCTATAGTTCTGTATCATCTAATATAAACATAAGCAGATGCTTTGAGTTTTCGAAAACGTCCAAATTAATTTTTTTATGCAAATTACGTTGTTTGATGCCAAAAGAAAGACACAGGACATATGATTTAAAGATCAAAAAATAAAATAAAATGTAGCTTGACGCACATATTCAGTACAGACCAAGATCACATTAATTTTCTTATACAGTTTTATTGATTTGATAAGATTTAATGAATTTCCTTAATGAAGGTTGTCCACTGGATAAATACAGCCGTCCCAATTTCTGGCCATACGCGTGCATCATTTGACACGACGGTGTTCGTAAATCCTATAATTAGAGCTTGTCTGGACAGTTATATATATAGTCATTGTTTTAAGATGTGGGCGGTGTAGGCTCGTAAATATTGACCCTATATCGATCTGCACAATAAACTGTGATCCGCCTCTGGACAGTGGTCTTAAAAAACCCAAAGCAACAACAACAACAATCTCCTTCAAATAAGTAGCAATCGTCACTGACTTTAAATTAAGATAATAAACTTAATACCAAAATAATAATATCTAGAAATAATCAAGCGAGCATTTACAAATGAAAGTATATATGTTATTTTTGTAAAACCAGTTCCTTTATCTATTTTGCTAATCTATGTAATTTAATCATAAAACGTTATCTCAAGACAACCAAGATCCTTTGTGAAAAATTGTATAATTCACCTAGTGTACCTCTTCTTTTGAATTTGTTTGCTGTCATTTTACGAATGCATTAAATACAAAAGAACACGTATCTTTGAACTTGAAATGACTGTACTTAAATCCATTCTCAGTTTTCCTTGCATTGGCTCGTTTTCGTTTAAATGGCGCAATGTACTCGTTGACAATGACAATTTCTTTATTCTCTCTACTGTGGTTACATCGTAGAGAACAAATAAGACACATGTTTAAAAACCCCCACTGACAATTAAGTTGATAATAAGGAAATTTGATGAGCCCCTGCACATTTCATCAGGTTTATTTTGTTTTAAATGGCGCAACACATTCGTTGATATCGAATACTTTACCTATATACGTACATAGCAAAATTTCTTATCTCGAAATTTCTAGGAAATATTTTATTCCGGCAATGACAGCAAAGCGATACAAATATCAGCTCACTAGAAGAATGTTTCTACCTTGAAAGCAAGGCAAAGTATTTAAAGGAGAACAAAGTCCATTTTGTGGATCTTATGTACATCATACATCCAGCGCTTACTCGGAGCGGCCCCCTGTTACCTTAAGCTAAAATTGTAAAACGAACGAACGGAGGAAGGACACACAGCGAGAGATCCACCGGTCGATCGTTTATTGGTGGTATATACACGCTACTGGCCTCTGTGCGATCAGCTGGTCGTTCGTGGATATATTAGTGTTGAGAAATAGGAGAAAAGGAACAGGACATATTTGTGTGATCTTTGTTATAGCGGGGGCAGGGATGGAATTTGACAACTTTACCGTTTCTACGTTTGCGACATTGGGAAACCATACTAGGAAAAATATAACTTCCGATGACATTTATTTTTACAAGGTAAAAGTTTATTGTATGTTTCTATATCATAGGAAAGATAATTTTTCCCCAACATAAGGCTTGTGATACTCCAATCTATATATTTGCACGTGCAACGTATAAATAGATCGATTGCAAATTTTTTTGAATGAAATTTCATGTTATTAAAAATCAGCTGAGAGGAGAAAATGTCGGAACTTAATAAAATGCTCATTTTAATAGGCGTTTTTCGTATGTTAAATGATAGACTATATATTGTGTAGCAAGACCAATTTGAGGCCAAAAGGGGTTTTTAAAAAACCATACTGCACGGAAAGAGATCAGATCAAACAATATTAAGCAACATTGTATCATTTAACCGTTATCAGATTACCATCTTCAACGATTCTACTTTGTTGGATGTCGTGTTTTAATCGAACCATTTGGTAAAAATGAGTAAATAATTTGTTGACATGCTAATTGAATTCACTAGACTTCATATCCATCTGTATTTACTTTCACCGCTTGGTTTTTACGAGCAAATTACGGCATACCATGGGAAATCATCAGTAATGGCAATACCTGCAAGTTTTAATGCTAGCAATGCTGCTCTTGTTATTGCTGCCCAATTATTGACATCGATTTGTGTCACAGAAATTCGTTACCTATAAAGATCTACATTCGAATTAAGCCTGCGGTTGTAGAAGGCAGGTGAACACAATTAAATACATGTATTACATGTAGACTCCTATTATAGTTTGATGATTAGGTATAATTAAAATGAAATTAACCGCAAACAGGTGAATTGTTTGAGACAATGTAAAAACGAACGATTTTTGCCGTAATCAGGATATTTGTAACATCTTCAAAGTTCACAGAGAAGCTGATAACCTGTGGTGTTTTCATTAGCATTTGTTCTCCAGATGTAAATATTTTGGGGTAGCACTTTCAGTATGTTTCCTATGATTTGTTTGACATGATCAGCAGTGAAAAAGCAGGAAACAATGACTGGGTCAGTATGGCTCTTTATCTCATTCTGCGGTCAGCTCAGTAATTCATTCTTTCCGATGATTCGGAGGGCGAATTTTACTATCGTTTTACGATCTGCCAGTTACTTTTACATATTGAATAAGAATCACTGAATAAAAAGCTTATTGAGATTTTAAAAAAAACCCAGATTGCCATACAGTTTTTTGTGGTTTTTAATTTTTTTGTATTCGAGTGGGGGTCAGAAAAACGACGGTAGATAGAAAATCTGTTATTTGATACATGTTGAAGATAATTATATGATTTTCATTAAAATCTATAGTTAAATATATAGTACTTTGATGCAATGCATTTTATGTGCTATTATTGTATTGCACTTCAAAAACGTAAATTTTAGATTGCTGCTCAATTTCTTCTGACAAGCAGGTTCTCTCTCTCTCTCTCTCTCTCTCTCTCTCTCTCTCTCTCAATATTCATATAAAAACCGCAATAGAATAGAAAAAATGAAAGGATATATATGTGAACAGCACTATTTCCGGCAATTTCCTCCAACTTTGATGAAAGATAAGAATCAGCCAAGAGTCGGTGCTCACTGGATTAACAAATGTTTTACAATCGTTCCTTAGCTTATACAAATGCTCAGTATAATGGTAACGATTTTAAAAACAAAAAAGATTAAGCAAGGTTCTTCATTGTAATGTACATTCCTTTGATGAAAAATTTGATGATTCATCTTAGCAGAATCCCTTTGATGGTTTTTTGTTAGCAGACTGCGAATACTACTATATATCACAAGGACGGCGCTATTTGATAGTTGTAGCAAATAGACTCACAAGTTTAAAATGACTTAAAACTGTCGAGTGCCTAATATGTTGAACGCATGATGAAAGACTCAACACTTCTAAATGACGTAACATTTATTAAAAACCTTTTCATCCGCAAAAATCTCAAAATAATGAATAAACCTCATAGAAATTCATACAAAGTCATCGACTGTCAAATCAAAGACCTAAAAGTACTAACAGCCGAGCTCTTTTGATGTGTATTTGCACAGCACCTGATGGAATGGAAACCTACTTTTAATTAAATTAATTTAAGGAATGAATTCAATATTTATTAGTTTTATACAATATAAAATGGTTTGGGGCAGTTTACGCTTTATGAACCGCAAAGCGGTTTATAAAAAATCGTAAACTGTTCCACCATTTTATATCGTATAAAACTAATAAATATTGAATTCATTGCTTATAATTTAATTTTTGCTTTTAATTGTAGATAAAAACAGTCCTTTGACCTTTAAAATGACATTAAATCGTAAAAAATTCAAACGTAACGTCAGGCGGATTGATACGTTTTTGACGTTAGTCTTACTATGACGTAGGCAACATTCTTTATACGATATAAAATAGTTTTTTAGCCAATCAGAAAGCGCGTTACAACCAGAATTAAATTATGATTTTACAAATTGAAAATATCTTAGGTCGACACATAATAAAAAAAAATATTCAAATTGAATGGAAAATTAACAACACACAAACACTCTTTTCTGTATGACATTCTGCACATGATAACAGCCAATACTTAAGTGGATGTTTTAGCTTCTTATACTGAACACTAAAATTCTACGTATCAAAATAAGACCAAAAAAAAAGCTAATTATAGGCAAAGTTTTCGCAAAATTGATTTTCTGTGTTTTAAGAAAAAAATATTTACAAAAAAAACCCACCAAAAAACATAGATTATATTTCTTGTACTTGACCAGCTGATGCACACGGAACAGATTTAATTTATGAAAAGGTTTCAAAAGATTCGTTTTCTTTGGATTTCATTCTGGATTTTGATTATATATCACTTTTCCTCGGCATGTAACTCTAACTTAAAGTAATAGATGTACAGGGATTTATCGCAATAATATACGACATTGTGAACATTAAGAACAGTTCTCAGAATAGCAGGGTCTACACACTTGTCTCCTGTAAGAATTCTTACATGTTTGAATAAATGTCCTGTGTGTTTGAATAAATGTCCAGTGTCATTGCTAGCGCAGACTAATTACTAATTGACAGTGCCATCATTGAATCGAACAATGAAGATCAAAAGGGGGGGGGGGGGGGGGGCGTCATTGAAAATGGCATCATTGATCGAACAATGACTTAAGATAAAATTTGGTGGTGGGAAAGGGGGTAATTGAAAATCGTAAAAATTATGAATTCATAAAAGTTTTCTATATTGATTTTTTATACGGAGAATGTATATGCCCAAAAATGTACAATCTTTTCGTTATAATATGAAAGAGAAAGCGGAACATTTTATAATTTCTTCTAGGGCAAAAGTCGCTTAAAATGCCAGTGACTATTTTGTCTAGCGGAAGCTTCTTCATTGACGTTGTTGTTTTTTTTTTTACTTTTGCAGTTATGCCATTTATAGTAACACTGGCGATTTGCCTGCCAATAGCCCAGACTTTGTTTTCAGCAATGCCCGACTATTAATTAATCGACTGATACACGCCATTGTACTAACGAGAACCCTTTCGAATATAAGAGCGGGGATCTGTTTTGTGATTGATAGTTGAATTGCTATCGAATTTATTTGAAAGCAATGGATTAATGGTAATAATTGATATTTTTGTATGCGATATGTTAGCTACAAATACATTTACACAATATGATAATATACGTATACTTGTATATATAAAATACTTTTAGTTATATTGGAGTTTATCTTTTATATAAAAAAAGAGTCGATTAAAAAACCTGCACGTTGCAAGGAATTTCCAGGTTAATGATTTTGTCTTCAAAAATTTAATCTTTGTTTGTGTAATATTCTTAGATTAACATGTTTTAAAATACTCGTTTGGATTAATCTCTTCTCTGTATGCAATTTCACAAAATGGTTATTTAGCAGACACAAACACGCTTCGACTACACCCATATAAAACGGCATACTTTTGTTGTATATGTATTGCCGTATTATCATTTCAATTTTAATAACCGAATTTTACAAATGTTATTGTTATAAGTCAAATCACACCATGTATGAATTGGTTAAAGGTTGCTATGGAAACGATGGCATTGTTGTAATCAGACGTGTTTACAGGCACTTTTACATGATAGATGTTATGGAATCTTGCACACAAACAAACAACCACGCAATCATTCAGTCAGGATGCTCCCTAATGCTTCCTCAAATAACATGTACTTTGGCTCCGGTCAACTTTTCGATCCGCGTTTGAATCCTTATAACTGAAAAGTTGTCAATACTTGGAGTAAATTTGAATTTATCTTACCTTTTTTTTTTTTTTTTTTTTTTTTTTTTAGATAGTTCCATGATCTTAAGATATTTAATCTTGACATGTCGACAATATTGATTGGCCCATACTATCCGAGGCAAGTCTTTACGGTTTAGCTTTGCAATATTGATTATGTTCGAGACCTGCAATTTGGCGTCTCCGCTAGCCAAGGATTTACGATCCGCTCCAAAAAACTTTGGCTCAAACAGATGGAAATTTCCCTGCCTTACCCTTTAAGAAACGTAAATTTTACCAACAAAAAAATGATACTGATAAACACTTCTGGCCGATCTCTAATTTTTGATTTATAAGTTGAAAGTG
This sequence comes from Magallana hongkongensis, assembly GCA_016163765.1. Taxonomy (NCBI): domain Eukaryota; kingdom Metazoa; phylum Mollusca; class Bivalvia; order Ostreida; family Ostreidae; genus Magallana; species Magallana hongkongensis. The sequence goes on along the minus strand of WFKH01011581.1, from coordinate 61,124,007 downwards.
ATATCTGGGTGCGCCTCTTGCAGCCATTAAACCGTTGCTGTTAATTTTATTACACGAGTAAAACACTTAATGTGTCAGATTCTCAATTGGTCATAACTACGCGTACGGATTGATTGCCGATTTCTTCACTAATATTGTTTACTGTGGAGAGAGAGAGAGAGAGAGAGAGAGAGAGAGAGAGAGAGAGAGAGAGAGAGAGAGAGA
>WFKH01011581.1:61062346-61104517 GCA_016163765.1 Magallana hongkongensis | reverse complement strand
GGGGCATAAATCAATTATTATTCATGTCAATTCAGTTTGTGTTTTTATGTTTAACAGTCGTTAGTTTAGAAGTGCATCGGTCTTCATAATTGACCAATCAAAATATACATGTATGAATATTATGTTGGGCCCACTTAACTTGCGTGTATTTTATATATAAAATTCTAGTTACTATTGTTCTGTCTTGAAGTATACAATACCGCCATCATGTTTCGAAGTAGAAAACTTTAGATGTCATTAATTGCGTCAATATAACGTAAACATGGGAAAAGCAACATTAATTGCTGACATCAAAATTTTCTATCAATAATGCATGTTATGTCAAAACTCTATGGAATTGCCATAACCATAAATCCCTGTCTATTTGAGTTCAAAACGCACCGAAAAAACCCCAATAAAAAAAAAACCCCAAAATACAAGAATGACAGAAGCAGGATTAATTTTATTTCGCCCCAATGAAAAATATCACGAAATGCAATATATTTTTTTACTGGAAATGTCATCCAGTTTTAATCAAGTTCGCACACTTCTCTTGGCTTTAAACCACATTTTTTAACAACTGATATTGCAAAAACACAAAGCAATGGGTTTTTTTTAGATTATCAATTTCGCAATGAAATGGATGGAACTTCGACTGATGTTACATTTCTATATAGTAGCACGGCGTATTAATTGGACTGGCTAAAATATTTATTCATTCAGACGAATTAGATATTTGTTCGAACGAATTTGGAGTGATCTGACCTTTGAAATAACATAAAATAAACTGCACTACAGTGTTTGAAAAATTCTATAAAACAATTGAAGTTTTCTAGACATTTTATTTGATCATTAGATGAAGTAGTTGAAAACCTTACTTTTATGCAATTTCCCTTGTCAGGTAAGCAATTAATGACTTCTTTGAATATTATCTTATTTAGGAAATATCATAAATCGAAATATTTATATCTTTCTGCGAAAAAAATTTCAAACTAGAAAAAGTCATTCAACCTCTGTTTCCATGAATGATCGAATCAATCATTTATTGAATCAATCAATTAACCTTGAAGTAGAGGCAATAATTTGGTTCCAGGTGTCAAATAATTTATGAGACGAGTGTTATGACTTCTTTTAATTAATAAAGAAACTAATTTGTTGAGATTCAAGTGTAACACAACTCATCGAACCATGATGAATGTTGTTGATAAATGTAGACAGTGGCGTATATAGCGAGGTGGTTGGTGGGGTTCGGGAAACGCCTCTACCTATGATTTTCCGTATACGTGGCATATTTATATCATTTACACTACAGACATTTCTCCTGGAATTTTTTCTCCAGACGAATATTTGCCTTAAAGATTATTGGACCCGTGTTATTGCTTAAATTTCTGACTTGTCAAGATCTGAGAGAAAAAAAATAACTCGAAATTTAGGTGTCGTGGAAGTGGTGGGGGTAGCTTTTCGATATTGACATGATACGAACTTAAAGACTCCCACCTCTCTCTCTCTCTCTCTCTCTCTCTCTCTCTCTCTCTCTCTCTTCGATTGCTAAAATTGATTTTGTAAAACTTTGATATACATATAAAATGCGTCCTTTTACTTTTCAAGGCATCTGATAATACATTCGATCAATTCTTTTATTGCGCTTGCTTCTATGTTTATGCGATTTTCCTTTTTGTTCCTTTGTAATCTCCAGAGGTCGTTATAAATAATTATTCTAATACTTTTCTACGCTAGTTTGCTTCCATATCAATTTAACAAACTGTAGCCAAGTTGTTTTTTGTTTGTTATTTGTTTCTATAAAAAATTAAAACCACATATTGTAGCCCCTCTCTGACCCTCAGTAAATCATCACGTGAATAGTTATAATAATTCTTCAGCATACATGTAGCTTGCATCTTAAAATTTGCAAAGTATATCCTTTTTTTTCTTAGGATTTCTTTTACATATATAATTATTTCCCACATTAAGGGGGACTGGGTGGTCAACAAATGAACCATCATATCTTCCTTAAATATTTAGATATGATTTGTTAAGCTATAAACTATCAGTTAGTAAAAAAAATCTACATATTTAAGCTTAAAAATTTGAATATTTTGCTATATCTTTGTATAGAGGTCTTCTTTTTAAGGAGATTATTATGGTCTAAAAACGGCCACGACCATCCAGCTCTTAAAAGCGTTTTAATTTGCCTTAGCAGATTTTTTTCTATAACTGGAACAACAACCCCCGGCTTCCATCTGAACAACGGGGATATAGCGACAAACCTTAACTTATAATTCTATGTACATGTACCTGCTTGCTTTTATATTAATTTCAATTTTTACAGTCTTTATGTTCTTCAGAAAATATTCTAAAAGCTGGTTCTTAGTACTAGTATTTCTATTAAGAACTTTGATCCCCCATCAGAGCTTCTTTTGGACTCCTGGAGAGCCTTACTGAGTATCTGAATACACTTTTATCTACCAATTATCAGCAAGTTTATGTGTGGATTTAACAGACTATTTGGAACATGAGAAGAATTGAGATTTTTTAAACAGCTTACCCTTTCGTACCACGAAAATTTGACTTGTTATTTATTTTTTAATTGCGAAACACACATAACAATGACAATAACATCGGAAGGAGAGGATCATCTAATTTCTGTCTGTTATTCGGTACAAGTTGTTTTAATGGAAAATTAAAGATAAAGTGCTAGGTATGATATAGCTAAGTATTTAGTAAATATAACAAAACACTTTTTTCCATATCACACCCTGTATAAGCACTCGACCAATATCAACAATCGGGCCTTCGGCCGTCTGGCTTATATTGTTTGAAATTAATGTTGGTAATAATGTTTCTGGCTAATACATGGGCAAAGGTTTGCATAATTTTATATGTATGCCTTTTTTGTTTATATTAAAGAATTTATGATGTGCGTTACAGATTTGGTATTCATGTTTTGATTCGTTAATTTAGATATTGAATATTGAGTTTTAAATCTCGAATCTTGTATTTCGAATCTCGATCGAGCCCTCTGGGCTATCCTACGAAGGTCATTGCAATAAATATACTGATAAGATGTCGATCTGTTGATGACTTCAGAGACTACTGCCATGACGTCAGAGAGATGGGGTGTCAGCAGTCTACAGAGGAGACGATGGTCCCCTGGCTCTCGATTCCGGTGTTTCTGATGCTGTGCGTAATATGTCTAGACACGATTGCTGATTATTCCTGGCATTAATCATGATATTTATCAACATACATTAACACTTCTCTGGCATTCAGTATTAGTAAAGATGAACTTCTTGGTCTAAAGGAGGAAATATTTTGTTTGAAAAAAAAATCATTAAAGATACGAATCCCAATACATGTATTACCAAAAAATCTCATATCTCATTGCCGTCATTGGTTTCTGATATATTCATAAAGCTCGTGCAATTAACACCTGGAGGCGATTTAAAAAATTAACTCTAACCACAAATGCAATTTGATTTCGTTTTTTACGTGTTCTTAGTTGTATTGTTTTCCAAATCATTGCTGTCACGAGGCTCGATGATGCATTGTTCTTTATGATATAATTAATGATTTTTATGAAAATACCGGTATTTTGTGGTAAAATTTTATTACCATCATACTTTATGGAATATATATGTATATGAAGAAATCCCACTCTGGCTTCCATCTTATCTGGTTAAAATTTCTACTGATGAGCTTGATTGAACTTTGATTTTTCATCATCATCAGATTTATTTCTTTTATACCTTTCTTTATTAATTTCAACTTCCCAGCTTGCATCCATATAGATCTAAAAAAAAAATTGTAGCATTGATACTAATTTTAAAAAATTGTATTTCGGTGTAAAATGAGAACGTTTGGTTTATCGGGTGTGTGGTTGATGGCATGAAAGATGTAGATATCACTTACAGAATGTGAAAGGCGGAAATGCAGGAAATTAGAGAAGCTTCATGAGTGAACTAACCAAGTGTTCCATTATATTCCGCATTGTGCTCTAGTAGATTTTTGTACTGATTTGTGTCGCAAACAAATGAGGTACTACGAAATAAGGTACAAACATACACATACCAACCATACAAACAGTATGTTAGGTTGCACGGAGACAAACAAATACACAACTAGGACAGAAGCCAGTGTCAAGGAAAACAACCATAACAATGTCGATAAAGAATAAAGTGTTCCAAACAATACGAACAATTTCAGTATTATATGTATTGATTAAATGTAAATACTTATAAAAACTATGATATTGCATTTGGTGAGCCATTTAAAAAATATGAAAGAATAAATCTCGATATCATTTTATTGGCATTCAAGAATTTTAAGGCAATATAATCAAATGTGTCCTTTATGCGGACAAGTTTATCAGTAATTTCCTGAGAGTCCCATACTTGCACCAATAGTCGGTGTGCAATATTTAGTATACAACAAAAAATTTCGTTTTCTTTGGTCAAATGATATTCGGTACCAAGCCTATTGCTCTGTATGCTTTATCAAGATGTAGCGGGAGGCAGTGTTCACAAATAAATAAGATGTTTCACTTTGATGATGATTATTTTTAATTTAATCCCATTCAATTCTATTCAATTCTATTCAATTCTGGATCCTACAAAACACATACATGACAATAAATAATTTGCATGTAGGATCAGTAATAGTTATAAATAACAGTTTAGTAAAATCAATTTACACCAAATACAATTTAGAGTTATTTCCCTTGATGTTTGATAATTCAAATATACATGTAAAATATGTAAATACTAATAAGAACATGACTTCCACATTCCATATTACTGTGATAATATCATATACAATATACAAAACATACCAAACTATGGGCTTGAATCCCATCATAGGACTTTCATGGTGATTCAGTCAGCTTATAACAGTCAGACCTCTATAATTTATGAACATATCTGTACATATTGGTGTAAATATTTAAAATCTATATAAAATGATAGTTTAATTCTAATCTTATATGAATCATGTCAATTTCTCTCTTTCTTTTATCTTTTTCTCAAAATTATGTATTAGTAATTGGAATTATATAAAACCAATGTTAAGGACTCTGTATACTGTCAAATGTCAACTTACTGTCACTGAAGCTTAATATTCCATAAGTCTAGAATATTTTCATAACACATACTGTGACTTCTTCTCTAAACCACTGCCTTTCTGCTACTGGCAGAGTAAGTATAAAAACAATGAAGGGTCAGTGGACATGGCGGGAAAATCTAGCCAATGAAACACTAGACTTATATTTTATTTAAGTTCAAAGGTTAAAGGTGTAAGTAATTATGGTCTAGAGATTTCCAGATTTAAACCAATACATATTTATTTTCCTATTTATTTAAATGGTTTAGTTTAACTTTATATGTTATTATTTACTAATTAAACCTTGAAAGTTATTTTATAACTTTCAACAATACTGAAAGAAATGACAATAATTAAAATATTAATAAACACACTATCACAAAGAGACACGAGAAGCTCCTCAAATTATACGTTAGAACACGTTCTTGACTACATACTACCATTTTTTGCTCTCTCTTAAATCATGCAACCCAACCCGTCAAGGTATGTTAAGTGCCGTTAAGGTTTATAGGATTCAAGCCAATACCCAAGGGCATTTTGAATGGTACAATAGTTTCAAGGTGATTATGAATTATTTTTATTAGAGTGTGTGTCTTCTTAAAAAATAAACATTTAGAGGGGATATGGTTTAATGTGGTATTGAATAGCTAGAGAAAAAAAAATTAATCAGTTTGTTTGGGTCAAATTTTTAAAGCTTCTTAATTTCTTTTCGATCTGGGCTACATTCAAGGTATAATGAACAATTTTGATATACTGTTGATTTAACGTACAGTCATCAATTTATCACACTTAAACCCTAATCTCATTCTTTATAGGTGGTAGTAACCATAAAACCTTCCTCGAATCTTAATAACTTTTTGTCATAACAATTTATATTATCTGATTTATACGGGATTTGTCATTGTTTATTGTTTTATCCCCAATGATAACATTTCGTTATTAATAAAAGTAAATATATTTTCACAGTATCGTGTTCAAAGGTGGTCTTTGTATAGAAAACTGATGAATTGTTTAAACTAACAGATCTTCCCTTATACATGTATATTGAACAAGAGGCCCATAGGCCTTAACGGTCACCTGAGTACCATAGCCCATACCCAGACCTGTCGGGGAAATCTCATATTACGCATTTAATCAAGCTTCATTCCTGGGGTCAAACTGCAGTATACATGTCTTAGCTAATCTCTCAGCCCCCCCCCCCCAACCTTCAGGGGCCAGACAAAAATTATTTCCCCATAACATTTAATAATATATTTACTTTGAAGGACAGCTTCATTTGTGTATTCATCTTTCATTCAAATTCAATGTAGCAGATCGAAAGATGGTTTTAAAACATTATATACTCTACGACCACCACCCCACCCCCCCGGAGCAAGAACCCCTACACTAGGGGTCATGAAATTTACAATTTTGGTAGAAAGCTTTATGGGTTTTCTAAACATGCAGCAAATTTCTATTCAAATTCAGTAGAAGTAGAAAAAAATATTTTAAATATTATATACAATAACACGTGCACTTTATGACTATTATGGTCCCGCCCTAGAGTCATAACCTCCATACTGGGGGACATCAAAATTACATTTTTTTTTGTAGAGGACTTTATGGGTTTTCTAAATATGCAGTCAGGTTCTATTCAATTTCAGTAGAAGTAGAAAGAAGATATTTAAATATTATATACATTATGACACTATATAAGATTTTGGCCCGGCCTAGAGTCAAAATCCCTACTCCGGGGGTTATGAAATTTACAATTTTGGTAGAGGTCATCCTTGTCTACTTTACTAGAAATTCAGTTTTTCTCTGAGATGTGCAGATGTAGGGAAGAAGATTTTTGAGAAATGGTCAATTTTTGGCAAGTTTGACCCTTCCCCTAGGATGCCTATGGGGCAAGAGTCATGTTTTTGTTAGGTTTCTTTTTCTCTATTTTTCACTATTATTATTATTATTCTTTTTTTTCTTAACATTTTTCTTAAAACTCAAATATCTCAAATATGCTACAATGGATTTTTATGAAATTTTCACTAATAATACAAAGTATCAAGGTCTTTTATAATGTACATTTTTGTTGATGACGTCACTTCCAATCGGCCGTTATATTCGTTTTTCTTTTTGTAAAAAGTGATCTTGTCCTCCCTTTTTCTTAAAAACGATTAAAGATAGAAAATTGAAAGTTTCAGGAATGATAGATTTTTGAATTCCTAGGGCCGATCAGGTAAAACCTAGCTGCAATAATGTAGCCCTCTCCAATTTTTTAAATCTGATGTTTACTGGAGAGGGCTACAATTCCATACGATCTCCGTAATGGTGCAAAATTAATTTTTTCATGTGGCTGACTTCGGTCTGAAAAGATCGTTTTTATATTTGACTTCCTTTAGATAAAATGATTTATTAATTCAGGTTGAACAAACTAACCGTGTACAAATCAAAACCAGATAAAACACATCAGCATGTTTACCAGTCGTCTATTTCAGCAGCCATGACAGTTCTCGCGTGATTTTATGGGAATTACGCTAGGAGTTTTTAATGGGCTTGATAACGTAAATGTCAGTGTAAATAAGCGATCTTACCTCATTCTATCACTAAAACATCATTAAAGGAAATGGTATATATCGAAAATTCATATTTACCGCGTTAATTATGTTTAAATTAGGGGAATTCCTATATTCAGTTCAAGATCCGCTCCTGAATTCTCATTGGCTGTCCCAAAATAAAACCGATCAAGGTCAGTAAACATGGCAGACAAATTCAACTTGCGTTGTTGACATACACGAAAAACAACCGATATATGGAATATACTTGATATTTTTGGATTAATTTATGCCATACAGAACTACAATGTTTGAGTTCAGGTAAGAAATGCAAATGTTATTTTCATTTATATACGATTTGAGCCGAAATCGTTGCGGGAGTGAATCACTCCCGCACTTGCACCATTACGGAGATCCTATGGAGTTGTAGCCCTCTCCCAAAAAAAAAAAAAAAAAAAAAAAATCGGGAGAGGGCTACATTATTGCAGCTAGGTAAAACCACGATCGTCCGTCACTTCCGGTCCGCTCAAACAGCATTTTAAGAAAATTGTGTTTTAAAAATTTTTCAAATTAAATAATTTACAATTTTTTTCCATCAGAATATGTTTTAAACTTATCAAATTTTAATATGAGCAGGTCGTCCGTCACTTCCGGTCGTCACCGGAAGTGATTCCAAAATTTCGATTTTTGGAATTTTAAAGCATATACGTTTTGTAGACATTTTTGTACTGAATACAAAACTAAAAACCGTTTTAAAATCGGACAACGCATTGCAGAGATATTGAAGTTAAAAAATGGCCTTTTCCGGAAATCTTAATTTTGCAGTGTAGGTCCAAAAATTAGTTTAAAAGGGAGTTAATATAGTAACTCGTACCAAATGTCAACATTTTAATTCAACACTATCATTAATTCATAATCAAACAGAAGACCCACTCGTTGCTCGCAACGAGATCGTGTCTAGTTCAATTTACAATTTATGTTCCTCTTAATAATGTACATACGATGTGCTTCTTTTTTTCTGATTATGTGGTCCCTGACTTGAATACTCAAAATAAATCAAATCATGTGACTAGAAAGGGGAGAAAAATTTGAGACATTTTAGTATGTTCAATTTTCCACAAGTATTTACCCTTAAAAAGTATTTAAACAGAATTCTGCGTATTCGTTTTTCGAGGAAGGTTTCACTAATTCACGACAAAATTAGTTAATCTAATTTCAATAAAATGAGGCGAACATTTAGACGCCGTTATCCAGCAAATTGAACAATCTTCCTTTCCCACACACACAATCGTTTCTTTGATTAATTGTATATACACATAACTTTACTCAAAATAAAACCTTTATTTCTGTGTAAAAGAATTGCAAGTTCAAATACTCATTCATATAAAATATATCTAAAAATATTGAAATGTAGACCAAATTCAACCTGTTTGAGTCAAATTATTCGATACAATGCTGGCTAAACTAGATTGTCGTAAGTCGTAATCATAAATCCCTTCTATAGTGATTTTGAATTTATAACACATTTGCTTATTTGTTTTCAATTACATGTTGATAGATAATTACTGCAATATCTTACCACGGTTTGGCTATACACCAATATAGAAACCAACCCATGCGGTCAGAGATTATAGGTGGAAATTTTTTGTTTGAATTCATAAAACGTTATGAATCATAAATATTACAATGAAACCATGTCACATTGACGTCAATAGATTCTTGTTTAATCTACAATTCGTGAAATCAACGGGTGTACGATTCTAAGGAGGTTGAACTCTTACCACTAAAATAGATATCATCTATAAATAAGATTGTGGCGTATGAATGTGTTAACGTTTCTGATCACAATGTAAATAACTTTGGCACCTGCCAATAAGTAAGCGCTGATAAATCTAAGATAAACTGAATATTTTTTTAATTTTTTTTTTAAATAGACATTGTATTATTTACTTACATTAAGAATTTATTTCACTTAGATTATGTCAAGACGTGACCATCATATTTTGTTAGGTATTCAATTAAGGTTTAAAGCATGAATATTTTTCTTTATCGAAGAATTTATGACTTCCATACTTTTCAGAAGAAATTTGTTAAAATCCGTGAATTTTTCCATTGAGACCTCAAACTCCCTTAGCGTCATAGGAAAATAGAAAATTGAATTTCATCTTGCCTCAATTTTGATTTCACAAATTCTGACCTTCATTTTCTTTAACGAAGATCTTTTTTCTTTTTTCCTTTATTAATTCTGACACCTTCATGACTCCAGCAAATCATTGACTTAACTAACTTGAAACAACTTTCTCCTAGCTCAAGTTGCTTCCATATCATTTTCATAAAAAATACTCTCCATTCTACCCCCCAAAAAATGTTTTTCGGTAAAAAATGAGAAAATCTTTAATTCTGATCCCATTAAGGAATGAGGTAATTTTTTTCACGTTTATGATGATAAAAATACGGGTTATTGGTCACGTGATCAAAATCCCGAAAGATTTTATTGTATAGATTTGATCCCGCATTTATATTTCTAGAAACGTAAAATATGAAAATCTTATTCATTCTTATTCCTTATAATCAAATAAATATATTCTTTTAAAGGACATGTAGGCGACGACAGAGGTAAGCTTCAAAGGTGACCATTGTATTTTACGTAAATAGCCGGAAAAAATTGCAATGATGTTGTAGTATGAATATAGATCGACAACAGTATTATTTAATCAAAATCGAAAATGTAGAAAGTTTACGGATTGGGTTGAAGTGAGCTCAACAGAAAGAAAGAAACAATTGTTATTAGCTGTAGATTACTTATTGGCGCATTCAGTTAATGCCAGTGTTCAGCATGCAAGGAGCAGCGTTCATTTACATAATGTCTTGATTGACGAGCATGGCAGAATCTACATGTATCTACATGTATGTAAAAACACGTGTTCATATTATATTAGCGCACTCCTATCGGGCAAACTCATTGATGTTGCGAATAAAACTTGCCCTTTAAGATAAACTAGTGATCATGTTAGGTTGTGCTGAACAGGAAAAATCTTCCTGGGACCAGACAACGCTCGTTTGAATAGTAGTCACTTTTACTATAGAATCTTTTATGAAGTTTATCCAAAAATCTGTCGAAAGATCGGACAACGCTAAAAAGCGTAAAACATCTACTTGGCCTTGTTTAAATGCTTGCATGGGGTACGAAATCTTAGCTACTTGGATGGTTGTTGTATAAAACATAGTATATTTTGTAAATCGGTCAGGCATACCAAATCATTACGAACGCTGAAGTTCTCTCAGAATGAAAACTCCCTGATGAAACTAAAGTTCTACATTCGTTTAATACATTTAAGTTACTTAACAGCTTCTTTGTAAATAACTCTATGAAATTTTGTAAATAACTGTGCGAGATTTTGTAAATAACTGCATGAAACTTTGTAAATAACTGTATAAGACTTTGTAAATAACCGTTTGAGAGAGTTACGTATGTCCACTGTATTCCTGTACATGCATTTTCCGTCAAATCCTTCGTCCATAAAATTAACGATAACTTCATTAAAAACGGATTCTTGTTGATTTGTTCCAACATAAACCAAGTCAGCAGGTTTTTTTGATGTTGTAAATTTAAGGTTTTTATTCAAATAAATAGAGTACAAGTCGAATGGACAATATAGAAATGCTAAATAAATCGATTTCAAACATCAAAGGTTTTCTTGGCTATTAAACACAAAATATTAGAGCAGCATACAAGATGGCGGTTCATGTCTTGAATATACCTTCATATGCTCCTATTGTCGACTAGCTTTAATTAATGTTGCTAAGCCTTCCCTACAGTAAGCAGAAGAAATCCAACATGCAGTTCGAATGTATCGTCTAAGATATTCACACCCAATCCCCTAGAGGGCAACACTTTAAAATCTTAAGCAAAGCCATCTAACTGCCAATAAAAGACAAGGATCATATGTTGCCTGACATTTAATTCAATTAAATCGAGTTTATGAAATAGTTTATTATTTCATCTTCAAATGCTAATATTTTGCTATTGCATGGTTATTTAAGTTATAAATTAATAGTTATTACATTTTCACAGTTTCATAAATCAAACCCTTTTCATTCAAAGCTGCAACTACTAGTACATTGTATTAGCAAAACTTTGGAATAAATATATTCTCAAAATCTATCAAATACAGGTATAAAAGTGTGAACCACTGATAGAAGGAGGATAAACAGGTATGAAATATTGCAGGCATAAAGAGATACTCTTTATTATGTTCAATTAACTTAAAATAATGGGAAAGTATGGAAAACCCTCTAAAGAGTACATGTACTTTAAATATTGGTCAACTACACTGAAATAATGGGAAAGTACAGTACAGAATACCCTTTTTGGGAATGGAAAAAAAATAAAAGAATAACTTCTTGAATAGAGATTTAATACATTTAGTTATTTACATTTAAGACAACATGCTTTTGGTTTTCTGCAAGGCAAGTTGCAGCTTCAATATATTTGCGTCCAGTGTGGCAATCCCCTTTTTAAATGTTTTCTCATCAACAGAAGAAGATGAAGGAGACCTTCCTGATACACTTGAAATATTATCGTCATCAATAGCACTAATGGAGTTATCTAAAGCTGTTCCTCTGTACAGCTGGTCCTGAGGAGAGAGCAGAGATTTCTGGGTAATTGAATGTTGGGTCAGGGAAGATTGATACGAGGATGGTTTTTGAGGTGAGGAGAAATGAGGGAGTTCACTACTTGATAACACTGAAGTTTCTGGTTGACTCAAAGATCGCCGATGAGGTTTACCTCTTGGAATTATATTTGGTTTAGATACATCACTTGCATCAAAACTTTCTTGGGTTCTAGATGGGTCCATAGTTCTGGAATGGGTTTTAAAAGTTGGATTGTGGGAATTATACTTTTTGAAGTAATCAGTAACACTGTATCTTGATTCAGCCGCACTGAATTTTGATTGTGTATCCAAATCTGACCGTGTCTCTTCATGGTGACCGTATCTTCTACTACTGTTTTCATATCCACATTTTGGAAATGTCTCATCCTCTTCAAATCGAAGTCTCTGGTTCTTAGCCATAAATAAGCTGTCACTTCTGTCATGTTTCTTTAGCATTCCAGTCAAATAACTGCCATCTCTCCCATAAAGATTTGTGTGTTTTCCAAGTCGCTGTCCATTGTTTTCAAAATGTTTTCCATCTCCAGATAAACTTCTGTGTCTCTGTGATGGTAAGTTCTGCCTTGTGTTCTTATGAGAATCAAAAGTCTGGTATTCCACCTCAGTGTCAGACATGCTGCTTTTGTGGTCAACTAGTGCCCCCTCATCCAGGTTGTCAACTGAGACCTGGTCCTCACCAAACTTTCTGTTGCCAGATTTAGTCAGGGGTTGTAACCTATTGTGTGTTGCCAGGGATTCTGCTGTCAAGGCAGATGTCCTTGTCTGGGGTTTATACACATTGGAGAGGGAGTGAACTCCAGGATCAGACAAAACACTGCGCTCCATCCTGGAAAATAATTTTAAATCTTATTGTCTAGGTTAAAACTGACATATATCAATTTCATAACTTACATATTTCTATATCTTGCATGACCACTCTACGAAATGATTGTTCATTGATGCATGATTATTGTCTCACAGAAATATTTTAAAGAAATGCTGTTCAGAGTACTTTTGATAATGTAAATACCCTGCTATCTGTTTTCCGCCCAGTATATGAAGCAGACGCTGCAGACTGAAGCTGTTGTTGGATATGAATGAAGTTTCTCCCCCTGTCCTACTGGCCTCTAGCTCCTGAAGTACCTGTCCAACAGCCTCCTTCAGAGACCTGAAATACATTTTGTTTCATCTTATGGTATCTCAATCTTCAATATGGTTTTATCAAGAATTTCTTAAGAAGTCGAAGTTTCTTTCCTTGATAGAGTGACTTTATTCGACTGAGCTGCCTATTTGCAAGAAACATCCCCTCAAAAAACGATACTAGTCTTGTTTTTTATAGGCTCTTTTGAACACATTCCTGTTTATAAATCAATATGCACAGAATAGGAAATACCAGAGGTAAAGGATGTGAGGTCTACGACTAGAAATACTAATCTGCAGGACATAACATGTAATAGATGTAGTTTGAAATAATTAACATATGACATGGCATTTTCTGGAAGAGAACTGAAGACCACATATGATACCAACCACATTGAAGTCATAACTGAAATAACAACTACTAAACTATTATGTCTTGAAAACATACACTGTTATTTGTGTGTTCTTTCACTTTTTGAATGGATCACATCTACCTTCCTCGTATGTCTATCAAGTCCAACAGAATCAAAAACAAAAACAAAAAGGTTTTTTTTCTAATCTCCTTGTTGCCAGAAAACATAATTTCTAGCATATTAATTTGAAAAATATGTTTATATAACCAAGACAAAAATGTTTCAAATTCATTAAACTGATTTGATCATAAACAATCTAAATCCTATTATCACTACAAGAATGTTGAGTCTAGCTAGAAAACTTCAATATGTAAACCTACTGCAGAGATAATGACAGACAGTAACTACCGGCACATTGTATGTGTTGTTCAACAGATTAAACACCTTATATTTTGATAAGGTTAATTTTACTAGTAAACCTATGAGAAAACTGAGAGCTCCTGGTATTTATATTTTTTTTTGATTTGACATATTTTTTCAGCAAAAAAACTGCCTTGATTGCTTAAAATATATTTTAACAGAATTATAGTTGAATTTATCTGTATATGATTTTGTTTTTGGTAATGAACCCATGACCAGTCTGGCATACACCTCCTAATACACCTCAGTAAGAGTATGCGAGACTGGCCATAGGTTTTGTTTAGTATATTTACCCCAACTAACAGGGGCAATATCTTAAATCATATGTTCTGTTTTATTTAAAAACAGGATATTAAAGTAGGGCATGTTCCTGTTGATAGTCTAGCAGAGACATTATTTATGTCTATTGTGTATGTAATAAAGGGCCCTTCTAAACAGTCTCATTACAATGAATTAGAGAAAATTTACTTTCAATTTCCTATCAATCGATAGAAATCTGCCACAGGTGTGTTCTGTCTGGAAACCAACAAGTTAATGATCCCAAAAGCAGGATAAATTTTAGATGGGCTAGAAAATACATATATCATCCATTATATCATATTGTAAAGAATTATTTTAATGATGGTGTTCCATGCTGAACTTTTATTTCCACCAATTGCTCATGTGAAATTCTTTGCCATTGTTCAAAGGGTGTACAAATAATCATTAATTTGATTATATGTTAGTCATATTGAGAAAAAATATGAATCATTTATAAATTCAATACTTGCTTAAAGCAATATGAGTTGTATTTTTCTGAATTTTATTTTGCTGCAAAAACCTGCTTTTATGACAATTCTGCATGTTACTTAATGATATGTGTTGAATAAGATTATAATGTATCATTGAATTTTATCTGAAAAAAAATTCACTACTATGGAATATATGGCATACTAATTTTTGTACAGGATGACAAAAAATGTGGTTTTGTTTCAATCAGGGCCTCTAAATAGCTTTTCCCATAAAATATGACTTAGAGAAGTTTATAAACCATAATCTTTTTTTTGTCATTTTAGCAGTAAATCACAATTTCACAACAAAAAATTCCAACATGAAAATTGCAGCTCATATTGTTTTAAAATCTGGTTACATGTAAAAGAAAACATATTTGGTTTTACATCAACTTGCTTTTCATTTAGCTATGTGTGGAAGTAAAAACAGTTTTTTTTTAAATCAAATGTATAGTCCTTTCCTTCTCCAAACATCGATTTGGTTTCTATACATGTGTGCTCAATGGTTTTTTTCGTTTCTATACATGTGTGCTCAATGGGTTTTTTCATGTTAATTTGATGTTTTTGTTGTTGTTGAGGTAATCATAATACTGTAGATTCCTAAATAAACGCGAGGAATTAATATCTGCGTAAAAAGGCTAGAAGCACATCTCGCAAATTTAAAAATCTTGCTTTTATTTTTGGGACAGATGTAAACTACATGAAACTATGATAAAAATTCGGCATTCGCGATTTTATATTCTCGCGATTTGATGGAAAATGGTTGAATCACGGAATTAAGTACTCGTGTAAAATAAGGAATCTACAGTAATTCTTCCATTAGGTGACTTATGCCGGCTGGGTGATCAACACATTACCCATCAGATCTACCTTAAATTGTTAGATAATTTGTTTAACAATAAAACTATAATTTAGTAAAGAAAAATTCCATATATATTCTAACTTTAAAATTTTAATAATTTCCTTTATTTTTATACTTATCTCTCCTTTTTTAAAGGGATTTATATAGTCTCAAAATGGCCACAACCAGCCAGCCCTCCTAAAAAATTGCTTGCTTGTTCTTTCCGGACTTATTGTTTGAAAATTATGGTTATATTGATTTTGATCCAAATGCCTTTTTAATTTAGAAATATAATATAATTTAACATGCTCGCAAAACAATCAATCATTCCTGAATTACTTAAGAAATTTTAATCTAAATGATTCTAAAGTATCAACATTTTCATTTTTTTTTTTTACTTACTCCACAACGTCTTTCTGTTGTTTAATTTCCTCATCTCTCTGATGTAGCGTCACTTGTAAGATGTGATTTTCCCTCTCCAAGGCCTCGTATTGTATGCGCGCTCCTTTTATTTGCCTCTGCAGGCTGTCCAAGTCATTCCTGAATTGGTGAGCATCCTGAATGCATTCTTGTCTAATCTTTAACTCCTCTGTCTCCTAAAATCATATGATAAATTTCAGTTTTCATTAAGGAAGGCTGTCCTAGGCTGGTTTAAAAAATATTTGAAATGCACCATAACATTTATGAGTTTTTCCATAGATCATTGTTCACTAATGGTTAATTTAATCCAGTTTCAGTATAGCAAGAAACAAAAAAAAAACCCCATGTTTATCAGCAGTAATACAAGACAGATTGGTATCAGCTTGCCTAAGATGTTGCTACATATATTTAATTTTAATTCATAGGGCAATTTTGCATGCTAAATCTTAATCTTTGAAAAACAATTTCATTTTCAATACATCAGTGTATTCATTTCTTGATAATGACAGGGCCTCACAAAAGAGACAATCTAAGTCAGCTATAACTAAATACATGTAAGTTCATAAATCTGAATAAAATCAACTGTTTTTTCCTTGCTCCTGGTATCAAAAAGTCTGAGGAAAACTAATCACTATAGAAAATGTCATTTCCTCTTCGCAAGAAGAGAAAGGATGGGCTTGTTTTATTTACAATTAATACTATTCACCATGCTACCAGGATACAAGGTCTTCATTCATTTAAATCAGCTAATGATACAGTCATAGCTTCTATTGATAAACAGTTGAGAAGTAATTTTTTAGCTACATTTATTTTGTTATTAATCATTTTGTATTGTCATTCCTTTATTATCTTTAATTGTATTAAGAAGCTAAAAAAAATACCTGATTTACCTTTTCACTGACTGAAGCTATGAGTCTACTCCTTTCCACTTTCATTTTCTGTAACTGAGTGTGCATGTCTTTCATTTCAGTTGCTAGTTTCACTTTGAATTCCTTTTCTGCTATAAGTTCCCTCTGGAGTGCTGTGATTTTCTTTTGTGACACAGAATCTATTAAATATAAACAAAGCTTTACATGCACCTGTTTAGCATCTGTTTAGAGATGCCAACTTATTGGTGCTCAAGATTTGAAATAAACTTCTTAGTCCTTTATTCTAACACTTAATTGGTACTTTAATATAAAAATATTCAAACTGTCATGACAAAATGTATAAAGTCAGTAGCTAAAAAGCTAGGGTCTCAAGCAACAAATTCACCAAAAAATTCAAACATAAAGAAATAAAGCCATTAAGGAACAAAAAACTTTGATAAAAGGAGATCTAGAGAAGGAAGAACTTTAAATGCTAACCATCTGGTGTAGAAGGATACTTTTTAGCTTCAGTTGGTTGAGTTGTGGTTCCTTTTGCTTGTTTGTTCATCAAACGAAGACGTCTACAAGAACAATATCATTGCTGTATTATACAATGGTATCACAGCTACATGTAGGTTTGTTTGAATTATGATGAATCTCAACCTAGAATTTCTATTCCTATAAATAATAATTGAGGGTTACTTCAAGTTGAATTCCTTAGAAAAGAAGAATGTGATTACTATGTAAAAGAGGTCAAGTCCTTCTCCATGTCATGAAGAGGCATATCTCTGGTTTTTGTGGTGGTAAGCAGACGAGAGTCATTGTCTCCCCCCTAGATGGGACACCAGTCCATTGCAACTTAACTCCTAGCATAAAGCGGTAGCCATTTTCAGCTAGGTGGACTGACACAATGTAGATAATGCGCCTTGTTTAAGGGCACAACACAACATCAAGTGACCACAGTAGGGCTTGAACCAGTGACCATTGGGTTACTGGCCTAACACCTATGACCATTGAGTGTTGTGCTTCACAATTGATTACTGTACAACAAATACTTATTTCAACATGGCAGACAAACCTTCTGAGCTGAGCGTTTTCACTGCGTAGAGGTTGTATGGCTAGGTCTATCTCTGCCTGCAGACTAAATGTACTCTTTAACTGAGGGATCGTCTCCAAAGTGTCCTCCACATCCTTCACCAACCGTTTGATTTCTTTGTCCTCTGAAATATTCCAAGTGCACAGAACATTTAAAAGTTTTATCTACTTATTTTCAATACAAGTATCCATTTTTAATCACAAAGGTTACTTAGATGACCAATAGCTATTTACATTAGTGTATAGCGTACTTAAAAGTTTTATATTGTGTCTGTAACAACATTTTCAGCTTCTTATCTGAAAATATGAGGCCAAACTTGACCAAATATGGTCTGAAGTATCTGTATGGACAGGGTACATCCATTGCTGAATGTATGACCCTCAACCCCAGGGACTCATGGATCAATGTTTTGGGGTGAACACTGAAAATTAATGCAATCTTTAAAAAGCTTCTTCTCTACTACTTGGCATCAACCAATAAGACAAACTGGGTACATGGTTGTTATGATGAGCAAGAAAGCTTCTACTACAGTGATTCATTTTAAAAATGGTTATCATTATTCCAGTAGACCCATCCTTTACAAAACAATGCATCCCAAGTGAAGAAAATTTTTAAAACTTAAATCATAAAAGTTAAAGACAAATTCTTTTAAATCCAAATCAGACAAGTGAGGCAACATCCCTGATAAAACCATTTACCAAGCTTATAATAACAGCTATCACCCCTTTTGTTTTCAAAGAATAGCTATTTCTTTTGTGTTCAATTTTAGACTTTTCTCTAAACTAGATTTTCACCAATAATATATCTTAATGGTATCATCTTTCAGTAAGCCATTTCTGTGGCCAGAAATTCATTGTATCAAAACTTTACAGTCATCTTAATTTCATTATATGTATTGAGATTTCAGGTTTTTCTACTTGATCAGCTTTGTTTCAACCTCATTATGTACATTATGATGTCACTGATGCTCTTTTATTCTAATTTATGTTAATATACACCTTGCTTTAGGTGTGGATTGTTTTATTCAGGGCATCGTAACCACAAGGTTCTACCCCCTGTAATTTCAGTGTACCTTATTGATGATATATGCAAAGTGTGTCAACCAATTCTACTTCAATCTATTTTAGGTTTTACATGACGTAAAATGTTTCAGCTGTTTAGAAAGGAAAATATTGCATGGAGTTAATACCAGTACTTTAAAAAGATTTTTGCATTTAATAGATGCATTTTTATCCAATAATGAATTTCAGCAACTAAAATGTGAATTTCATGTGCAGCACTGTTAAGGTCAAGATCTACTGTTACAGTATAGTCTTATTGTCAAAGAATTAAGGAATATGTTTACTATATGACATCACACAATACCATAAGTCAACAATAATGCTAGAAAAAGAAATAATTGCTTCTAAGATATTGATTAATAAAGGACATAGCTTTAAGTAATAATTTTATTCACCTGTCATACTTAGAATGATTATATAAAACTGTTTATTTTGATAGTTAGGCCACACCAATTTAATTTCTTGTTCGTCGGACCCAAGCGCTCTTATTTTAACAAAAGTGCAAAAATAATATTATTTTAAATTTCCCGCGTCCGGAAAATTTCGTTCTGGTTCCCGCTCCAATTTATTTTTTACTTTATATTCTCGGTCTCATCTGCATTTAGAATTCACCGGAAATTACTAATCCTTAGTAGAAAAAGAATAAACGTTGATTGTCTTGAATAACATACGCTGTTTTCGAATCTTTAAGTTAAAAAACTACAAAAAACGATGTCGATGATGTGTTTTACTACAAGCACTGCCATAAATACAACTTTCGATGTCTTATCGACTTATTCTTCGAGAGACTTGGTAATCCAAATGAGGATGACAGGGACAATATACCAGCTCAGTTTATAGTAGCAAAACTTTCGGACATTGGAGTTAATAAGATTTTGGATACGCTTGGATGTATGTATTTAAAAAATCATAACACTTTTTGAGATTCCTTTGGCTCTAACCCCCTCTATTACATACTGTTGCACTGCGTGTGGGGAAGACACACACACACACCAATTAAAGCAGGGGTTGAGTCAGATGAAAATAAAAATAATTTTATAGAGATGACTAGTACATTATTTTTGCGGTTTTTTTTTGTTTAAGAATGAAAAATACACATGTACATTTACTATATCTTCTCTAAATTTTAACACAGGTTATGGCCAGAATACTGAGGATCCCTAAAGGTCATGTTAAATCTCAAAGTGAAGTTGGCTGTCAAAATATAGACTTATGCAATTATCAATAGGGTTCGAACATTGTCCTGTATGAAGAATGTGGCAATTACATTTACAACAACAAAACTTGACAATAGACCAAGTAACTGATATTGTGAACTATCATTATCATATGAAATATAAATGAACAATGTCAATAGCTCAATGCCAAAACTTGATCATATCGTTAATGTGTAACGATATTTATGACTACTGTGAATATGGTATATTTCATTTAGGAGGAGCTTCTTCAACAAATAAAGGAGGAATATTAACTTCACTTCTTTTGTTTCCCTTGTTCCAGGAACAAAGAATTCAAAGCTTGGTTTTAATGGTTAGAAAAGCTTCAGCCTGCTCTTGAGAAGTGGAAACCTGCTTTTCCCATGCTTCACTGAGACATTATCTTCCTCCTATTTGTATTCATTTTGAATCAGTCAAAGACTTTCTGTATTGTAAATTTGTTCAATGTTTTGGATTTAATTATTTTTCTAGTTGTGATCACACAAACATGAAAGACTTACTACATCTATAAGCCTTTTGAATAAATAGTTTCTTCTCATCCTATATTTATTTAGACTTATTTTTTATATCATAATAAAATATAAATCCACAATACTTTTACATTAAAACCAAGCCAGTAAAAGGCAAAATTATTATATAAAGTCATGTATGTAGCAAACAATATTTGCAAAAGTTGAATTTAGTGCAAAAAACTATCATTCTTGATAATTAATTTAGGTTGTATATGAATATAGTTGATCTACAATAATTGAATGCAGATAGATGGAAATCATTTAATGTTTGATATTTTACATCATTATTTAACTTCATATAGATTTTTAGTCTTTTTTACTCTACAAATGTAAAAAATTAAAAAAAATATAATCGCTCACTCCACCTATTTTATGTACCGCCTGGAAATTATGTCAAAACAAAATAATAATATTATAAATATCAAATCGCTCGCCCGCCCCTTCTTTTTTAGGTCATTTGTCCGAAGAACAAGAAATCAAATTGGTGTGGCCTTAGGGAATTTCATTTTTTTTTTTTTTTTTTTACTATTTTGTCTATCAAACTAATGTGATTCAAGACATCTTCATAAATCATAGAAAATACCTTGATCTTCTTTTTTTACTATGTTTCAAACCTGACCAACCTTGCAAACCACTGGCAAATTATTGTAATCTAATTTTTGTGCATTGACTGTTTAAAATAATAAACTGTACATGGAATAAAGATCTAGATTCTGTAATTCTCATCTTACTGTTGATCTTCCCACACTCCTTGAGCTCTTTCAGACAGTATCGTAGTTTTTTCATGCCTGCTTTGGCTTGCACTCCACTCCAAGGATTTGGGACATCACTTTTCACAGAAGATGTGACCAGCTGGGAACTATCATCTGCATGGAAATAACATTACATAATGACCCTGGTGATCTGGGGAGGTAGACAGATAATTGCACAAGGCATAGGTTAAGTGTTAAAATGGAAAGATATTGTCCTATATTGAAATGTCAACTTGTTTATAATACGTCAATCGTCTGTCAAGTGATGCTCTCTAGGATTTTGAAATCACAGGTAATTGTTTTAATTCTAACAACCTTTTAATTAACTAGGAAACTTGGACTTTCCTTTACAGTTTCTTTTACAGAATACATTAGAAAGGGTTGCATCTCCCGTATCTATCTGACACAAAAATTTAAATAAAAATTCAACATAAATGGTTACAAAAGTTGTTAACATTGTTGATAAGCAACTTTTGCAAATCTCCTGATATGTGGCATCATATATGAATATATATTATTATGTAATGATACATGTAATGATGGAGTTTTATAAAAATGCAATTGTTTCTGATTGCCCTTTTTCAGAGATTATGATTATGTTGTTTGTTTTCTTTGTATCTATGTTTTTTAAAAACGTATGATTCAAATTTAATAAGACAAAAAACAATTTCAGTTAACAGGAGTAACAAACATTTATCAAAGATGTTGCATTTTTAGTGAAGAATTAAAAAATAAATTTATCAAAGATTTTGCTTTTTTAGTACAAAATCACAACAGCATGTGAGGGTTTAATAAATTTGGGAAGCAAAATTGGTATTTAAGAAGTTGCCAATCCTTTAAATATTTGTATATAGGTCTCTGATTATATCTACTGTTCGTCTACATATTATGATCTTAACCTACATGTACATGTACTCATATCTGTATCTGTGAAAAAATTGCTGCTGATGTGACTGTTTCATGTACCTGTACAATAAAATCAATCACATTTGAAGTTTATATATACAATTGTTTCATGTACAATATACATGTAAGCTAATATCAGCTTACCATGGGATGGTGCTGAGTTTTCAGATTTTTGATCTGCAGTTTGTACAGAAGAATGCACTGAAGAGTGGCTGTAAGCTGGTACCCCTGTAGATATCAACTCATTAATCTGGTGGCCAGCACCTGCCTGTTGATATAAGCATCCATCGTCTGTCTGTGTTTGGTGACTAGTTTTACTGCTGCTTTTAGATAAATCCTTCACCGGATTGTCTTGGATGTGAAAATGAACACTCTTTGAGCTTGATGAACCAGAAGAGTTCTTGGGTGTAACCTGCCAACTGCTCTTTGGTGAGCTAGAGCTGGCTAGTGTCCGCGGTGTATCCACCGACTGGTTCACGGAGCCTGTGATGGTGGACAGGGTGTCATGGAGATTCGGGCCTCTCTCCATCTGATGATCATCAGATAAATTAAGCTGCGGAATAGTAAACGGGGGAGTGTCTCTTTCTGGAATAACAGTCTGTGGGAGAAGATAACTCCCTTCATATTGATACTCTTGCTGGTTTTCTGGTACAGGAGAGGGGTATGACATTTGTCCGCTTGCATACTGCTCAAAAAACTTCCATCCTTGAGGTACCTTTGGGGCATCAAAAGAGTCAAACGTATGAACCTTTGAGACATGAGGCCCATCTTGAGGTTGTTGAGGTACCTGGGGCCTCAGCTGAAAGAGGCCATTCTGCTGAGTGTACTGGGGAATTCCAGACTCCTGAGGGGGAATACCCACCCCTCCTGCTGGCCTTGGCAAGTTGACATACCCTGACCTACTAGTATCTGGGGTTGTCTGATTGTCTGAAAGACCTCCAGCATTTTGTGACATAAACTTCTGCACGCTAGGAGCATGATCTTTGATTGGAAACTGCTGAAGGCTGTCAGCATCACTGTCATTGCCCAAGCCTATAGGCACAAACCCCTTACTGGAGGTTTGTGTGGCTGGTAGCTGGTGATTGCATGGAGTAAATTGTGTATGTGATTTGTCATTGCTTATGGATGCTGGGGCCTTCAGAGGAACAGCATGGGCTGAAGGGAATTTGAATGGATGACTGGTGCTTTCTGAACTCCACTGATGAGAAATGAATCCTGAATATGAAGTGGGACATAAGTCTGAAATTTTAAAATGATATGATATTAAAAAAAAATCAGTAAAATTTGACAAGTTCTACTCCAATAATGTATTCAACTGCTAGTCCTAAAAAAGTAATCTCAGGTGCTTTAAAAACATTATTTTTAATTTTGGAAAAAAATAATTATTAAAGTGTACTGTCTTTGAAACTTTTACTTTTTGAATAAAAAGATTTATAATGTCGTTTGCATACTGGTATATCAGAGACTGTTTCATCAATGACATTTCTAATGTATAATCTTACAGAGAAAGCCTTACCCTTATTAGCTGCCACATTCTGAGACGCCAGAACAGTTTTCCACAGAGGTGAGGAAGTGTCCCTCTCTGGAATCATCTGCTGGTCAAGGTCAACAAACAATCGGTCAGGGTCAGGTGTGGAGGAGGATAATCTTGTGTTAAACTGTGTATGATGATCTACAGCCTCTACAATGAATAAGTTTAATCTTTCATTTATCTTTGTCTAATCATTCTATCACAGTAGTGAAAAAGGGTATTTGTAGACGCATGTATATAATACTGGTTGATCAAATTTCTAAAATGAAGTTATATATTTTGATTTTCATCTATATTCTGTCTCAAGATATCCTCAATTCACATTTTGCTCAATTACTTGATGATCATAAATACCTCAGGGTTCAAATGATGTTCATTCAAAAGTATGAAAAATTTCCAAGATTTCTCCTATGAAACGCCCCCTCTAGCTAATCAGGTTTCAATACACGGCTAAAAAATATGATGTCTACTGGGTTTTTTGCATTTAATAGTACCTGAATGATAACGTTGAAAAATTGTGCGAGGTATTCTGAGTTACTTCTGAATAAAGAAAAGATGTCAACATTTCCCATTATAAATCTCTGTAAGAAATCTGTTTTCATTCCTGTGATTTTTTCCGAATAAAAAATGATTATGTATTAATGAAGATATCTTGGATATTTTCCCTTTCATCGATTTCAATTGTACTTCTTTTACAAATATGTGTATTTTTATTAAAAATCATCCAAATGTGACAGTACAATAACTTGGGACAGACTATAGAAAACTAAATGAGTAAATTTTTCTATGTGTATTTATTCAAGATGTATGAATAAAACGCCTCTTTAATCTCTAAACATTCATTTCTATAACACTATTGAATATGTACTGGTAAGTAGTTTATATTATTCTTTCTTTCTTTTTTTATATTTTTAAATTTTACTTTTATTCAAAATTAGCTTCTCATATTAGACAATATTTCAGAATTATACACTACATATACATGCGTCTAAAAACCCGAGAGATTTTAACACAAAAAGAGAGATAACTGTTGTAACCTGTTTTCCTTTTCTCTGCGAGCTGGTTTAGCAGTCTGACACAGGTGTCCTGGGTTGAATCCTCAGAAAAGCTGGAGTACAGACTATAACCTGGCTCAACATGTGGAGCAGGCTTTGTCTTCTTTGGTACCTTGGAAGTGGGTCTATTGAGATAGAAACACATTCTGATACTTGTACACTCTACATTTGCAATGATTTATACTCAGTAGAACAAATCTTGTCTCTTTCATTGATGACACATTATTCTACATAGAAACTATCCAATATTTTAAAAAGAAATATATGGAAATATTTTTTTTTAATTTTGAAACCTTTTTCCTGGCATTGCTTTGATTTTTGATTTAACAACAATTGTTTTGGCCTTTCCAACCTGAAAATAAAACAATATAAAAATGCTTCAGAATATTTTTTTCATCAATACATATAATGATTAGCTAAATTCCATGTATAGATTAGACATGTGCAATAATTTAACAGGAAAATTTAACTTGCCATATATGTGGGTATGACCCCTAAATGTGGAGAGAGAGAGAGAGAGAGAGAGAGAGAGAGAGAGAGAGAGAGAGAGATGTAACAATACACTAACAAGAAATGGTACTTGGCGAGAATTGGTGTTAAGCCAGTATCGGTTCATATTATTGCAATTAAATAAATAGCATTCTATAAAATAATGTACCTTTCCTTTATCCACAACTTTACCATGACCTGCTGCTGATTTTTTAACAGTTCCTCTTTGTTTCTTCTCCATTGCTCTGATACAAAAGGAAAATATGAATTTAAGAATAGCAACTTTTACATTTGAATATAAAGTAAGGGCAATATTTAACAAGCCAAACATTTTGCTACTAAAATATCTTGTTTTGAATTAATTTCTTTAGTTATCAGTATGACAAAAGGAGCTTGCTTCCTGTGTGTAATACACATACATACAAATATTCTATATACCAAATTAACATTTTCATTGTTTATTTTGAATTTATTTATCTCAAATTCTGAATAAAAGCCTCTGCTCTGTGACCCTTTATACTAAAAAAAATGATAATCATACAAACCCGTTTTTCGTTACGCTCAGCTCTTGCAGCAAATATTTGTCAACATGGTCAAACAACAGTATTTTGACATGTCCAAACTTGACGTTTAATCACATTATGAACTATACAGTAAACTAGCTCTAAATGTTGATCTCTGTCATCTCAAGTGTCCCGAATTTACAGTTAACTTGAAAACAATGAAGCTTTCTTTCAAATTGGATAAAACAAATCACCACAAGCCAACGTATCTAAAAAAAATACCTCAACACCTTTCGAATTTGGCATCACTTATAAACTTCCGGTTTGTCGGCGTTAACCAAATCGAGGTGAGAAATATTCGCATTTGTTCAACGCATTTTATAAAGCGTAAACCGGCCAAACTAGTTTATACTCGTATAGATTTTGTAGCTATTGAATTTATTATAATAACATAGTTGGTGTGGTCAATAAATTACCCATGAAATGCAAAACTTTATGTGTGTATACTTACTCCGTCCCTTTCTGATTCAACTTCAGTTTTCTCTTTTGAAACGCTCCCTCTATCGCTTTACGTGAGGCCCAGGGACCACATCGCTCACCTGAACAACTCTTATGGTATCAAATACACACAAAATATCTTGGTAATCTAGTAGAGTAGATCTTGAAAGTTTTAAAAATTTTCTTACATATTCCTAATATTTTAAGACCTTTTCTATTGTTTCAGTTTTTTAAGAAGATTTTTAAAGATTTTTTGTCTCTATTTATTCCTATGTAAATATCAACTTAACCACCCCATTGTTACCCCATCCTATTCCTGGGGGTCAATATTTGAACAAACTTGAATTTACACTACCTAAGGATGCTTCCACGCAAGTTTCAACTTTTCTGACCAAGTGGTTTTTGAGAAGAATATGTTCTCTATTCGAAATCATTCCTATGTAAAAATATTTCTGCCTCTTACACGAGAAAAAAAAAAATCAACATGCAAGAAAAGTTCGTAAACATGCAAAATAAATATGTCTACATGCAAGAAAATTATGTTATTATAATTGTAAATTATTTTTGGATATGTAAACACATGAAGGGGGCAAAAAGAAAATGAATAAGAATACAAAGAAAATGAAAAAAAAAATGTTTAGAAGATTCACAGTCAGTTAAAGCTGTTGCCGTAATTTATTAATAAATTACCGATCAATTACCTATATACAAGATTTTTAAAAAGTCAGGTAAAACATTCAAAGTTAGACTAAAGGTATGGAGGAAAGTAAAGGTATTACAGTCGTAAAATTCATTCAATTTTGATAAAAAAGATATGGAATCTTGTTTGGCCTAATTGTGACCACAGGGGCTAAGCTTGTTTTGACAACGTTCGTATAAAAGAGTTCCTATAATTTTGACAGTAAAGAGCGGTGTTTTTTGATGTCCAAGTCACATTTGATGTAGACATTACCAGATCAGTGACGTTTGACGTAGATATCACCCACTGAGTAAAGTAACTGTAAAATTGTTAATGTTGTATATGTAATAGTAGATATACAGATGAAATGGGATGACACGAACCTCACTTTAAACTATGTTGTTTTGTTTAACTGAATATTAACCAAGTATTTAAGACCATGGAGATTTATATATAAATTAGTGCTTCATTTCAGATCTAACTTATATTTCTTAAATTCTTTTTAACGACCAGTGCAACAACAATTGCGACTTCTATGATCAACAAGAGTGGGCGGGGGGGGGGGGGGGGGGGGGGGGGGGGTGGGGATAGGGTGTTGGAGTTTGTTTTCAACATGCATTTATCAAATGTTATCATTGACGAATACCTAAGGTTTGGGTTGATAAACTTTTATTGATACTTTAAACTGAAACGTAAACAAATAGCGTATTTCGTTACATCACTTATCAACAAATATCAACCGATAACTAATTTTTCACCTTAACCGAAATCGAGAGGCAAAAAAAAAAAAGCCTCTCAAACTATCCAATGAGAGAAAAGTTGTTATCTCGCAAGTTCGGAGGAGAATAAGCTAGTATTAACTTGCAAAAACTTTCCAAAAGTGGTTTACTTTGGTGAGTGATATAAAGATGGGCGAGGAGGTAAGGGGTTTTTTTTTGGCCAAATTCATCTTTTTTATATTTTTTTCATGTATAGTTGTATTTGCATCGTTAAATACTTCTGAAATAGAGTGGAAGTCATGCTGTAAATACCAGTGTCTATCGTTGATATTTTTTTTTTAAATAGGACAGTTTATCTGCGAAGGAATAACGATTTTTTTTTTAAAAATATAATTAGGAATATCAGGTTTAAAAAAATTCTTCTAAAAACACTTAAATTTAAATTAAAGTAGGCATATTTCCATTTTTTAAATTTGCAATTGAATCCGGTTGATTTGTTTGTTTTTGTCATGGAGACACCCTTTATCTTTACGTATTTTATTTTTATTTTTGTTTTCTTAAAGTATATTGAAGTTAAAAACCGCTGTAGCTGTCCACTGTTTTAACGAGTCTCTTTAGTACATATGTATGTGAACGTAAACATAATGTTTTATCCAATATATCAATATCATTTTACAACAAATTTAATTTTTTAATTTCATTTTAAGGTCTTGGTATATAAAAATATAATCTTAATCTCAGGAAATTTAAACTTTAGTATGAAAACAACCGAGGTTTCTTCTAATCTCTCTTGTGTAAATGAGGGTTTGTCTTTGTTTAATGCGTTTAATACTAAGTTATACCAGGGACGTATATACTAGTATATACGTCCCTGGTTATACTACTGTTGCTTTGAGTAAGCTTCTATTGTACTATATATTTTTGAAAAAAAATAAGCAAACTAAAAGCATCTAATTTCTTCCTGGTCCAAATTCATATTTGGACATTTTAAACAGATTACAAACATCCTTATCGGGGTATGTTTTGTATTTTGGACGCGTTCTTGGCACGATTACGCTACCTAGATAAAAGACTTGTTTTCACATTCTTTTTTCGCTTCCCCTTAAATGGCCTCAATTATTTTGTTGTCGAGCACTCCCAATTTTCATTACCTGCCAAATCCAAAGTTGAATGAATCAGAGGAGATTATTCTCGTTTTGAAGATTCTGGAATTTAAAACTTATCTTTATCTGTCACACTTATTTGGATGACGTAAGACAGGTCACTTTTAAGGAAAAAGGCATTGAAATTTATATAGATGTAAAGGTAATTTTTGACCCAAACACGTTCTCGTATTAGTTATTGAAACCGTCTATACCAAATGTGTTTTAGGGTGGGTTGCGTTCAAGCAATTACAATGCTAATAAAAGGCGTTTTACTATATTGGTCATGCAAGTGTATCTATAACAACAATCGAGTGATACATAGAGGGCGAGACATAGATAGAGAGAGAGAGAGAGTAAAGAAGAAAATAGGCCATTGACTTTTTGGGCTCTTATCAGGCAAAAGCTTACAGGTTTCTTTAGAACAGGTATTTTGTGCCTGAATAGATGTCACGTTAATCCTTAACATTCCAGGGGAGTGACGGATGTAATTTTAAACAAGCATACTTAAAAAAAAAAACTGCGCTAGATCGAATATCGATGTTGTCAAAAACAATTTGTGGAATAAACTTAAGACTCAATGAGATAGGGGTCTTGCTGTTGTAAAAATGTGTTTTCAGTGTTGCTCTCTCTCTATTGGCCACAGTATAAATTCTAGTTCTCCCTCTCTCTCTCTCTCTCTCTCTCTCTCATAGTAATTACTGCTTTATATTTTATATTGTTCTTGTTGTTGTTGTGTTTGTTATTCATAATGTTATAATTGCTGTTGTAATCGTCGTTGCTGATGTTGTAATCATTTTCAAATATCTCCAGCTTATGTAGTGTTTGATGTTTCTGGTTTGCTGCCGAAATGTTTTGCTGTTTATAAGTTATTGCTGTGGTAGATTTTTGCTGTTGCCTCTATAGGTTAACTGTTCGAATTGTTGTTGCTTTAGTATTTGCTGTTTCTATTTCTGTTACTTCTGTAGTATGTGTTCTTCTTATTCCTGCGGTAGTTGTCGTTGCTTTAATTTAGTGTTTACTGTTGCTGTTATTTGTCGCTGTTCCTATTGTCGTTTTATGGTAGTGGTTAGCTGTTTCTAATTCTGATGCAGATCATGTAATTCAGTCACGGTTATTTTCATCTTCATTTAACTCTTATGAATATCGTGAAAAATGGAGTCTTATAAATTTGACTTTACAACTCTTTTTACCACTCTCTGATATATATTTATATATCATGTTTTGGTTTGGGGAGTTAAAAGGTTGCCCTGAGTTTCTATTCAAATATATCTATGCACCAAACGATTGTTTATCTAGACGACCAGGTGCCGCTTTGTTTACAAAGTGTTCTAGACATAGCACAAATTCGGTTATCAGTTGATAAACGACGAAATTACATGATTTAAACCATCTTTACTCATTAAATAATGAATAAAGTTTGAACAAATTCTAACAGTATGTTGCAATGCCCTTTCTTTTCTATATTAGATGTAAATCTGTGCGTTCAAAAACTTTCATTGGTATTAAAATGTTACGTATCAATTATAGAATTTCAAATTAGAGAACATCTAGATATATATCCCTCTTCAAAATCCATCAACCTCAAAACTTATGTTTCAAACTGTATTCAATTACATTTATTTGATTCTTCATTCGTTGTGATGAAAAGATGCAAGTTCATTGCTATGATAATGAGATCATTCCACTTGAGTAACAGCTAGGCAACATTTTTTTAAATTAATTATAATACAAGGTTGTTTCTTTTAAAGTTTATTGTGTAACCTGCTAACATTATGTTTTCCAAGACTAGTGCCGAGTTACAGCTGGCAATATTACTCAACTCTACTAGCAAAGACCTAAAGTTCAAACAACTTGAACATGGTTGCTGAAATATGAAAAACACTCAAAACATTTCTAAAGTGATTTACAGCTCAAAATATTACATAATTCTAGCTCAAACAACTTCAGCACAATAACAAAAACACCAAGTCTCTTTTATCTTTGCAGTATGATGAGGCTTTGTGCTAAAGCACATTACATAACTAGAGTTAACATATGATTTATTATTGTACCCCATGTTATCGCTTCCAAAAACTAGTTCCCAGTGCTCAAAAACAGCAGAACGTTCTCGAACGGGGCGAAAGACAAAAACAAAAACAACCCCCCCCCCCCCAAAAAAAAAACCCCCCACCAAACAGCAGGTTTCCGGTGTTTGCGGAGCTTTATATCTGTATGTACATTAATACATGTATAGTAAAACATAGTTAAAAGTGACAGTTTTGCAATTGAATACAGTCATTTGGGGTATTCCGAATAACTTTTTACATCTTTGGCGCAAAATATGTAAATAGCAACTTTATAATTAGTTGTTTGGTAACAACAGAAAGAAGATTATGTCAGGAAACAGATCTGCGTCACAAATAGTTTCTCTTTGACATAGCGACTTTGACAGGTGTCCTTATACCACCACTTAAGTGTATTGCGGGTCCGGGTATTTCGAATCAATAGCTAAAAGGGCAAAAAACAGCACGACAGAAATAATATTACAAACAAATTAGTTCGTATTATACCCATAAAGTCTCAAAAATAGGGAAATATTAAATTTAGTCCATAATTTTGATTTTTTAAAGGTAATAACACCCCTATGCATCGCATGTACACGCAAGTAGTGCTTCATGAAAGTTGTAGTGAAGAATTTTCTGAAATTTATGATATTAAATCTTTTAAAAATGTTTATGTATAAGTTTAACGTTATAAATTATATGTCAACATGTACTAATGTATATGAAGTTATAAAGTATAAAATAGAACAAAAATGACATTAAATAACATAGACATTTTGAAGAAACTAAAACCGACATGTTGATATATTTCCAATATATATGTCCGATGATTTTTCATCAATTGTATGATTTTTCCACATGCAAAATCGGCAGATATTACATGATGAATGCCGCAATACACAGCTATAGCTCTGACACCAGCCTAAAATGTTTCCAACTTTCTATTGAATTATCTGGGTCGATACTGAAATAGTAAAGCAACAATTCATTTTGTAGGCTAAGAGAGACGGTTGGTCTAATCAGGTAGAGTTTATTCTGACCTTAATAGGGTATGCGGTAGGACTGGGGAACGTGTGGAGATTTCCTTACCTTGCTTACAAAAACGGAGGAGGTAAATCAATGCCACATGAGCATAGCAATGCAATGAATATGAGTAATTTCTCAAGAAATTGCATACAGATTTTTATTCCTAGAGAAAAGCGTTTGTCAAGCTATCATCTTAATTTGAGAATAAAATTAAGTTACCTTCAAACACTTAAGTTCTCTGAAAAGTTCTAACTCCCAAAACTTTTACAATTTGTTGACGATAACAATTTTTTTACAGGCGCTTTCCTGATTCCATACTTTGTCTCCTTGGCACTACTTGGAATTCCTTTGTTTTTCCTTGAACTTTCATTTGGCCAGTTTGCCAGTCTAGGTCCCATAAAGATATGGAGTGTAAATCCTGCATTCAAAGGTTTCTTATACTGTCTATTAACTTGTTCACAAAAGGTTTTTATTAAAGACCATAAAATCTTAATGTGCTTGTAAAAAAATCTACTTTTTTAAAAATGCAGTGAATTATTTTAATTAAAACTAGCGATTAAAGCAGTTGCATTTTTACTCGATTAGTTAAAATATAAACACACTTCAACTATTTGAAGGATTGGGGTTTGCCATGACCATCGTCTCTGCCTTGATCGCGTTGTATTACAACGTTGTGATCGCATGGTGCTTGTATTACCTATTTGCGTCAATGACGTCATATCTACCCTGGCAAGACTGTGACAACGAGTGGAACACGTGTTCCTGTGCTGACGCAACGACGAATTTCTCAAGCCCGGATCCTTGGAATGGACGACGACAAGATTGCTGTATAATAAATCACCCTTGTTATTGATCAAATTTGAACAAAAACGCTGTTCTGTATTTGTTTCGTGTTTTCATTCTCAATGTTGTTTGATATTCTTATCAGTGGCCAATCTAGCAACCATTAAAAATGGAAGTAAAAACACTCCAAGTTCTGAATATTTTACGTAAGTTATATTTTGTTTACCAAATTTATAACATTCAGCGTTCATATTCTAGGGTCTACTGTACTTGTGTTATTTGCGTTTGAATTTTCCAATATATAGGATCCTAGTACCAGTATTAATATTGTAAAACATCTTTAAACATCTATAATTATATATATGTACTCACTGGTTCATCACATCAATCCTAACATGTTTATTCTACCAGTGTAAGTTACAAACATGCGATGACGTTAAGATGGATCAAGTTAAAATATTTCTCTGCGTTTACTGATTTTTTTTATCATCTCAATGATGACCGGAAGACGTAAGGTGCTGGGTGTGACCGACTCGTGGACTGACCCCGGGGGCCTCAAGTGGGACGTGACCCTCTGTAACCTTCTAGCGTGGACCATTGTGTTTCTGGTACTGTCTAAAGGCATCAAATCCCTTGGAAAGGTAAAATTATGGACTGCAAAACTCTTGATATGGTTGCTTTTAAACTATGAATAGCAAAGTCTCTAGATATGGTTGCTTTTAATGATTTTGCACATACTGCACTCTAAAATTTAAATTTTTAATCACATGATTAATCTGTTGTTTTTTTTTAAATTATCATTATAACAATGTTCTTTATTCTATCTAGGTTGTATATTTCACTGCCATATTCCCATACGTTCTGCTGACTGTCCTGCTGGTTCGCGGGTTGACACTGGAAGGGTCTCATGAGGGGGTCATGTACTACCTCACACCAAACTGGGACCGGTTGTCGGATGCCAGTGTATGACGTCATAATATTATGTTAATTTGCAACTGCTCAGAATTGTTATTTTTTCAGTTTTTGTTTATATTAAATTACTGCTCGAAACAATTGGGTATTTTGTAATATGAATTCAGTATCCTAAATTTGTTAATAATCTAAAAATAATCAGAATTTCAAAATGAACTAACATAAATATTCTGGAGGACAACTCATCCCGTGTTTGTGTTATTTAATAAGGTGTGGTCGGACGCCGCGGTACAAATCTTCTACTCCCTTAGCGCCTGTTCCGGTGGTCTGATTGCAATGGCAAGCTTCAATAAGTTCAACAACAATGTCTTAAGGTTTTATATATTATTGTTTTGATAGCTAGAACATTCAAAATGGTATGAAATATGATATTAGAGCAGATAAAAAAAATTTCCATTATGTTGATCAAGATAATTGATATAAGATTGTAATCATGCCTGATTTAAGAATTTTCAATGCACCAAACACAATGTTTATATTCTTAGTACTTTACTACATTCTTAATTTCTTTTTAAGGGTAAAGTTGTTTTATTATAGAGATTCTCTAGTTGTCCCTTTGGTAAACTGTTTGACGAGTTTCTATGCTGGGTTCGTGATCTTCTCAGTACTTGGATTTATGGCAAACTACAAACATGACACAATGGAACATGTCGCAAAAGGAGGTACAATAATGATAAAGCTTGTTGATAAATGACAGATACCATCAATGCATTTTTTACACAATATAACATTCTGCCAAATAATTATGTTACTGCCAAGGTGGCTTGTCTGCACCTGTCTTAGGCACAGTTTTCATTAAAAAAAATCCTGTCATGTGAGCCATGTAGCTCATTGCACAGAGAGTAGTACTCACTTTTGTCTCAAGGTTTTCCAATTCTTAGCTCAAAATATTGTTACTGTATTCAGGTATTATCCTAAAGATCGTATCTATTTTTTTCAAATGTTATAAATAAAAAATAAAAAAAAACTTTTACAAAGTTAAAGCATGTATGTCAAGCGGAATTGTTATGAATTTTTTTTTGCAAATGTGTAGATTTGAGTAAAAAATTATTAGTCGAATTCATTATTAAGTTATGCATTGCAGAAATACAGTGTACCACCTTGGCGCCTGCAAAATTTAACATTCACAGTGTTTCATGCTAATTTAGAAAAAAAATAAATATGAATATTTATGCAAAGTAGATGATCTGCATTTAAATTAACACAAATTTTCATAACTTTGGAAATCAATATTTACCCAAAAACATTGAAAATGATCAGATATACTTCAATCTAAAAGGTCCGGGCCTCACTTTCATCGTTTACCCAGAAGCCCTTGCACAGATGCCCGTTGCTCCATTGTGGGCTATTCTGTTCTTCTTCATGATGGCCACCCTTGGTTTCAGCTCACAGGTCAGTTTCTATGTTCAGTGGGTAGTATTGTGACTCTACTATACTACTGTACATTTGTTGTTGGTACTTTTTACAGAAACATAATACTTCCAGATGATTTGTTATATGCATGTTATTATATTTTAATATAAATACTAAGTAAATGTATTGAGTTTATTTTATAATTTTTCAAAAGTTTATATGAGGACTTTGTCTGGATAACAATTTAAAACTCGTCGTATCCTTATAAATGCTATATCTGTACATGTATGTGTAATATTCAAGTTTTTTCTGTACATCGCTAGAGTAAAGATCCTGCCTTTGATACAATCTTCAATCTATTTTCTTTTTCAGTTTTCAATAACGGAGACTGTTATTACTGGGGTAATGGACGAGTTTCCCGGATTCTTCTCCAGTCGGGTCAAGAGAGTCCTGTTCCGTGCCGGAGTTTGCGCAGTAGCGTTTATTCTGGGACTTCCTATGACTTGTCGAGTAAGAAACAATGCACGGAACAAAGCGTGTCGAAACCTCCCCCATTCTCTTCTACGGAAATAGGACTGAACTTCTGAGTATCATATACTAGTGTCATGTTGTAAATTTTGAATTTACTGGGTGGGTGTAAATACAAAATTTACAACATGACAACTTTGTCATGTTGTAAATTTTGTATTTACACCCACCCAGTAAATTCAAAATTTACAACATGACACTAGTAATTATATAGTATTGGGAAAAGGTTCGTTCTGAACAGCATTATTTTACATTATTACATTATTTTACATTTTTTAGTGATTTTAACTAAGACAACTTCTGTTGATATGTCATTTACCATATTTATGACAAAATCATGAAATGATGATTGCAACAGACCCAAATGTTATGATAATAAGAATTTCGTACGTCCCTAAACTCTCTGACACTTGAATAAAAAGAACGATATCTGTAACCAAATATACAGTTCTATACGTGTATTTAGTAAGTCAAAAAATGATTTATTCAAGGGAAATTATATTCGAGAAGGGACTGGACACCATAAACTGGCGACACTTCAATATCCTAGAAATAGCCTACAAAGTCCCATTGCTTCTTTTTATACGTATATTTCGTTTCTGTGTTACAGGGCGGTGAGTACACCCTGAACCTAATGGACACTTTTGTCGGGGGATTCCCGCTCTTATTCGTCGGACTGTTTGAAATCATCGCCATCATCTACATTTACGGTAACTACTCAAGCCAGTGTCGTGCAAATAAGTGATCATATTTTACTCAGCGTAATCCAATTTCATCAATCACGCATTTATTTTGACGTCACACGTTTTACAGGATTTTTCAATTTCAAGAGAGACATTGAGTTGATGCTGGGATCTAACATTGTAATCTCGGCCTTCTTCCTTTACTTTGGAGCGACCTGGCTGTTGATTTCTCCATTAGCGCTACTGGTCAGTCATCCAACGTTTTTATAACAAGCTATCAATGTTGATTGTTTGAGAAATATTTCACCATTTCATTAAACCAGCATATCATGATGGCATAGTTCTGTCAGATTTTTATGTCGACTTGTCAGATATCACGATGAAAAGTAAATGACAGTAGCTGGCAAAAACCATTTTTAATAACAAAATATTCATTTCCCAGTCAGGATGATCATTTTCTGACAATACATAAAGATCTGAAAGTAGTCTTAAAAATCTGATGAGTCAACATAACTATATGACATATGCCACCTAAGCCAGTATTATTCATTTATAGTTTTTTCACCAACGGGTGATATTTATACAAGAGTGAATCACAGTTCTGTTATTCATATTGAATAACAGTTGGTGTGTTAGACCAATGACATATACCGTAAATATGTGTCTTTAAGATAAATAAATATTGTGAGCAAACAATATCTTTTTAGTTTAATGCAACGAATTTTTATGAAAAAAGAAATATTATTATTATGTTGTTAATTTCTTTTTGTTTCTTTTTTGTTTCACAATGATAGGCCGTAATAATATTCAAAGCCATCCAGACAGAGCCGGCGACAGACGGAAGTTACGTATATCCGGACGGAGGGCAGGCTCTTGGTTGGCTGATCGTTTTAACGCCCCTAATTTGGATTCCCGTTATATTTTTCTTTGAGGCCTTTAGAAATGGACTGGGAAAGGTAACAGATGCCGTATAATACTTCTACTCACCCATCATAAAATAAACTCAGAGGTTGTACATGTAATGTTCCGAATATCGAATTCGTTTTAAACTGAAAATATTTCATTTTAAATACCATAATAAAATTTTAAACGCAGACGCACTCAACTTTCTAATTTTGCTAGATTGTAATTTTGCTTTCTTTGATCTCTTGAAACAAAGAAAATTCAATTTTCACAGTTATTGAAAAAGATAAACTCTCCTGAGGAAAATTGGGGACCAGCATTATCAGAAAACAAAATGGGGCGATATAGCGACGAATACAAAGAAAAAATGAAGCAGAGAACCGGAAGTAATGTTTACACCATCTCAAACCCGGAAGAACAGTCTTCCAGTGAAAAATACGCCAAACTTCAGGCTACATTCGTGACTTCAAATCAAGCATATGTTCCCAACGGAAAAGGGGAACATACGGTGGACATGGAAAACGGAACAAAACAAAATGGAACTGCACAGGTCAAAGACGGTACCGGTGAGAACGGAACAAGTGGACAGTTTCACAACCCAGCCTTTGAAAAAGACGAGGACAAATAATTCCTAATTTCTTGCAAGGATCAAAACTAAGCTGGACTATTTACCTGTACGGAACATTTTTTTGTAATGTAAGGTATATAGATGCTTTTGTTTTAAGTAGCATTCTAGGCTTTTTAGGTAAAATATACGAATGTAATTTCGATAAAATTACAATGATCTGAGTTTTTCAATAAAACTATGATAATACAATATGTGTCTTCTTGAAAGGAATACACGAAAAGGTTGATTTTTATGATGTTTTATTTACGAAAATATACGTTTTACTTTATTGGTTTAATCATATAATCACACATAATATTTGATATTAACATACAGTGTATACTCAAAATTTAAAAACACTTAGATCTATGTTCCATTGTAAAGTATGCAGTACTTTACTATTTGCTGTATTTGGCATTTCCTTTGGGATCAAGTACGATGATCTGTGGCCGTGTTTCGGACTGTATTTCAGATTACGTGTGTGCTGTTGTATGTTATGTATCCGATCGATGACCATACACTTTAAGGTGTATCTTTACATCTCAACCGCTTCATGGATGTGATCAATTGATTAAGTGCTGTGTCAGTTGGACGAAAAGTTGTCTTCATCTTTTATGTATTGAAGATCTCTGTCATTTTTTTTTTCTGTCCATATCTTGTATTCAAAAGATCACTATTGGAAACACTAATAAGGTCACGTGATTTAGAATTTCGTGGCGACTGTGTCCACTGGGTCTGCCACGTAGGCTTGATTGGAGTACTCCTGGGGTTGTCCCTTCATGTCCATAACATAGTCATTGGCGGGGGCGGATCCATTGGAGTTGGTGACGTCACTGAAAGGTGCAGCATAACGACCGGTCCTATTCTCAGGTGAAGCTGGCCCCCAGTCAGACTTTGGCTTAAAGTATAAATAAGGACACGCTATAAAAATGTTCAAAATTGAAAATCGTCACATTTTTTATTGCTTTACCGAGAGGCCACATCGCTAACATGAGCAAACCCGAGTATCGTATTGCATTTAGAGAACACTAGAATATAATATCTATTTGTTTCCATTTAAAATAAATCCACAGAAACAATAATTTCATTTAACCAACGCAAACTCCATCAATTCTGAGATATTTTTTAGCATTACATTTTACAGATTTTTAGAGAATAAATTTCAAACTTATTCAATTTAGCAATGACTTGCTTTTATATCAGTTTCGCAAACTTTAGCTTCTTTATAACTAGTTAAGACACCTTATTATTCCCAATAATTTTAATTATTCAGTTATTCATTAATAGAAAATTGTTTATGATATTGAATACTTAAAGGAAACAATCTCTCTGACTCTCGTTCATCCTTGTGTGATTTTAAAATTGTTTTTATTATAATTTTGAATTTCACTTTGAACCCCCATGATGACATCGGATGTCTATCTGAAATCTTTCAATAAAATAGTTGATTAATACTGTACTTTTTGTTTCATAATTTCCTTATCATTCCTCTTTGAATGGTGCATGACCCTTAATTTGAACAAACTTAAAATTTTTGACTCATAGGTGTTATGTCTTGGTTAAAGTTAGTATCTTTAGTTTAAAACAAGTCAGTGAAAAGTTAAAGCTGATGCGGACAACGACGACGACGTTGACAGCTGATGTACATGCGTTGACAGGAGATATTACCTTCCCAAGTCCTTTCTTGCAGCTGTAATAGACAAACCAAACTGGAATTCCAATCAAACACGTGACCTGGATTAGCCAGAAGATCGCCTGACCACTGTCTGGATACAGATACCCGTCGTTTTCAAATGGTTTCGTCTGGATGATTTTGAAGACAATCACTGCCTAAAATAATTTTTTATTTACCATATCAAATCTAATGGCTGCAATTTAAATAGATTTAAATAGATAGTACAACAGATGATTCGTAAGTTTTACCAGGAGTGCTAATGGAGAAATCAGTAGCCAACATGCTCCGAAGTACCAGAAACAGAAGTTAACACACAATCTGTCACCTATCATCATCTCAATATCTCGCTTGAATCGGAAGAAACCTTAAACAAACATAGATAATATTTACTTACGCTTTACCTCTTGTATAAATAAATTTTGATAAGTCTTTGAAATGTTCAACAATAGGGTGACTGAATTGTATTTTTCGGCCATTCTACTTACCATAAACATAGCATATGATAATCAATTCTAGGAATCCAACAAACAATAAGGGGAATCCACCGACAGCATTATCCACCAGTGTTAACATGTAATCACCTCCCTGAAGATGAAATATAAGGCATTTATAATGAGATGTGAGGTGATGAGGTGTGCGATTTTTTTAATTACTGGGACACAAAAAAACCCCACTCCATCATGAATTAATAGGCATTGTCTATAATGGCTTGGAAATAAAAGGAAAACGCTGAAAATGCAGTCATTTCTTACTCTCGTTGTCATTGGCAATCCTAATATAAACCCTAACATGCAGATTCCAAACCGGAAACCGAGGACTCGCCATTTTGATTTTGAGAGAGCAGGGAATTCATCAAGTAGACCCGTCATCACTGTTTCCACCATGGAAAACTATTAATAAATTTTTTTTTTAAATTATTTGGAAATTCTTTAAGAGAATAAGTAAATAAAATACACAGACAATGAAATAATATCATATCTACCGCAGAACTAAATCCAAGATTAGCCATCATGAAGAAAAATAGGATAGACCATAACGGTGCCACGGGCATCTGAGCAAGACCTTCAGGATACACAATAAAGACTAATCCCGGACCTAAAACAAAAAGCCAGTTACTTGCTTGCGCAAAAAATCGTAAAAAAGTGACATTTCGCATATGCCATATTTTCTTCATTGCAATGATTTTGTCAAAAGAATCAATAGATTATGTACCCCCTGTAGCTACGTCCTCTACGGTGGTGCCCTTGGCGTATGCCATGAACCCCAGCACGGAAAAAATGACGAAACCAGCGTAAAAACTCGTGAGGCAGTTAATAACCGGAACCAAAAAGGTGTCCCTGAAATTAACAAATAGCAGGTCTATGTGCGATAAAAC
Organism: Magallana hongkongensis; assembly: GCA_016163765.1. Lineage (NCBI taxonomy): Eukaryota > Metazoa > Mollusca > Bivalvia > Ostreida > Ostreidae > Magallana > Magallana hongkongensis. The sequence goes on along the minus strand of WFKH01011581.1, from coordinate 61,063,362 downwards.
AACAAAGGTAGAAAAGATCACAACTTAGGAGAATGTCATTTATGCAGGAATTTAATAAATGTTTTCAAAGAGCATTTGAGGGATTGTACCTTAAAACATTGTTGTCAAACTTATTGAAGCTTGCCATGGCAATAAGTCCTCCTTGGCAGGCGCTGAGTGAGTAGAAGATCTGTACCGCGGCATCCGACCACACCTAAATACGTTATTCTTAAAATCAATGACCTTTTTATGTTTCCATTTTTTTTTTTTTTACAAATTTGCTCTCTTAATGTTTCGGTTCGATTGTTGGGATAGTCAATTCGATGTTACAAATGATATGCATATGCAAAAAAGCGTTTTTAATCATTCTATAAAAATTGTAACAGCTACAGGCATTTGGCCACTCTTACGCTAGCGTCACTGATCTTGTCAAGGTTCGGGGTGATGTAGTAATCAATGCCCTCTTTATATCCGTCTAAGGTTAATCCACGAATCAAGAGAGCGGTCAGCAAGATGTAGGGAAATATAGCCGTAAAGTACACCACCTTAAAATCAAAGTACTCTCATTATTCAGAAGTTCCATCTTTACTGAAGAAAAAAATGATCGTAACTTTACAACTGGTCTGTCTGCATTCATATATAAGAAACGTTTCACTTTACAAAACCTCAACTTTTTTATTTCCAGATTTATTTACACTTTGTTCAATATCGTGTGAACATGGAAGTAATTTGCTACAAAATTTCCGCACATCTACAAAGTGCGTAAAATTAACTTAGTATTCAACCTAAATTTTCTAATCTCCTTGTCAACTTTTTAAAAATGTTCTTTCTTCTTCAGCATAACGTACTTTTCCCAAAGTTTTTATTCCTTTAGATAACACAATAAATATGATGGTCCAGGCTAGAAGATTACATAGCGTTATGTCCCATTTTACTCCACCTGTGGACTCAAATCCGTCGGTTATTTCTAAAACATGACGTCTACAAAAAAAGAACATCAAAGATTCAAAACGTTTTCATTTCAATTTCTTGTAGTA
>WFKH01011581.1:61017478-61047368 GCA_016163765.1 Magallana hongkongensis | reverse complement strand
TATTAGAAAATCTCTCTCTCTCTCTCTCTCTCTCTCTCTCTCTCTCTCTCTCTCTCTCTCTCTTTAAGGAGGCTTGATGGTCAACAAATTAAACATCAAATTTACTTTAAAATGTTAGAGATGATTTCTGTAGCCATATGCTGTCATTTAGTAAAGAACAAATCCAGATATTTTAGCTTTGAATTTTGAACAAAAATCTTTATATACAGCTCTTCTTCTCAAAGAGATTGATATAGTCTACAAATGGTCAAGAATATTGAGCCCTATTAAAAAGTATTTTTATAAGCATAAAAATTAGATATCACAATGCATATACTAAATTTCGGAAGTACTCGAGACAAATCATTTGGTAATCCAATTAACTTAATTCGGCTCCATATGTACCAACACCTAATACGATTAAAAATATACCCTAGCGGGGTATTACACATCTGTTCGGTGGACCATACAGCGCGACCCCCGCCCCTCCCCCGCAGAGAGCAGGGCTCACACTCTGTGGGATACTAGTGGATGGTCTGCTAATTTTATTTATGCTGTTTGCGTAATGAAATGTTATAGAAAAACTATACTTCTAGTATAACTCTAGAGACGAGTTATTTAATAATGTATTTAGCATTGGCGATTTAAATATTGTTAATACACATATTTTGCTTTGGGGAGATGACAAACTTAGTAATACTGTGAATGATCACTTGTTTTCCTTAGTTCACATTTTTATTTAAAAATCCAAAAGATTTTGATTACATGTTTACATTTGCATCAAAATGTGCTATCTGAAACTTTATTGTAAATCATTTTGAATTTTTATATTTATATACACATACATGACATTTTATTTGCATGTGAAAAATTTTGTATGTATATTATTGTATAGGGGGAGGGCTATATAAGTTTTAGAACTTGTGCCCAATCCCATTGTAATTATACTACAATAAAATAAGTTCAAACCAAACCAACTATACTTCTTCTCATGCCCAATGCAAATCAGTCAAACATAGGCAATGAAATAAATGAATCCCTGTGTTCTGTGATATGTGTAGTTAATTACTCTCAGATAATTTCGAATAGCCATATGTTTTGTTGTTGTTACAGTGTAATAAGCCTCTTGCATAGCCAATGTTAATTTATAAAAGATAATTTTCTAATAAAACAGCTCCCCGAACGTCGAAATAAGATGCCTATGACGCACTTCTCAGCTAAAAAAATTCCCTTTATATCAGTTTTATCACAAAGTTTGTGGGTTTTCTTTTCATTTGATTGTTGTTTGTTGTTCTATTAGATAAGTTTAGATAAGATGATAATTATCAAGGCGTTATTTCAATTAAAATATAATTTATCATTTAATTCCTTTAGTTAGAATTCAAGCACATCCCCACCTTAAAATATCAATTCATCTCCAATATTTTACTGTTTATCTTTTATTTCATTTAATTTTTTCGTATCCCCACCTTAAAATATCAATTCATCTCCAATATTTTACTGTTTATCTTTTATTTCATTTAATTTTTTCGTCCCCTGTAAATACACGATTTCTACAAGACGCATAATATCATAAAAAGGTTCGCAGCATCTTATCGAAGAAAATACTTTTGCACAATTCGCGAAATGCCAGCGCTATGCTATTTGTCGTAGGAGTAACAAAGATCTGCTGGTAATTTACAAAGCACACGTGTTTCTGCTCCTCCTGTTGTCTGCTGGCTCACGAACAAGTGTGAGCGCTTCTTAGAGGCAGACATCTGTTTTAGATGAGCACTACAAAAGTAAATACAGTAGTTCTCCCGTATATTGTACAACAACTTTATGAATGAGTATGGCGTTTCTTATGGTTTCCATTACGCACGAGGAAATTATCCATAGTTCTGCCGATTTTTTAAAGATCTCTGCACAGATTATTTTTTGGGGGTATTTTTTAAATTTCAAATAAATCTTTAAAATTCTAAATTATTTTCGACATTTTATCCTATCTTGCAGACTATGAACTATACGCTTTTTGGAATCAATAAACTTCAGTATTTCATCGGAACCACAACAATCAACAAATTCATCTCAAATCGGAGATTCGTTGGACGTCTGCACATGTAGCTCAAAGAACGTGCACGCTCTTGCTCGGCATGCACATGTCGGCGCTACCTTTCAGCAAGTAAGTGCAAATGAATTCCAGTCGAGCCGGAGAGAACTGCTGACATATGGTCTTTTAATCTACTACCTCGATTTGATAACCATGCACAAAAACCTTACATTATGCGAATAGAGGATAATGGTTATGAAACCAAAAAATCCACTCCACTCTATGCCCATCCTCATACATACAAATTATATGCAAATATTGAATATGTAACAATATATAACACTTTAGGTCCGTAAATACACGATTAAATGGTACATAAAAATAAGCATTTTTACGTTATTATAATGATACATGAATGATACTATGAGAACAAGATGATTAAAAACAAATAACTGTTAGTGTTCAACCATACCATTCAATATTCAAGAATGGCAATCAAAAAATCATTAATCGAGATAATTTGGGTTTGCATAACTGGTCATTATGTACGATTATTGAAAGTAAGTGTTGAAATATCGTTTGAATACACCATTTAATTTATCTAGCCACTTCTATTCACCACTGTAGACAGTAACACAAAATCACAACCATAAGCTGCAAAGAAAACGTTTGTTTTCAATGAATATGCAGTTTTCCCGACATTCTATTCTGTACACATTCCGAAAGAAAAATCCTCATTTTTTGTGTAAATAAAAAAATCAGACAAGACAGCAACGTCATTTACAAAAAATATATAAAACAGACTTTTTATTATTAACAACATTTTTACTGCATGTACAAATTAATCGGACTTGGGGGCATGCTAAGGGGCAACTCTTAACCTTATCAAATTAACGTTAATTATGTAAATAAATCTCCAGACTGATAAGCGAATATGTCTCCTGCATTCTCCCCCCACGCCGGCCTTTTATTATGCAAAGTTATTAATAGCCGGTTCCATACCGATATTCGAGTCTTGGCACAAAACAGCTGTGCAACTGTATTCCTTTTGTAGTATCTTCATCTTTCTTGTCCGCCGATCTCTCTCGATCTCTGATTGGCCCAATTTGGATGCTCTATCGGCCCCCCGCCAATCAGACTCGTTGTCATACTGTTAGCTTCGGTGAAGCAATGGGATATATAAACTGAAGGGTGTAACCTGAATAGTTAGAGCAGCTTCAGATCGTAAGTACATCGGATGTGGGATTTTGTTTTCTCTCTCTCTATACCTTGTGTGCATTCACTCATACTACGGTAATAAATCCTAACCTAACATCTCTTGACTTTTTCATTAATCCTTTCCCATCCTTACCTCACATTCAACTGAAACCCGTTTTCATACCCTTTACCTGAATCAGATTTTTAAAATGCGAAATGGTCATCCTTCGAACTCCCTCTTTTTACCTTCCTTAGATTGATATTTTAACCCTATTTCTTATACCTTCCTTAGTTTGGCAGTTTCAAAAGTTTTTCAATTCTGGATACCTTATTGTGTGATCAATTGGTTCTTTGGGTATATTGTTTTCACCGGAGTAGATGTATGGTAAGGTAAGAATTTGATGCCCACATTCCTATACCATATTTGGTTACGCCGCCACTGTATCTCTGCCTAGTGATGGGATAATTATTGCGGTATAGCACTGAACAACTCCAGTCATAGTGAGCTCAAGTATCAGTGAATGGTCAGGAATTTGCACCGTACCCAAGTGCTGTTTGAAAATTATTATTCTCTCCAAGAAATGTGAATAACGTGATTACATTCATTGCTTAATGAACTTGATAGGCATTTACTTAGTATATTTTTTTTTATAATTAAATTTTTGCAAAAAATAAATAGATAAGAATGGTAATAAAAGAACACCCCATAAACCTTTAGAATTTTTATTGTGACCTTGAGATTAGGGAGAGAACAAAAATAGGGCGTGTCCGCTGTCCTATTCTATTTCATTGTAATAAAATAAAATACTGTTTTAATACATGTAATAGAGAATTTTTCAAGACCTATGGATTTATCAATGAACTCTGGAAAAATATTTTTTTTAAATTTAAGGTGGTAGTATGGGGCACTTTGGCGTACCAATATGGATGGAAGTACACTATTTTCAAAACACATCAACTGTTCTAAAATTCTCAAAATTAACAGCGGTTTGTTGTATACGTAAAATGTTTTTTATAAGATTTCGTATAGAGATAAAAAAAAATGTAAATATCTCTGCCGGGTTCGAACTCACGACCTTCAGATCACAAGTCGGTACTTGAACAAACTGAGAAAAGTAACCAGACAAATTGGTTGCTTAATAAAAGATACATAGATTTATTGTATATTTCGAAAGAGAGTATGTCGCAAAGTGAAGGTAACCATCCCTCATTAACAATAAAGTATTGCAATAGAAATTCCACAGGTCGAAGCAATCTATTACTGTTACTTTTACAATTTAAAATTCTTTATCGCTTCTCATAGCAGATGTTAACAACCCCCCCCCCCCCCCAAACGCCCCCACCCCTATATCGTTCTTAGTTTTTTCTAGGGTTTTGAGATTTTTTTGGGGGGGGGGGGGGGGGGGGGGGGGCGCTGGAATATAGAGGTGAAGCGATAGAGCTGATGCGATGGGTGGAGGAATATGTTGTCAACTTCCTTCTTATTTCTTATATCCAACCATTTCCTATAACTAAAACATGGGGTTTTTTTCTATTCCACGTTTGCTTTGCAACTAAAGCATGTAATGTAATTCCATTACTAGTATTTTGTACATTCACGGTTTTCTTTACGATACCGTTTTTAAATGTTATAACCTTCATTTGACTTGCAGGCTGTTCGGCATCCAGTGGTTTGTTTTTAAGGCGTCCGGCAAACCAGACATACTCCATCTTTTCGCCAGATTTCGGCCAAACTTGAGTTACACATACGTTGGAGCTTGTTCTGCAATTTAAGCAAACATGGCGGCTTTCGATCCAAACGATCCCGATATGAAATACCTGGCTGTGGACAGGAAGGCTCTGATGAAGGAGCAGACTGTCCCCTTTGACGGCAAGAAGATGTGCTGGATCCCCGATGAGAAGGAAGGATTCGTGGCTGCTGAAATCCAGTCTACCAAGGGAGATGAAATCACTGTCAAAACCATTGAAGGCAATGAGGTAAAATAAAAATAGTCACCCAAGAACTAAATATCATGTCAATCAAAATCTGAATTTCATATGTGCGAAAGAACGTCAAAGCTACTTTATCTGCAAGATATATGGTTAGTTTTTGGTATCATTCTGTGTTCTTAGAACCGCACAGTGAAGAAAGATGACATCCAGCAAATGAATCCTCCAAAATACGAGAAAATTGATGACATGGCCAACATGACCTACCTGAATGAGGCTTCTGTGTTGCACAACTTGAGGTCCCGTTACAAGTCTATGTTGATCTACGTAAGTATTACAGTAAAACTAGGTTATAAAGAACAGGCATATATTGAATTCATTTATGCAGCGAAGTCAGTTTTCTTTATCTTAAAACATTACCTCTCCGATATAACGATTCAAAATCAATCGATTTTAATACTTTGCTATAAGCGTATTTTATTGTATATCCAATATTTAAAGCCTAAAATTTAAGGATTATTTATTGCTATTCCGTTACAAAAACGTACCAAGCCTGTTTAACTGTTCAGAGTCAGGGAGATTGCCAGTAAATTAATCGATCTCGTTCTTTCCTCTACAGACCTACTCCGGTCTTTTCTGTGTGGCTGTCAACCCTTACAAACGCCTCCCCATCTACGGCCAGGTTCTTGTTGACAAGTACCGTGGCAAGAGGAAGACCGAAATGCCTCCTCATTTGTACTCCGTGGCCGACAACGCTTACCAGTTCATGGTGCAGGATCGTGAAAACCAGTCCATGTTGATTACGTAAGCTGCGCTTAAAAATAAATCTCTGTATTTTAGAGATGAATTAATCCTGTTATTTCTTTACGCAATAAAAGTAATACAAATTTTATTAATTAAAACAAAAACAGAAAGAAAAAATCTTCCAGGTTGATTAGATGAGTTATTGAAATCAATGTCGTTTTCAGTGGTGAGTCTGGAGCCGGTAAGACTGAAAACACCAAGAAGGTCATTCAGTACTTTGCCCTTGTGGCCGCTGGACAGCAAAAGAAGGAAGAAGAGGCCAAACCAAAAGAGGAGAAGAAGGTAATCTATCAGGGTCTTACTTCATTTTTCTATGAATATAAATATCCCATTACATAATATGAAAAATAACTCTTGGCGGTTTATTCATCAGAATTGTTGTTCTTATTATCTAATTATCATTTTTTTTTCTCTTTTCTCTTTTACTTCTCCCTAACTCTTCATTATTTTCCAAACCTCTGCTCCTTATTTAACTCAACCCACTTCGCCTCTTCTCATATAAAAACATTTACCAACTTCCCTCTTCGTTCCGTCCCTTCTTCCGCTTCCCTTTTCACTTGACCTAAATCCAAAACTAAACAGGGAAGCTTGGAGGACCAGATCGTGCAGGCTAACCCCGTCCTTGAGGCCTACGGAAACGCCAAGACAGTCCGTAACAACAACTCCTCCCGCTTCGTAAGTATACAACAAACGAAAAACCCCTAAATCGTGTTTGTGGTGCAATCCATTCCAAAAAACACCCTGGGACTTTAATGTCCTATCTACCTTCACGATCATTTGACTTTCAGGTCTCTCAATAATTCCGTTGCATGTTACGAGAATTCCTTTGCCCATCAGAACCTCGCCGACAAAAAACACCCCTCACAAACCATCTTAAAAATATTGAATTCTTTTACAATATCCCCTGACCATATTAAACTGTTTACACTTATTGATTTATTTTCTGTTTTGAAGTGAGATAACACTGCATGCATTGTTGGGTTAACATAATGATGACAACACTTTGATCCACCGGTGTGTTTAACACTTTTCCTCCTCTCCGTCCTCACTAGGATTATCTGGATCCTCAGATATCCGATCACATTTCCCAGCCGCTCCTCCTACCTCATTCCCTCCTGATTATTCCTCCCTATCAATATTGAGGACACAAGTCGACATTTGTAAGTAAAGATTTTGTTTGAATCAAATTTATTGGGAAAGGAAGTAAAACCATATTAAATATGCATCATTAACTTTTACAATGAATTTAAGAGATACAAGCATAACTTACCGTTTTTAATTTACACAGGGAAAATTCGTTCGTATTCACTTCGGCCCAACTGGAAAAATTGCAGGAGCCGACATTGAAACCTGTAAGTTGACCAAATGACAATTTGATTAGTGAACACAGCATATAATAAAAATATTACTAAAAATATATTTCCATCTTTACATAATTTACTGTTTATTTCCAGATCTGCTTGAGAAATCTCGCGTGACCTACCAACAAACTGTAGAGAGAAACTACCATATCTTCTACCAGCTGTTGTCCAACGCCATTCCTGAACTCAACGGTACATTACCATTACAAACATGTTTCAACAGAGATTATAATTTACGTATTTATTTGAAATCAACAAAGGATTATGATACTATAAAACATAATTCAATGTATAGTTTTTCCCCTGTGCTCGTCCTTTTTTGTGTTCATGAATTGTAAAAAATGTTGAAGTCAAATGACACGTGACGACAATTTGTTTACAGAGGTTCTGCTGGTCTCCCCTGACCCCGGTCTTTACAGCTTTATTAACCAGGGAGCTCTCACTGTTGACGGCATTGATGACGTAGAGGAAATGAAATTGACCGACGTATGTTGTATTATACGGGACATTACACAGTCAACAAAACATCTCCCCATAAACCTTTTTTTTCTTTCAGCGCAATACCCTTCCCCTCTTCCAATACCCTTCGATGAAATGCATTATCAATATCCCCCAAAAAACTACGAATTCCCGTATTCTCTTTCAGAAGTTCGTCGATTTTCTTATCCCGACGAACCCTCTCTGATGTAGACGACCCATACTAATCTCTTTTTCTTGCAGCTCCATTCTCCAAAAGTCAGAAGTCCATTCCTCCCCTTTTCAATTTAATAACTACTGTTCATAACCATTTCTGTCGATGAGGCAGATGACCTCTCTCTGATAACACATTGTTCCTAGTTTCCACTTCTCATCCTTGAACCCCACTTTACTCTTGTAGATAAAATGTTGGTCTCACCCGATCCCGCTCTTTATTCCTTCATCAACCAAGGTGCATTGACTGCTGATGGTATTGATGATGTTGAGGAAATGAAAGTCACTGATGTATGTATCGGATGACAAAAAGTTATTTTAAAAAATCCCCTAAAATCAAAATATGGAAACAAATCAACATCCAAACGAATGCAAAAAAAAAAACCAAAAACCCACAACATTATGGCATTTGATTTTAAGATTTGGTTCATGGTTTGGTATTTGTAGATTTAATATTTGATGTAACTGATATGAAAAATAAGTAAAGCTCTTATGTAAATCTGAGATATTATCTTAATATTAATACCGAAAATCATGTAATTCAGGAAGCTTTTGATGTCCTTGGCTTCACCAATGAGGAGAAAACTAGCATGTACAAATGTACCGCCTCCATCATGCATATGGGTGAAATGACCTTTAAACAGAAAGGTGAACAGGCTGAAGTTGACGGAACCGCTGGTAAGAATTTGTAATGAAAAAGTTAACAATCCCTACATGTAGTTCCTTTCTACAGAATATTAAACAATGAGTCGCTGTATTTATCTTTAACAGAGCCCGAAAAGGTTGCTTTCTTGTTGGGTATCAACGCTGGAGACTTCCTTAAATGCTTGCTCAAGCCCAAGGTCAAGGTCGGAACCGAGTTTGTCGTCAAGGGACAGAACAAAGAGCAGGTCATCAACTCCATTGGTGCCTTGGCTAAGTCTCTGTACGACCGTATGTTCAACTGGTTGGTCAAGAGAGTCAACAAGACCCTTGACACCAAAGCCAAGAGGAACTATTACATCGGTGTGTTGGATATCGCTGGTTTCGAAATTTTTGAGGTTGGTAATTTAAAGTTTTAGCATATTCTTACATTCTGACCTTAGTATCAACTAGTATAACGAAAAATCATGTACTAGTACATGTATTATTATTTGATAGTTCAAGGACAACTTTCATTACTTAACATTGTGAATTTGTTTTGTAGTTCAACAGTTTCGAGCAGCTGTGTATCAACTACACCAACGAGAGACTCCAGCAGTTCTTCAACCACCACATGTTCGTCCTCGAGCAAGAAGAGTACAAGAAGGAAGGTATTCAATGGGAGTTCATCGACTTCGGCATGGACTTGGCTGCCTGTATTGAGCTTATTGAAAAGGTATTGTATTTAGGTCCGTCATCTCCAAATTTTACGTACTCTAAGACAAGAAGTCAAAAACTAATATGTTATTTACAATCTTTCAGCCCATGGGTATCTTGTCCATCCTTGAAGAGGAATGCATGTTCCCCAAGGCTGACGACAAGTCTTTCAAGGACAAACTGTACGCCAACCACATGGGCAAATCACCCAACTTTGGCAAACCAGGAAAGTCTCCCAGGGCCGGAATCCCAGCCCCTGACTTCTCTCTGGGTCATTACGCTGGCTCTGTGGGTTACAACATCTCCAACTGGCTGGAAAAGAACAAGGATCCAATCAACGAGAATGTTGTGACTCTTCTGTCTGGTTCCAAGGAACACCTTGTGAAGGAACTCTTCCAGGCACCCGCCCCAGAAGAGGGTGGCGGCGGAGCTAAGAAGAAGAAGAAGTCTTCTGCTTTCCAGACCATCTCTGCTGTCCACAGGGTAAGACCCCCCCCCCCAATAAAAGAACCCCAAAAACACAAAAAAAAAAGATATTAAACAGGTTTAAAAGTTATGTGTATTTTATATATAGTACCGCACAGCTGTAACTTTTTAATTTTGTTTTGTATCAGGAATCACTGAACAAACTGATGAAGAACTTGTACAGCACTCACCCTCACTTTGTGCGTTGTATCATTCCCAACGAGTTGAAACAGTCCGGCTTGATTGATGCCGCTCTTGTACTCAACCAGCTCCAATGTAACGGTGTACTTGAGGGTATCAGAATTTGTCGTAAAGGATTCCCCAGCAGAGTCATCTACTCTGAATTCAAACAAAGGTAGTTAAAGAAATAAATTTAAACATTAAAATTCGATTATTATACATTAAATGAATCTATTTTTACAAATAGCTTAGAATAAGTGAATTAAAAACCAATTTTCTTTTGCTTCATTTAAGATATTCCATCTTGGCCCCCAATGCTGTCCCACAAGGCTTCGTTGATGGCAAAGTTGTCTCCGAAAAGGTTCTGCTTGCTCTGCAACTCGACCCCGCAGAGTACCGTCTTGGTAACACCAAGGTCTTCTTCAAAGCCGGTGTACTCGGTATGCTTGAGGAAATGCGTGACGAGCGATTGTCCGCCATTATTTCTGGATTCCAGGCTAACATCAGAGGTTATCTGATGCGCAAACAGTACAAGAAGCTGCAGGACCAAAGGTTAACTATTTATTGATATACCAGTATTCTACTTATTACATGTATATCATTTATGAATTATTCGTATATTTTATTATTATTATGTTTTCATTTAACAAAATGTTGGGTTTTCCTTTCAGAACTGCTCTTGCCATGATCCAGAGAAACATCCGTAAATGGCTCGTTTTGAGAAACTGGCAGTGGTGGAAACTGTACGCCAAGGTCAAGCCCATGTTGAACGTTGCCCGTGCTGAGGAAGAGATGAAGAAGAAATTGGAAGAAATGCACAAGATGGAAGAGGAACTCAAGAAAGTCTCTGAAATCAAAAAGAAGCTCGAGGAACAGAACGTTGACTTGATGGAACAGAAGAACAGAATTTACATTGAACTCCAAGCCGAGCAGGACAGAATCTCTGAATTTGAGGAGCGACTTGAGAAATTCATCACAGAAAAAGCCGACATGGAGAGCCAGCTCAAGGAATATGAGGATCGTCTCCTTGATGAGGAAGACGCTGCCGCCGAGCTGGAGGCCATCAAGAAGAAGATGGAGGCTGAGAATGATGACTTGAAAAAAGACATTGAGGATCTGGAGACCACCCTTGCCAAGGCTGAGCAAGAGAAACAAACCAAAGACAACCAGATTAAGACCCTTACCGATGAGATGCAGCAACAGGACGAACAGATTGCCAAGCTCAACAAAGAGAAGAAGGCTATGGATGAGGCTCACAAGAAGACCCTCGCCGACCTGCAGGCTGAGGAAGACAAGTGCAATCATCTCAACAAACTCAAACAGAAACTTGAACAGACTCTTGATGAGATGGAAGACAACTTGGAGCGCGAGAAGAAGATCCGTGGAGATGTTGAGAAGGCCAAGCGCAAGCTTGAGCAGGACCTTAAATCCACACAAGGTGCTGTTGAAGATCTTGAGCGTGTTAAGAGAGAGCTTGAGGAGGCAGGAAAGAAGTAAATATCTTTTGTACAAGTAAGATAGAGATGCTATTAGAATTAATATTAATTATTTATTGATTAAACTCGTTCCTGTTTACGTTTAAACATTTTATTCTTAATTTCTATTATAGGAAGGACACCGAGATTAACGGCCTCAACTCTCGCATTGAGGATGAACAGGGCATCAACGCCGGTCTCCAGCGCAAGATCAAGGAGTTGACCGCCAGAATCGAGGAACTCGAAGAGGAACTTGAGGCTGAGCGTGCCGCCAGAGCCAAGGCCGAGAAACAGAGAATGGAGCTCGGACGCGAGCTGGACGAGTTGAGCGAGCGTCTGGATGAGGCTGGTGGTGCAACTGCAGCTCAGGTCAGTAGAAACATCAGATGCCTCCATACAAGGAGTTCGGTCTGCTAAATGATCGCGTCTGTATTTTACACAATGTTTTCGTCTCTTCTAGATCGACCTCAACAAGAAGAGAGAACAGGAGTTGTTGAAACTGCGTCGCGATCTGGAGGAGCAGACTTTGGCTGGCGAGGCTCAAGTCGCTGCTCTCCGCAAGAAACAGCAGGATATGGCCAACGAAATGGCTGACCAAATCGACCAGCTCAACAAAGCTAAGGCTAAGTACGGAAATATATCAGTATTTTAGCTATTGACGTAATAAATATCAATTTCATAGTATCATTTCAAGTAATTTTAAAATAATATCGTGTAAACTGTAAAGGATAAAGGAAATATACTTGTATAATTGTGTGCAATGGAACTAAATAAACAACCTATTACAGACTGGAGAAGGATAAGAAAGATTTGAAACGTGAGCTTGATGACATGCAAAGTCAGCTCCAACATGTCATTAAGCAGAAGGTAATAGCAGAATGACTATTTCACAGTCTAGTCATTCTTCAAGCCGTCTGCTCCCTCACTTTAACACTGCGACTCGGTACCCGAGCATGGGAACACCTCACTCTTTTATTAAAAAAACCCCACAGAACAAAAACACAACCATTCGTCAGCAATATCACGACTCCCTCTCTACCTAACAAACTCCAGCCATCATAAAAACAAGTATACACCCCCACTTATTTCCTTACCTTCTTTCTCTTTCCGTCTAGAGCTCTAAAAGACGCAGCACAAATGAAGGTAGAGCTTGACGACCTTCATGCACAGATTTCTATTGTCAACAAAAATAAGGTACACGGAATGGACTCTTTTTTTATATTCTGCTGTTTTAAGTTTTCTTTTCATTAATTTTCTATTATTTTTGCATTGAGATATAACTGCACAATTTTCTTCCTTATCAATAATGTTCCATTAAATCTTCATAAGAATAACACTTATTTTTATGTGTTAACGGTTCATGGTATTCTATTTTTGAAAAAAAAAGTCGTAAAATATTCAACGATAGTATTCGGTCCAATTTTGTACGAAAGTTTGGCATCTTATAAATGAAATATTACGCAAATTTGCAGCAATCTGCCGAGAAGGTATCCAAACAGCTTGAAAGCCAACTTTCCGAGGCCAACTCAAGAATTGATGAAGCCAACAGAATCATCGCTGACCTCAATTCAGGCAAATCCAGGCTTCAAAGCGAGGCTGTCGATCTTACCCGCCAGTTGGAAGAGGCCGAGAGCCGTGTTGGTCAACTGACCAAGGAGAAATCTTCTCTTGCTTCTCAGCTGGATGAGGCCAAACGCTCAGTTGAAGAGGAATCAAGAGTATGTTACATATTATTAATGATTCAAAATGCTTTTTTTTTTATTTCCGGGTTATTTATTTATTTACAGTGTTATACCGGTATACTCTAAACGTTGATTTTTCTTCTTTATAGATCCGCCAGAAACTGCAGTCCGAGGTCCGCAATCTCAATGCCGACTTGGACTCTCTCCGCGAACAGTTCGAGGAAGAGCAGGAGTCCAAGGCTGAAGTCCAACGCCAGCTCAGCAAAGCCCATAACGAGGTTCAGATGTGGCGCTCCAAGTGCGAGAGCGGTGGTGGTGCCAGCGCCGAGGCTGTTGAGGAGTTGAGGTATGTTGCCTCGACGGAACTTAAAACATCTAACAATATATCAAACATGAAAGTTTGAAAAACAAGTAAAATGTTGTTTATCTCTTGATTTTTCTATAGACGCCGTATGCAGGCTAAACTGACTGAGACCGAGCAGAATCTTGAGGCTGCTAATGCCAAGATCAGTCAACTCGAGAAGGTCAAAATCCGCATGGGACAGGAGATGGAAGACCTGGTTATTGAAGTTGAAAGAGTAGGTTTTACTTTGAATTAAAATTCTTTAACCGATCTTTACAGCGTTATTGTTGCAAATCATTTCATTATTTGTTCGTTTTACGTTTAGGCCAACTCTAATGCAAACAACTTGGAGAAGAAACAGAGAGCTTATGACAAGACCGTCCAGGAATGGCAGAGCAAGGTGAAGAGTCTGGAAGTTGAGATTGACAATGCCCACAAAGAAACCCGCAGCTTCTCTGCTGAAACCTTCAGACTGAAGGCTCAGTTCGAGGAATCCGTCGACACCATTGAGTCCCTCAGACGCGAGAACAAGAATCTCGCCGACGAGATCCACGAACTCACCGACCAACTCAGTGAGGGCGGAAGAAGTGTGCACGAGGTCGAGAAGGCCAAGCGCCGTCTTGAGATGGAAAAAGAGGAGCTCCAGGCTGCTCTGGAAGAGGCTGAGAGCTCTCTTGAACAGGAGGAAGCTAAAGTCATGCGTGCTCAACTTGAGATCGCCACTGTCAGAACTGAGATTGACAGACGTCTCCAAGAAAAAGAAGAGGAATTCGACAACACCAGACGCAACCACCAGCGTGCCCTCGATTCCATGCAGGCCAGTCTAGAGGCTGAGGCTAAGGGCAAGGCTGAGGCCATGAGGATCAGGAAGAAGCTGGAGCAGGACATTAACGAGCTGGAGGTCGCTCTTGATGCCGCCAACCGCGCCAAGGCTGATCTGGAGAAGAACGTCAAACGCTACCAGCAGCAGATCAGAGTACGTGTTCATCCTAGCAATTAAAAACCTTATAATATCTTATTCAGCTGAATTATATTTGGTAAAAAAAAAACTTCTTACAGATGATATAAATTGATTATCCTTGATTTTATTCTTCAGGAAATGCAAGTCTCCATTGAAGATGAGCAGCGTTCCCATAGCGAAGCACGTGAAGCCTACGCCATGTCTGAGCGCCGCTGCATGATTTTGCAGGGTGAGGTAGAGGAGATGCGTTCCTCTATTGAATCCGCTGAGAGAGCAAGAAAATCCGCTGAGACTGAGCTGCACGAGGCTAATGACCGTGTCAATGAGCTCGCTGCTCAGGTCACCTCCCTGCAGGCACAGAAGAGGAAGCTGGAGGGAGACATCCAGGCCATGCAGGTGAGCAACGATCTCTGGAAAACACACTTAGACCTGAATTTTACTATTTGTAACCATCATAGATTAAATTAGTTTATGACATAACTTATACATTAATATATATTTGCAGACCGATCTTGAGGAAATGAACAATGAAATCAGAGCTGCTGATGACAAGGCCAAGAAAGCAATGGCCGAGGCCGGCCATCTTGCTGAGGAACTCCGCGCCGAGCAGGAACACAGCAACCAAATCGAGAAATTCCGCAAGGGACTCGAACACCAAATCAAGGAACTCCAGGTCCGCTTGGATGAGGCCGAGGCATCCGCCCTCAAGGGAGGCAAGAAAATGATTGCCAAGCTCGAGAACAGAGTAAGATCATGTTCAATAATAAAACTGACAACAATCGTGATTTAATTCTTTATTTATGCAATATACTGACAGTATTCTAAGTAACATTTATACTATTATTATTTCAGGTGAGAGAACTCGAGAGCGAGTTGGACAGCGAACAGCGCCGTCACGCCGAGACCCAGAAGAACGCTCGCAAGGCCGACCGTCGCCTCAAGGAACTTGCCTTCCAGGCTGATGAGGACAAGAAGAACCAGGAGCGCCTCCAGGAGCTCATTGAGAAACTGCAGTCCAAGGTCCTCACCTACAAGCGCCAAGTGGAGGAAGCCGTGAGTATTTCAGTACACTTTGGTAGACATCAAAATATCAAAATAACGTTCAAACTTTCTATTATATTACCGTGATCTTTATATTATCACTCGTGTTTGTAGGAGGAAATTGCCGCCGTCAACCTGGCTAAATACCGCAAAGTACAGCACGAGCTTGAGGACGCCGAGGAGCGCGCCGACAGCGCCGAGACCTCCATGTCTAAACTGCGCGCCAAAAGCCGCAGCTCCACCTCTGTACAGAGGACCACCACCGTCTCCTCCAAATCTATGGTCAGTGCATCAAATCAATCAGTACGTTAAAATATATTTTTTTCATATATTATTGTTCTATCTTTATATCCATCATTATTATGCGTGAAAACGGAATATATCTATCGCTGTTTGTTTACAACTTGGAATTTCAAAAAAATAAGTTAATTATATTATTGTGAAAAAATTAAAAGCCTGTTTTATATGTAAGAATACTTATTTGTTTATTTTTCTTCTTTTACAGTCCAGAATCGAATAAACGAATATAGGACCATAGAAAAGGACTCTCAATGAAAGCCCCTTACCAAAAACCCGTTCACTGAGGAACAATCGGGAGGCGTAACATCTCTCTCCTTCTTCTGTCGCAAACATGCTCCGCAAGGAGCCGTGAAATTCGTCCAACAACGAATTGATGTGTTGTTTGTGATTTAGACAATTAACTTATAACTATTTATTGTGTGTTATTTATTGACTGATTGTTCCCTCTTTGGACAACCATCATCAAAACGGAATAGCAGCCAATCAGATGCGGCTGTTCTGTTTTGTGATACTTACAGTAAATAAATTATTGTATTGTATCTGCAATCAAATGTCTTTGTTTTATATTTGATTTACCGAAGGGGTCTTGGTTGGATGGAAGCTACTGACCCTAACTAGAGATACATATTTTGAAAATAACGAAAACTTGAAGTGGAATTGTCAACATATATGACCTATCTCGGCTAAAATTGTGACATATGCTGAGTATAATGGAATGGATATACTTTTACATTTAATATTTTTATCAAGATGTATTAATACAATAATACTTTCTACCCAAAAACTTGAGTAACTCTCTGACAGCACAGTAAGCAAACCTGAAAAATGGGCAACACCGGGGACATATTTATACTGCAGGCACGAAGCATCGTTTTGCAAAGTAGGGGAAAGGGGGCAGACATCTACGAACTTCTAATTCTTATTGATATCATGCCTTTCAATATAATTTCTGTAATTTTTATACAGTTACAGAAAAGTGGAAAAGCCAATATTCATTGTAAATATGACTTTCATATGTTTTTATTTGAGTAAAAGGTATCTAATAGGAGTGGAACAATTATATATCTAACAAATGGTTGCGAGTTTATCAATAATTGGCATAGCGAAACTTTCTAATTCATTTTTTTTCCTTTAAAGCGTAACACTTCTTTATGAGTATCAGATTGTAATATATAACTGTTTAAATATATATACCTTCTAATTCATTTTTTTTCTTTAAAAGCGTAAAACTTCTTTATAAGTATCAGATGTTAATATATATCTTTTAAATATATTTAATTTTCAATAATCACTCCGATCTAAATCGCACACATACATGTATAGAGCGTGGTCCGCAGTATTTAAAAATATACTTGTGTATTTTCGTTTTTTTTTTTTTATATATACACTCAGGTGCCAAAAGTATGTCAATTTTTTTCTTGTCACTATATATTTAATTGAAAACCAACAGTTTTCAATTAACTGTTTAAAAGTCACCCCTTGGTCAATTTTGAAAAGATCTAGATTGGTAAATTCAGTATTTCTTACGCTTTTTTGACATAATATAAAAATATTTTCAAACCTTCTGTTTCTGAGATTTTATGTTACCAATCCAAAGTAAGATTTTTCGGTTGCCTACTGCAAAAAGATATGTAGTAGAACCCAAAAAATTATCTTAATGGTGTGTTTGAAATACCAAATTTTACAATTGAGATGACAAAAAACTATTTCAATGTATGTCCAAAAGTGCAAAATGAATCTGCATTATCAATATAAACTTCTTCAAAATCTGACGAAAATGACATTAGAAAAACCTTTGAAATATAAGTCTTGTTTTTAATGAAATATATAGGGAAAAAAGAATAAAGAGGTATAGCGCACTTAACATACGATTTGGCCTAAAATATAGCACTTTTGCAAACATCAGACATTTTCAATATTAAACAATATTTAGTTTAAATATATTCAAAGAAACACAAATTACACAATTACCATGCTCTAACAGTCTTAATTATCGTATACGACATCATTAAAATATTAAGGTTTTGATAGGGATATATAGGAAAGTAGTTAGTATACGATAAAAAATTGGATATTTGACTATTTGAACCACTCTAAACCAAAGAAATCCGATTAAAATTATGTTCTACAGGTATTGTAGTAAACGTTTGCATTGAATTAGTTTTGGTTTAACGTGGTCTTCGTACTGAAAATTAGACAAATATTTCAATTAGTGTCTTTTTCTAATACAATCATATATATAGCCATATATATTGAAAATGCATCTTCTGATAATGTTAGATGCGTGGCCTAGTCGTAACGCGGAGGTCTTTTTGATTATGTGGTCGCTGGATCGAATCCACCAAGTAGTAAATATTTTTTTTCACTTAAATTGAAACATGAAAAAATAGAGAGATTAAGTTACATCTTCTGGGTTTTTAAAAAAATTATCTTGTTTACTTCAGTCTGAGTATTAGCACACCCAATATAAACAGATCTCTTCATTAACACTATACATGTACTCTATTTACACTTAGATCCATTTGCTTGAAGTTATCACGGTTCAGAATATCAACTAATATTTACATTTTCAACTGTCTTTGTCTGTGATAACATTACGAATCAATTTTGAACCCTAAAACCCAATAACTTCATAAAACATGAGTGACACAAAATGGGCGTGTCTTATAACATAACAGAGAGACGGTATTGGCTGCGCCGCGCAGTAATACATAGCATGTGCTACACGAAAAAAATAGTGGTTTTAAATAATGTTGTTTTAAAGTGTACAAATTGGAAATAATGTAAATATAAGTAATAAGAAATCATTCTTTGAATATTATGAGGTGATAATTTCGGTCGGAGCGTGGTCAAATCTATCATAAAGCCCTTCGGGCTTTATTGGATTTGACCACGCCCCGACCGAAATTATCACCTCATAATACTAAAAGAATGATTCCTTATTCCTTAACTATTACACACAGAGTTTCCCGAGAATCTGACAAATCAGTTGTTACAGACACCATTATAAAATCAGTACAGTGTGTCTAGGTTTCGAAAATCATATTGCGACAGCTGGCTAGGTACCTGAAGCTATTTTTAGTAACAGGTACTTTCCGTCCAAACACAGGTGTAGGCGAAATAATGGGAAAAGGCGCTATACCTCTTTACATACTTTTGGCATATGAGTATATATATATTGTAGTAGTTGGGGCTAAATGGAGCGTGGATTTCGGCCTGGGGAGCTCAGTGGTAGAGCTGCTGACTAGAGTTGCAGGGATCCCGGGTTCGATTCCCGGTCCAGCCATATGTGTTCAATGTATCCTCCTTTCCTACTACAACATCACAGGGATTAATGTTTTATAGCTCAGTTTGGCTTCCATAAGAACTGGTTCTCAAGGTTACTTACAACCAGTTTATTAACTACGTGTCATTAACTTGAACACAATTTTGTTCCATTCCAATCGATTCTGTTTCAACAAAAATATATTCTTATACGTAAATCATATATAATTTTGCTTTTCTGCTAATAATAACACATATTGTAGTAACTTTAGCAATATATTTCCAGGTTATCTATAAAATGCCCACCATTCGAATTTGTTTACGTACGGTTTAACAAAATTCTGACATTTTTGACGTCAACATGGACGGGAACTCGAAAAAAGAGAAGATAGCTGCTGCCAGAAAAAAGGTACCGTGATAGCTCTCAATCATCCATTAGTAAATTTTTAGTAAATAACATATTGAAACTGTTTGATTTGTGTATTGCAATTAACAATAATGGTGTAGGGTCAGACTAAAACCTAGGGTTGACACCGACGTGTTGGTACTGTTTGTAGTCTTGTTTGTCAGGTAGATCAACAACCGTACTTACATAGTATGTATGGTGTATGAATTATACAATACTTACTTACATTATCTGTATGTTGTATGAATTATACATTATACAATACTTACTTACATTATCTGTATGCTGTATGAATCATACAATACTTATATACATAGTATGTATTGTGTATGAATTATACAATACTTACATTGTATATATACTGCATGAATTGTACAATACTTACTTACATTGTATGTATGATGTATGAATTATACAATATTTACCTACATTATCTGTATGCTGTATGAATTATACAATCCTTGCATTGTATATATACTGTATGAATTGTACAATACTTACTTACATCGTCTGTATGCTGTATGAATTATACAGTACTTACCTACTTTATGTGTATGCTGTATGAATTATATAATACTTACCTACATTATCTGTATGCTGTATGAATTATACTATACTTACATTATCAGTACGATGTATGAATTATACAATACTTACTTACAATGTATATGTATGATGTATGAATTATACAATACTTGGGTAGAAATCAACCTCTTAAAAGCTTCTTAGAGTTCTGATTTAAATGTAATTTGTTATATGTAATTTACATATAAATGGATTGGATACCAAACATACATGTACAGGATTAAACTTAATCTCTTGTCAGGCTGGAGAGAAGATGACAGGCAAGGGTTTCATCCACTTCTCTTCGCAAACCTTCATATTTACATTCTAGAAAATGTGTAATTGTCATAACTGGTTACAGTCAACTCTTTAGTAGATGTTTTAACTCAAATAAACAGCGATTTACACAACAGACATGTTATCTTTACAACTTTTAACATTAAAGCTGTGATTACAAAAAAAAAATTAAAAAATCACTCATCGGTAATGCATTTATAAGTTATCTGTCTTTAATATAATTCATGTGTATTTTCTATTTTTCTAAGACTGCGTCCCTTTTGGCAGTTGGAGAAGTCTTTACTTGACAAATATTCTTTTCATTAGAACCATTTTAATAAGAGCTTGGACTTTGGGTAGTTGTGTCAAACAGCAGTGTGACATAGGCCTGTCTATTTTATTGCTGGCCACTCAGCCATGGCTCTTTGAAATAAACAAAATTTGTCTAGCTTTTGAGCTAAGACTAGACAATCTGTGCATATTTCACTTGAATCCAGTGTCATTTTTGACTTGTTTTGATGCAAGAAATAGATAGTTACGTCCTACTGAAAGTTCAAAGTCATGTTAAAATGGTTCTACCTTTATAGAAAAAGAATTTTTGGTTATTGTGGAAAGCCAAAGGGTTCAATATTTTCTATCTATGTAATTATGTATTTGTGTTTTCTAAATGTGTTATTCATTAAATGTAAATATAGAAATGTTAATTGTTAACTATTATTGAACCATTTGGCTTTCTATAGTTATAGATATATTTTAAAATGAGTTGGAAAAATGCTATTATGAAACAAATTAAAATTATGATGTGTTTTTTTTTATAAATTAGTATGTATTAGATAAATCGCAAATATAAATCCAGATCAGTGAACAAACCAAACATGGTTTATTGGATCTACTCTTAATTTAAAATTCCAGCAATTAAGCATCGTGATAATTCTGTTTTGAAGCTAAAGAAATTTAAACAGTCCTCTGGAAATAACTCAACAAAGTCGTCAGCAACACAGAGTAAGGATGCGAAAAAGCAAAAAATGCCTGAAGTCTCTGAAACAGCAGGAAACCTTACACCAGAGGTTCCCGTCCAGACAAATGAGGTCAGTGTGTTGTCATTGAATGCAATCAATGTTTTAATCGTTTTATATAAGTACAATTCTACGTATTTTAATTATTTGAACATTAATTTTATCATTTTTTTTTTAGATGAAAGAGGAGAAAAGCCAATCTTTGCCAGCACAACCTAAAACAGAAATGCAGTAAGTTATCATTCAATGCAGAGCTCATTTCTTAAAACTATAACCATGATAACTGGAAGGAATATGAAATGCTGGTTATTTAGCTTTTGTCGTAGTGTTACAGGCAAGGATTTTTTTTTAAAGATCTTTACTTTAAAATCATTTTAAAATCAATTCTGGACATTCAAATCAGTAATTTAAATGGCAGTGAGAGAGGTAAAGGAATGCATGAACTAGACAACAAATTAGAATCAGTTGATTTTATTATGTACACATTATTAAGTTGCATATCTTACCATAGGTAAATTGTATAGAGCACAGGGTTAAACAGTGTTACAACATGTTTGGAGTGTTATATTAATAATATATGTTATTATGTATCTCTAGCTGTTGAATTGGATTGATTAATTTTTAATGTTTTAATTACAGAACCACTGGGTCTACTGAAAGCCTTCATCAATTATCTAGACAGCTAAATGGCCTCATATCAGAAGTAGGTTTATACACAATGTTACATGTAGATGCAATGAAATCAAGGATTGAGTCTTCTTAATAGTCTGCCACAGATTTTATTGAATTTATTGCCATGAAACACCAGTATTCTGTATATATAAACAAGAGCATTTCAGTATTTTTCATTATTACATTGCATTTTTCATTTGACATTTTCAGCCACAGTCTATGGAAGAGGAGGATGACTCAAATTCTAGTTATATTGAGGTAGATGTTAATCCAGAAAGTGACTTACTCATGTGAAATTTTGATTTAAAGTAGACACACCTATGGGTTATACTTAAATAAAGTTGGCTAGATTTCTCACTTTCCTTTTTACAGACTAGAAACAAAGAACTTGCAAGCCAGCTACAAAAACAAAAAGAGGAAAACCACAAACTACAAAAACAAGTGCAACAAGCAGTCAGTATCTCTTTATATTATTATTTTTATCATCAACACTGTCCTCTCCCTACACCTACCCTTCCCCACCCCAGCCAACTAAGGAGAGAGGGGATGACTTCAAACTTGGTTGGGTCTGTTGGAACATATTTGTGTCTATTTATGTATCTCTTATTTTATAGTTCATGATTGTTTATAAAGCTATGGATCAAAACTCTTATTGCTTGGTATTTTGTTTTGTCAAATGAAGTTTATTTAAGTTTTGGATTAGGACAATTGAAGGAGAGGGTAAAACGCCTGAAGTATTAGACTTCCTTAAGTTAATATGATACTCATTGTGAGAAGAAACTGGCTAACCTACCTTTCTGCTTTGGTTTAGATCTCGTAGACTTTTTACAGACATTTCATATGACTTACCACTTCTTTCAGAGAGAGCATGCCCAGAGTCTGCAATCTCAGCTAGACCGGGAGATGGAGACCTCTACAGAGAAACAGAGGAAGGAGGTGGGGCCCCTCCGAGAACAGCTACAGGTGCAGGGTTATACTCAAGATCATACTGCTACTGTCAGGACATGTATAAACACAAAAACATACTACTACTCTTAGAGAGCATGCACAAACCATAGACTGTCAAATTCTAAACACATACATATACCAGTGCATAAACATGTCATTGCATACATAAACAGACCATAAGTAAACTATATTGAAAAACAATTCTTATTGAATGGCTTACCTCTTATTGTTAAATACTTGCACTCTAAGATTAATGTAAAACCGGTTTGCAGCATGGTTTTCTCTGATACATGGCATAAGATTAAATTGTTCTCATTTACACATGAATATGTTAATTAATCCTAAAGTCTATTACCCATTTGTTTTTATCAGGCCATTCAATCTGATGTCCAGGTAGTGTACATGTACATGTAACTCTTCATTCTTATCATGTCCCGCCTACTGCACACTTCCCATGCACCCATATCCAAAAACAATTTGCTTGAATATTTCCATTCATACCAATCTCATATTTTATGGTTTTGATGGGAATGGAGGGGGCATTACAAAAGTCATGGTCATCTGAATTTGCAGATAATTAGGTAGTAAAAGCTAGACTTGGGGTCATAGATTGTTGCATGTTAAAGCTTTTTTGGAGTTGGCTCTTTAAATTAGGTTTTTGGGTCAATTTTGTTTCGTAATTCTTACAAGTATCTCTCAAATATAGAAATCTTGTTATTGAAGATTAAGGAGTTAACAGCCATTTTCTTTAGCATACTAGATAAGTCTGAACCTTTTTAGAAGGAAAATCTATAGGAATATCATCATAGGACAGTATTACACTGATATGTTTTAGCATAAAGATATTGTGTATTTAATGATTTCTTGCATTTCTTGTACTAAATATTTGTTTTCTTCGATGTCATATAAAAAAGTTTTGACTTCTTTGTTTAAGGTACACATACAGACGATAGGGATTTTGGTTGCTGAGAAGACAGAACTTCAATCTCAACTTAGCCAATCACAAAAAATAGCTGCTCAGAG
Source organism: Magallana hongkongensis (assembly GCA_016163765.1). NCBI lineage: Eukaryota > Metazoa > Mollusca > Bivalvia > Ostreida > Ostreidae > Magallana > Magallana hongkongensis. The sequence continues at coordinate 61,023,425 of WFKH01011581.1, read as the reverse complement.
GCTTTGTAAGTATATAATGAAAAAGATAAGCTCAATTTCAAGTTAGTGGGAGAGAAAGGAAAAGAGGAAATGAATATTAAGACAGCATTATTATGACAACTCTTTTCTTATAAACAGCTGAGATCGAGGATATAAGTTCTCGATTAAAAACATCCCGGCAGAGAGTGGGTGACCTAGAAAGAAGCCTTGCTACTGCCAACAACTCTGCTCAGCAGTTTGAAAAGGTGAGAATTTTTTGAGTTTTGTTTTCATTGTGGTTTGTTCCTGGTATTAAAGGTTGTCTCACATGAAATATTTTGTGAGAAATTCAGCTTTCTTAACAGCATTTTATGACTACATGTATATGAACATTATTGAATTTCTATCAAAATGTTCTGGTTTGACAATTAGTTTGTATTTTGATATCCTTCTGAAGATATGATTTCTTTACGATTCAGAGTAGTAAAGAGTTTGCTAGGGAGGTTGATAGATTGAAGATGGATCTCCACAAGTCAAGGTAGGGCTCTCAATTAGTATTACAGATGAAATCTAAAGCTTAAAATGTACTCATGGAAGAAACTTTTTTAACTTAAACTACCAATCTTGATGGAGTTTACATTGTAAAGGTACATGTACTTGTCTGTGCAAAAATGGTTGAAAAAAAAAAAAAACAGAAAAAAAAAATCAATCTACATTTTCCCCTTTATCTCTGTTTACAGTAAATCTGCAGAAGACTTACAACAGCAGGTAGAGGAACTAGTAGGAGAGCTACAAAGCAAGGTGAGTGTGTATCACTAATTCTCTTTGGAAATGATAAGATTTTATCCTTTATTCAATCAATTTGATTAATTTGTGACATATAAAATTCAGTATTTGAAATGACAAGGTTTAGATAGACTGCATCAAAAGCAAGAAAATAAAATTGTTTGTAACTCACATTCAAAATGGTCAGTATTAATGGGTTTTCTTCTATCTAGATATTTTCTCTGTTGATTTAGAAATTTGAGTGTAGTCAACTGGAAGAAAGTGTTCGAGACTTCAGGTCCAAGGCGGAGATGGCGGAGTTGTACGTTCAGCAGTCGTCTGGTCAGACAGAGAACAAAGAACAGACGCTACAGGCCATGGAGATTCAGCGGCGTGAAACCGAGGCTCTTAGGGCGGAACTGGCTGAGGTTTGTGGTCATACTCATTGTTTGTTATTTATTTAATCATAAAAAGTAAATTACAAGAAGAAAAGTACACAGTTGATTGTAGATGTATATTGATCTTAATTACTGTGGTTTCTTGAGAAAGATTAAACATTTTTGGGGGGAATTTTTTTTTTAATCAGAATAAGTAGAATTGCTTCTCTTAGTATTATTTGTTGTTCATTCATTTCTTTGAATCTCAGCACCATCTTGCAACGGTATATAGAGATTATAACTACAAAATAGATAACAATTGTTATGGTACATGTAACTTATACATTGTAAATATAACAATTTTTATTACTGTAAAATTTGGTCTGCAATGAGTTAACAAAGTTTTAGACAATGAGAATGTTGTTGATTTGATGCAATCATTGAATTATCCTTCTTTGTAGGTTCAGGAGGCATGTAACAGATTACTGTCAGAGAAACAGGAGAGCAAAAGGCATTATCAATCAATTATAGATCAGTTACAGCACCACAACTCTCAGCTTACTAGTCAGGTAATTACAGGTTTACTTACTAGTCATTAAATTACAGGTCTACTTACTAGTCAGGTAATTACAGGTCCCAGCTTATTGGAAGGTAGTTTAAGGTCTAATTACAAGTCAGGTAAATACCACTCTCAGCTTACCAGTTAGGTAATTACAGGTCTCTACTTACTAGTCAGGTAATTACAGGTCCCAGTTTATTGGAAGGTAGTTAAAGGTCTTATTACAAGTCAGGTAAATACCACTCTTAGCTTACCAGTTAGGTAATAACAGGTCTCTACTTACTAATCAGGTAATTACAGGTCTCAGCTTACTAGTCAGGTAATTAGAGGTCTTTTTACTAGTCAGGTAATTACAGGTCTACTTACAGTTAGGTAATTACAGGTCTCTGCTTACTCATCAGGTAATTACAGGTCTCAGCTTACTAGTCAGGTAATTACAGGTCTATGTACTATTCAGGTAATTACAGGTCTCATCTTACTAATTAGGTAATTACAGATCAACTTACTAGTCAGGTAATTACAGGTCTACTCATTTCAAGACACAACTTTCATGTTAACTCAACCAGGATATTCTGTCTAATAGTAAGATGCCTTATTGGCAGCCAGGATTTTTCAAGCCATAATTTACAAATCAAGTAATAATAACTAGCAATCAAGCAATTACCAGTACTAGTCAAAACAGAGTAGTCTGGTAATAAGTAGCTAGTTCTTCCCTAGTACAATTGGATTATGATCTATAGTTAATTTGTAATGCATGTTATTTAATTGTTGTTGTAGATCACATCATTAACAGAGGAAAGAGAAAAACTTGTCATAAGGGAACATGACTTGGAAGTGGCAGTTCTAGAATTACAGGAAAAACTACGTAAGTTCCACATATCTGTTCCTCTCGGTGAAAATCTCTCTTTTGAGTGCTGTTCAGAAATGTGATCATATCAAATTTAAAAGTCACTTACTGAAGAATTAAGTGTGAATCTTGCACATAAAATGAGCATGGCAGAGATGGGTGCAGAGCAATAGGCATTTATATATATATGGAATGGCAGTAATGTGGAAAGGCATAAACTCCTTATTGTGTATTGATATGGTTATTGTTCTTTTGGTGGGTGCAGAGAATATTGACAGTGAACAGACCAGTCAGATGAATGACAGTGCACGCCAGAGTGAGGAGAGGATCAGTCAGCTGACGTCTGAACAGGCCGACCTCAAGCAGCAGCTGGAGGCCCAGGTCCGAGATAACGCCAACCTCAGCAGGTCTGTCCATGTGTCAGTCTGTCTTTTTCTTCATCTGTCTGTTTGTCTGTTTGAATTTTGCATATATGTATATGTACGTGTATAACACGTGCAGTGTATCACATTGAGATCACAGTTTGTGTGATAGATGTAGAACTCTGGTTTCAGACTTATGGAGGAGAAGGAGGAGAGGATCTCAGATCTTGAGGGGAGTCTGTCCCAGCTAAAGAGGGAGGCAGCAGATGCGAGTCAGCTGTTGGAGGGGGTACAGAATGACAAGACAGCTCTGAGCCGTGCCCTCACCCAGAACCGGGACCTCAAACAACAGCTGGTGGAGCTACAGAACGGTTTTGTCAAAATGGTCAGTGGCAGGCTTATCTCATACAGCAGCTGTGTTATAACTACTCATGTACATGCTGTGTGATATTAGGCATTGATTTTAATTGTACTATTTATTTTGCTCTACTTTGATTATTACTGGACAGTGTATAGCAAGTTATGAGAGAGAGATAGAATGAGAGAGAGAGAGAGAGACTAACAGATGCACATTAGGTAGTATAGAGAAATATTTTATCAATGAATTAAAAATTAAATTGGCGCTCTTTATTTCATTCAGAGTAATGACAACATGGAACTCATGACCAAGGTCCAGTCTGAGCAACACAACTCCAGGGAGCTCCTGTGTCGATTGAGTCAGCAGGACGAGGAAATCAAGCAACTCAAAGAAATGGTAAGAAGAATGTCATTGTCCTTCTGTTTTATTTTGTTTTGTGAGAATAGGCTGAATGATCTAACAGCTCTCTTGTGCCCTTGTTGATTCTTTGTTGTTGAATAACAATTTACCTTCTGCAGATATCTAATCGAGAGAACTCGGTGATGGAGACTCAGAGCTCAGAGAGCACATACAAGAACGACCATCTTCAGGACCGACTGAGGCACTACGAGGCTCAGGCTCAAATTGTAGAGACTCTACAGAGAGAACTCCATAACTCACAGGTAATGGACTGGAACCAGTGAAACTCAGGGGGTTATGCTCTGTAATGTCACTTACAATATCGGTTGGACACTTTGGACTAGAATTTATTTTAACAGTTCTGTTAATTTGATATACATGTATGACAGTTAAATCTCTTTCTGAATTTATAGATAAGCAAAGAAATGGTTGAGAGTTGCATACAATTTAGTTTAATTATTTACTATCTCACTAATATAAATTGACAAAGTATTCAGTTATAAAGTTATCAGAGTGTATTTTCAAGTCACCTATTATCTTTGCTTTTTGCTTGATGCCAGTTTTTCTCCACTAATCAAACTAATGTAGTAAAGTTAGTTTTGAAATAATATGCTTGAAAAAGTTTTGTGAACCAGTATGTCTTTAATTTTAATGTATGATTGATGATAATAATATTGTGATATACAGTATGAAGTATTTTGTGTAATTTATATGTTTGGTATAGGACTTGATTAATGATAATAATGGCTTGATATACAGTATAATATATGCTTAACATAGGACATGATTGATGCCCTCACTACACAGAACAGTGAATTGAGGACCATGCTGATCAAGTCCTCAGAGAAATCCGAAAACAATGAGTCCTCTCCCATGGAAGTAGACAGTGAGAAGGATGAATTGGTAATTCTTCATTCATTAAGCCTCACCTGTTGTAAATGGTTTTATGTAAACATGTACACCAACACAATAATACATGTATATGCATTTATTAGTGGTCTATCAAAATATTATATGCCACTATGGTGTATACCTACAGTGTACATTTGAATCTTACTAAAAGAATTTTATAAATTAGTTTTTTTTAAAATGTTAAACTCTAGTGATATGTCATCATCTTTTAGTGATTTTGAGTTCTTAATTGAGTGTCTTATGCCTCCACAGATTGCATCTCTACAGAAGTCGGTGCGTCACTTGGAGGTGGAGCGCGAGCAGTTGAACCAGAACCTGAAAGACCAGCGGGAACTGTCGGACAAACTAAGCGTGAGCCTAGCAGACATGCAGGAGGAAATCATTAAACAATCTAATGGTAAACCTCCCAAAAGTAAGACCCCCATCTCTCTCTTCTAAGCATGTGGTACTTGTACAGTACAAGTACTTCCTTAAGATGCAGACCTAATCACTACTTGTCAAATAATCTGGTTTCCCATGGGCACAGGTGACTAACATACTAATTTGTTATACATGTAGCACTGTTCTTGTCCATTTGAAGTACAAAATGAAGTGAAATTTGAAAATGAAGCATGATCTTGTTGGTTGTTTTGAAGTATGAATTTACCCTAAATGTGCACAGAGGTATGGTGAGGTGAAGGTTAATAAGACAGTAGTGGGACTGTTTAATTTTCTAAGACATAACCGCTAATGAAAAATTATGACAGAAAAACTAAATTAGTGTTCCGTGCTTATCCATTCTTTCACTGAATATTCAATTTTACTTGATTGAGATAAGATTTTAATTGTGGTGGTTTTTTTTAAAGGAACTGCTGTTAGTTCACTGGAATACACCAAACTGGAAAATGCTCTGGAAATGATTGAGGTAAAGATAGTCAAAGCTTGTACTTGACAAATAAAACAGGAAATCACTGGCAAAGCTAAAGGTTTACATGATAAAGAATAGTACTGTGGAATCATTTAAATTGGACTGTTGGTTTTTTGCGTATTTGTTGGGATGTTATTTCGTGGATGCATCGGTTTTCAGTTTCAGTAAAAAAAAACTAGCTCTTTTAAAATTTGTTTTCGTCAAGGATTTAAATTCCTGGGGGAGGGCTACCCACGAATACCACGGAAATTGAGCCACCACAAATTCTAGTGATTCCACAGTATAAATATTTTACATTGCTTCTGTACAAGATGTTAGATATACAACAGACTGATGTGATGTACATGTATCTCTGAATCCTAGGAGAAATATACCAAGGTGATGAGAGACAAGGCCGACCTGTGTGACAGGAATGATGAACTGGAGCATATTGTGTTACAGCTTCAGGGAGAGTCAGATACAATAGGTAAACTATGTAGTGGGGTATATAAAGGGAGGATAAT
>WFKH01011581.1:60990070-61017468 GCA_016163765.1 Magallana hongkongensis | reverse complement strand
TTTTTTGTTACAGGAGAGTACATTTCCTTGTATCATCACCAGAGAGCTTTACTTCAGCAGAGAGAGGCTCAGAAAAATGACTACATATCTCACCTGGCCAGAGACAGGGAAGAAATACAGGTGGGCATTTGAGTGGGAGTTTATATTGACTGCAAACTTGTAGTGATGAGGAATTAAAATATTGTAAATGGAGAAAATAAGATTGCAGCTTGACTGTACACAAAATTCTTTAACCACTCTGCAATAATTTAATTTTTTTTTATCAATCACTAAACATGAGAACTGCAATAATTTTAAGCTTCGCTATCAGTCTTAATGAACACATTGTATTTATGAGGCCAACACTGTGTTAAGTAGCCTTGATATTGTGTGTTTTAGGGTAAGCTCAGTGAGCTTCAGCTGCTAGTGATGCAGCTCCTAGGAGAGAAGAACATGTTGGATCATTACCACGAACAATCTCTGACAGGAAACCTTCGTCAGTTGGAGGAGCAACAGTTCCAGCAGTATCCCACTAACGGCCATCATCCAGGCATCACCAATGGAAATGCAGGTCAGTTATAGTTCTTTACATTATACAGATAGTGGTTATTCAATGGCAGTTATCTTCCTTTGAGTGATGATAAGATGGCGTTTTTAGTTGATTTACCAGATTCAACTTTTTATTTTTTGTTTACATAAACCATGATATTTATAATCCTTTGGATGTTAAAATTCGTTCATTATTACATCTTAATTTGTTACAGTACTTGATAGTAATTTGTAAAATTGATTTGCTAATCCCAAACAAATTTTGATTTTATATTTAAAATTCTTTAACATAATATTGATTTGGTTATGTCATAGACTGGCCAGATTACACAAGTTCTGAGTCCGAGGCAGAGAGTGAGGTGGAGGCTGTAGTGGGCCCTGTCCATTCTGATCGCAACGAATCCGCAGCCGAATCCAGACTTCATCCAGGCATTCCAGAGTCAGAGACACATCACCACCACCCACACCACCACCATCACTCCCATCAGCCCCACCCAGAGGAACAACCAGCCAAGGACAATCACAACACGGCCAACAAAATTCTCCATCTTCTGTCAGAAATAGGGCATTCCAATCTCATTGACCATAACATGGATGACTGTATAGACCACAATTTCTTACCCTGTAAATACTGCAAAGGCCAAGTCCATATAGTGTGAGAGAGACTGTAAGTTGTCTGATAGCGTGGACTTATGAACTTTGTTTTATTATGCACCATCAACCATGTGCAATAAGGTCTTTCATTGATGTACAGGTTTTAGTCTGCTGATACGGAACTTGAAACTGTACCTTATGATTGTGATACAGAGCACATATTTTTTCAAAAAGTCAGTATTTCTATTATGTGTGACCTGTAACCAAGGTAACAAGAGAAATGCATGTGGAATAGATATCTGTGTAGATGTCATTCAGGACATCCATGGCTACTTTAATGTGCGTGTACTGTAATGATTGGTCTAGCAAAACTCAGGATTTTTATCTTAAGTAGCTTGTTGGTGTCGTATAAGAGGGGGCTATATTAAAATCATAATTTTTTTTTAATTTATAATTTTCAATGACTGTTAAATATAGTTTTGGTGAAGGACCACATCTCATCATCTTTACTCTGCCTCAAAAGAAACAGGATAATAATTATATAGGGAGGTCAGGTTCTGTCATAGCAGATAAAAGCTTAAAACTCTTTGTCAATTTTCATTATGACATTATAAAAAGCAATGCTACATTCTTAAAATTGTTTTCCCCATCCTTTAAGAAACTTTTTTATTTTATTTATGTCAAGTATACAGTAATTTACTATCAATGTCATTAACATTAAATAACATAATTTTTGATATTTTCAATCATACACTATGATGTACAATTTTGTGAAAAAAAATGTTTTGTTTTATACCAACTATCTTTAATAAGTTATGAAAAATTCTAATAGTGTTGACTAAGTGAAATAAACATTCCTATAGGCATATAAGTCATACACTTTTTCTCATTTAACTCGAGACATTTCTGTTTCTTTAATAGTATTCAGAAAGCTGTGTTGAGATTTTGAGTTGTGATTGTTTCTTTCTGTAAACATTTTTTTTTTTGCATTGAAAGAAAAAAAGATCTGTTTAAGAAACATCAGGGAACTCATGCTGGGCTTCTTCATTGAAATCTGGCCAGAATATTTCAATATTCTGCCAATGAATGAGCATTCGGACTTTTGACAGTATTGGGAGACCATACAAGGACTTGTAATATTTGTTATCATTTCATTGTTATAACATTAATATCTTATTTAAAGTGTATGCTTTAATCTTTGTTATATCCCTATTTATTTATCTAATACAAATCATAATACAAGGTTAAAATTGACTCACTTCATTCATTGTAAATGAAATGTATTTATAGCGGATGATAATTATGTTTATCAACCATTAATGGCAAGAGATAAAATTATGAAAAACTGATTTTTGTTTTATTTTAACTTGTGAGACATACAGACAACTACTCTGTAGTTGTGTCTGTATTCTGTAAAATGTCGGTAATACTTCAGAAAAGTTTAATTCCATTCTTGCATATTGCATAACATAAACACTTGGGTCAAAATATATTCACCTACCGGTAAGATTTGACTACTGCCAGATATCAACGGTGTCATTCCCAGAACCTTAATGTAGTTGTAAAACTGAGGTAAATTGAACAATTTTGATTGATATAAATTACATCAAATACTTCTTTTAGGAGGTGAGTGACATTAACAAAATTTAGGAGACTTTGTCAATTGAATGACCTTTTTGCACTCCTAACTTTTTTATCAAGAGTTGTTGACCCTTCATAAACATTAAGAAATAATCATTTTCTCATAATACACAGGACAAGTTATGATTTTTTGGCATTTTTAAAGAATGAGAAAGCTAATTCAACTTTTTATCAAGAGATTTGTAAGAAAATAACCTGTTCTAAGAAGACGTCTTCGCTAGCCAAGGGTTTTAAGAAAATAACCTGTTCTAAGAAAACATCTTCGCTAGCCAAGGGTTTCTGATCCACACCGCTCCTCACTAACGTGAGGAGCAGTTATGATGCTAGCGAAGATGATCCGCACCGCTCCTCACTAACGTGAGGAGCGGTGCGGATCAGAAACCCTTGGCTAGCGAAGATGTAAGAAGATAGTTTAAAAATATATTTTTTTCCCATAGACTTCAAAATTAACTTCAAGAGGCTATTAGTTTGTTTTTAATTGATGTTTTTAAAAATTCCAAAGGTGAATTATCATCATTTGAATAACCCTTCAAAATCATACTAAGTTTCTAGTGATCAAAGTTACCATCTACCAGTATTACATATGAAATATGATAGGTGTATAAGGACCACCATCTCATGTTTCTTGCATGAAATTTACAATGTGAAAAACTTAAGGGACATGGATTTTTGATTGAACATTGAGGTCGTTATCAACCTTATTTTGTGTTTGTCATTCTATACATGAACAATATCAAAGGATTTGTAAAATCTGCAGAATGAAGAAGAGTTGTTCTATCGAACACTTAGCGTTATATTACATGTACACATGTACTTACATCCTACACAAAACAGACCAAGTTTTCTGATATTCAAAATGTCTCGTTTTTCAAATTACTTTTGATATAAAAGTCAAGAGTTCTTGATAATTAAATATCGAGCAAATATCAACATTTAAATCTAGCAACACATATTTGTTCACCGAGTCTCATACAAAAAGTACATTGTATTTGTGAAAATGGCCTAGAATTAATTTTGTTGACAGTCATTGAGAACTTTAAGCACTAATATCAGTAAACAAAAGATGTACGTCATACTTATTTGTATCATTATGAAGCTAATTATAACCTACATTTTAATCTACATTTAAAGATAGTGTCACACTGTGCGACATATATATACATATCTGACAGAATACCAAAACAATGTGCTGAAAAGGGAAAGTGATAACAGAAAGATTGAATCATTTAGAAAATAGGGTTTTTCTAAACAGATGAGGGGGAAACAATAATGGTCCTTTTTATACTTTTAGAAAATATACTATGGATTTCTTTGAACAGATGGGTCATGATGAAAAAGGAATAATGTTAACACTTACAGACATCCTTGGACATAATTCTTGCCAACAAAAACTGATCCAACAACGTGACATTTAAAGTTGTTGGACTGCTGTATGTATGTCACAACTAGTAAATATTTGTTAGATTGTGACAGAACAGAAATAGCCAAAGTACAACACTGTACAAGCAAAACATTTCCCTCTTTAGGCTGTTCAAACTTAATTCTATGTTTAACGTCACTTCAAAATACCAAACCTACGAGGGAGGGCGATAGAATCAAAACAAACAACATTTTCACACAAATGATTTTAACCATTTACATTATTACAAATACAGTTAGTATTCAAGCTACAAGTACTGGCAATCTTTTTGATAATGATTTTTTCCTGACAATCCCATGGAGTATCTGATATATATAGTCTATAATGTGCTCTAAACATTTCAAAACTCTACAGATTGCAGTATTTTAGTAAAATCAAACTGGAAAATTCAAATAAAAATAGAAGTTTGTTTTTTCTAAAACACAATTTCTCCTAAACCTACGAGCGCAGGTTACGTTAAACATAGAATTAACTTTGGACAGCCTTAGGTCCAACAAATAATGTTGCCTTCATATCCAGTTAGCATTTGAATATTATCGTTCACATTCACTTAAGTAATTTTGTTAACATTTGGAACAAGAGGCCCATGGGCTACATCGCTCACCTAAGCAACAATAGCCATAATAAAATCAGCTTTATGGAGACGTATACAATATCTCGGCAATGTAGTAGAGTAGATCCTGTATAAATAGATTTTCAAATTTTTTTCTGCATATTCTCATGTTATATATCAAGCCCCTTTGGAATAGGATGATATCATATCACATATTGAGCATTGCAGTTCTCAAGAAGATCTTAAACATATAAACCTACATCAAACTTAAATGAACCTACTGTGGGGCACAAGAAATGTCCAGGGGCCACGGTCTAAACAATTACGAATCAACAATATGTCAACATGCTTGCATATAAGTAATACCATATATAATAACATTCGAGTTCTTGAAAATAATTTAAAATTTCTTCCTATGTAAAATTGGACCCCCTAATGTGGCCCCACCCTACCCCCAAGGAACATGATTTTGACAAACTTGAATCAACACTATCTGAAGTTGCTTTCATTAAAGTAACAGTTTTTCTAGGCAAATGGTTTTTAAGATTTTAATTTTTTTTTCTATATATATACCTATGTAAAAGTTTAACCAACCCTCCCCCCACCATGTGGCCCCACCCTACCCCTGGGGATCCTGATTTGAACAAACTTTAATCTACACTACCTGAAGATGCTTCCACACAAGTTATAGCTTTTCTGGCAAATGGTTTTTGTTGAGAAGATTTTTTAAAAATACCAACAAATGTTCAATAATTCTTAATTAACTCCCCTTGAAAGAGGGCATGGTCCTTCATTTTAACAAACTTTAATCTCCTTCACCCAATGATGCTTTGTGCCACTTTTGGGAAATTGGCCCAGTGGTTCTAGAGAAGAAGTTGAAAATGTAAAAAGTTTACAGACGGACAGACAGACTGACGCCGGACAAAAAGTGATCAGAAAAGCTCACTTGAGCTTTCAGCTCAGGTGAGCTAAAAGAGGAAACAAACTTCATCATTAAACTACTCATATTTTATTGGCATAAATCTACATGGAGTAAAAAGCAAAATCAATATCTTGATATGACATGATATAACACACAGGCGCTTTGCTAAAATATGTCTGAAAACAGTGATACTCAAACATATGAACATAACACAAGACAAAATCAACGGGAGTTAAAATGTACATGTAAGAATTCACAAAGACACATTTTCTTGAGATTCTTTTTACCAGTTTATCTTATTCCTTGATGGGACCACCAGAAAAACACAGCTTCATCACATATGGGCTTTTCCCAGCTATTAAAAAATAAAACACAAATAAAAATTATCATTAAAACTTGGATGTTAGTAATGTTTTGGACTGAAGACTTTCTCTACAGCTAATATACATATACTTAAAATAATTAAAGTGCACAACGGATCAATCAGATAGAAATAAATTACTTTTGGATTAAATGAGCAAATTGTCCTACTTTTTTGGATAGTAGAACTTACCTGGATTTGGAATGGATGCATGATTGGCCAACACCAGGGCTTCTAAAGCCTCTGATTTGGATTCAAACTGCATCAACCCAGAAGAACTCCGGTCACCTAGGGATTAAAAAAGTTCAAGGCTAGTTAGTTACATGTAACTTCTAGTTCATTCTTTTCTAACTCTTTTATGTTGTCTTAAAGCTGAACACCGCTCGTAAATAGACACCATCACACAGGTATATAAAACCTTCGGTTTCGTTACACCCGATTGCACACCTGAAACTCTTGGCTGACGTGTAGTATTCCTTTCGTGGTCTTTGGATTTTATGCATTTATTTCTTATTTTATGTGCATATTCTATTGGTAAATAATGCACTGACCTGTTTATTTGATGTTAGTATTCTCCTGACTTGAAAAAAGTGCGTAATATTTGATAATTTCATTGCGACCGACTATCACAGCGAGGCAAGATGTACGTCCACACAGGCGAGACCTGTACAGTGAAATACTTGAAACTGTTAAGAGGTCTGCGGCTTATATAGGGGTTGTAAGGATAGCGGTGATGAAAGAGAAATATGGCGGACAGTGCCTATTTACGAGCGGCATTCAGCTTTAAAAGTAATTGTTCGATGGGTATGCATGTAACACAATCTTTGTCTTCAGTAAAATAACTGAAATGTATTTCCAAGGAGAGTTACAACACATGGGATACACTGTACATGTATCATACATTGTAAACATTTTGTTAAGATCTAAAATTGCACAACTTACTTTTGGATGCAAACAATTTGACCTTAAAAGGTTTAGCTGCACCAACATTTTCAAGGACCTGTAATATACAGAGAAAAATAACAGAGAGAGAAAAACCGGATGACAATAATTTACACATACAAATACCAATTTACAAACAATACTAGAGATTTGGCAGTGACACAGATTGTACATACCTCTCCTAGTTGTTCCTCTGAAATGTTGGGGGGAGTGTTGAAGAAATGCAGAACTTTTGAAGGTGGTAATATGCTTACAACATGTTAAAGAATATGATACTTCAGAAATGTCTGTCAATACTTTAAAGGGTCTGTATTATAACAAATACATGTTGGTCTTTCATTTTACCTAAACGTCATCACCTGTAGGGGGCAAATTTCTTTTTACAAAAGAGAAACTTGTCTGTAATGATTTTTTTTAAAACAGTGTTTAGTTATACTGATTTTAGATGGTGGGGATTTATTAAGAATTCTTCCAAATGATACTTTTAACTATTCTGGTATAAATGGCATTAGGATTTTGCAATCTAAGAATGAAATAATTCCTGCAATGCAATGGTTTAGACATAATACCCAATAGATCAATTTCCTTTCTTCTAGGATCAGTTGACCTCTAGCTTACATTCCTTAATACTTCTGATGTGATATTGTTTTCATAATCTTATGAAACTGGATTACAAAACAACACAGTTACGGTGTTTTTGTTCATTTACCTCATGTACCATTCTATGGTTTTGAGTGAAAATAAACTGAACTACATCTGGAATAAATTAACCATTGTATTTTTCTTACCCAGTCATCAATTATAAAACAGTTCACTGTTGATACAATACACTTCACGAAAAAATTTTGAAATTAAATAATTGATAAATAGAAAAAATACTTAATGATTCGAAGAACATATGCTAAAACTTCAACTTGAGTATACTAATAAAAAGGATATGATTTTTGCTGGCTGCCTCTGGATTAGCGTATCTGTTGTTCCGACTTCCCATGTAATCCTTAAAGGATGGAGTTCCGTCAGGTAACTCGTAAGGATTTGGAACATCTTGCAAGAAGGCCTGCTTGGAATGGCTAAAGTGGAAAAGAAAAACTTTTAAAACCTGACAAAATTAGTTGAGATTATAAGCATGGTAACTAAATTTTAAGGAGTTTATATCATCACACAGTAAGATTACCCCAGAGTGATTTTGTTGTCAAACAAAGTCATGTAGTTGAGATTTTGCATGCATCTATCCACCGCCATTGCATCTCCCATCTGCACCATTGCAGAACCTTCCTTGCTTTTCAGAAACTTTACCTGAAAAAAAAATCAATTTTAATCCATGAGCAAATAGAACAGCTAAATTGAATGTGTTGGTAATTTTTTGTGCACGTAAACGGATATGAATTTTAATGAAAAAAATTGTAGTAACAGTAGCATTTTTGTATTCAATTTTTTATGCTGTGATAATTCTGTTCGAGTCACCTACAAACTAAAAATCGAAGTGAAAAGTTTGACTTCAAATACAAGGCAGGTGCCTGTAAATTGTCTGCATGATGTCTAAGAAAGCTGACCACTCTGTCAGAGACAAAGTCGAGCATTACATACCCTCACAACATTTCCATACAAACAGAACAGATTGAACAGTTTGTCGCAGCTGATTTTATCCAGATTTAATCCGTACACCATGATGACCGAGCCCTGGAACATGGCCCCTGGGGGTGGGGGTCCTTGTTCCTGGTACCCCTGGGCAGGCATGTTGGGATGGCCATATCCTCCATGATCCTGAAACAAGTATTGTAAAAACCAGTTCCCAAATGAAGTGAACATACTTTACAGGTGAATCATTAAATAGAATGAAAACCCCATAATTTGAATTCTATGACAGCAAAAATTTATACAAATCTTGTTTTGACTTCAGTTTCATCTTTATTTCTTTGCTGTTAAGATTGATCAGAAGAATGAAGAAAGTGAAAAGACAGGTTGATCAAGCATTAACAGAAAATAAGCAGGGAACATAATTTTATACAATTAAGATACATATGAAATGACTAGAACATGTATTACACAGAGAATATTACATATACTGGTAGCAGTGATTTAAATCTCACAAATATGAAATTATAATGATTTAATATGATTCTTGAAACCTTTAAAGTCTTGAGAAATGTAAAAATATCTTTAAGAGATCAAGACTATGGGTTTTAGAAGACAACTTAAATTCAGTTATTGAACTTGCTGGTTTTCAAATCTACAATATCAACAGTTACCATTTCTAAAACCTTCATTATTTTCAAGTTGCAGTTTTCAATTTGATTTCTTTTTATATCGGAAGATTTTAACTTCATTACTCTTTGATATTGTTATATGAAAACACCTGAGTTCAAGGTACATGTATTAGAAGGTATTTGTATAATAACAAATCAGGATCAGGATACCATTTTTTGAGACTGATAAAGAATTTGGGAGGACTGAAGTACAGTAGTCACCTTTATTTCCAATTACAAGTTCTGTACACAAACATTTTGTAATCCTGCATCTTTTGCTTAAAATAAAGTTCGGGGACAAATGACTCACTTGCACTGGGGGACCTTGATTTCCAGAAAACCTGTCTCCTCGATTGCTATAACCTTGTTGCCGTGGTGACATAGGTGACCCATATCCATCACCCCCTTCATAGCCGCTACCATAACTTGGGCCATATCCTCCTCCACCATACCCCCCAGAGGGGGCACCTGCCGGGGGGTAGCCTTGATTTGGCCCTGGGCCTCCACCGTAGCCCGGGGTTGGACCAGGGGGAGCACCTGAACGCCCATCTACAAACAATGGGAAAACTCAACCAAGCAAAACAAAAGACCAGCAAAAGGCATGCAATTTCTACATCTATAAAAGTTTCCCCCAAAATAAAATTGCTCTCCTCTGTGTAAGATAAAAATATTAAAACATGTATTGTATTATTTTGACAAGGTAAAAATTTTGGGGGCTATTTTACAGTTGCAAAATTTGATTCTGTCAATATGAAGCTTCTTAGAAATTTGAAATCACCAAAATTATTAAAAATGTCAAAATAAATGATATACATGTACTAAAATGTAACCTGCTACACGAGAAAAAACAATAAATCGGACTAGCAAAGAAAATAAAGAGTAAAGAATTTCTGCAAATAAGATTGAGTTCCCTCGCCCTGCTTTCCAAAACTAGAGTGAGATTGAGCTACTTTTCCTAATTTAGAGATCCCCGTTAGATTGAGACTGGATGCAGAGGAGGACTTTCTTAGAAGACTACAAGTACATAAGTCACTCAGAGAGGAACACCTTGAGACTGGATCTAGGGGCCCATCTGTAAGATTGGACAGGTAATGCTGTTTTACTTAATATAAAGGGATGAAGAATTAAAGAATAACAAATCTCTCTGTTAGATTCTACATATACTGATAGATTAATCAAAGACCCAGCTAACATTCCTAGCAAGAGGAATAGTGCTACATGTATTAAATGAATGTAAAATGCCACATTCCTTTAACCATTGCCTCTTTCTTTTAGCTTTCATAATAATTGTCCTTCTCAATATTTATCGATTCGTTTAGTTACCAAATACAAGTTCATATAGGGTATAAACCAGGCAACCATATTGACAGTCTGTCTAGAATACTAACTGTGGAGTGTGGAATAACTCACCGTATGGAATGGGAGCATTGGTGTACCGGGGGTCAGCTAACAGAGGTCCATTACGCTGATTGGCAGGGTCTTTTTCTGAAAATATCCAACAGCCAAATTAACATAATGTACAAGTTATATACATGCATCAAACCAAATATCCTAAATAAAAGTCATGTACCAATGATGAGAGATTATCAAGAAGTCAAACATATTAATTTATGCACAGATTTAAGGACCCTCTGTACATGGTACTTTGATGCAGTTAGAGTAATCTGCCCGTCGATGAAATAATGAATTCGATTTCACAAGATGCGAAAGCTGTATCTCAGTAATTCAGTGTTTCTGAACATTTTTCATTGAGAAAAATGGCAAATACCTAATGCTGAAAATGAACTAGATAAACTTATAATATGCACACCTTTATACAATACAACTTTCTCATTAGTGAATTGGATAACAGAGGGTCCTTAAAATCTGAATCTCAGTGACACTGCTCACCTGCCAATGACCCCGCTCCCCACCTAATTTAATTTCTTATACTATTCAAAGGCCTTTAAAAATAATTTCTCAATGTGTGTGGATCTAAAGGGGTTGGAAAGCTCCAACTCAATACCTTGTTAGTAGAAGAAAGAACTAGAATCTATTTTATTTTAATTCTATTTAAACTTTTATTTATTTACTATTTTATTAATCATGTTATTTTATTTTTATTTATTACTTTTTAATTTAAAACACATCTACTACAATTTTATAGTATAAGACACGATTTAACATAGCTGACAAAATACAATGAATTCCCATTTTAATTTTAAAAAGCAAAGGCTTTTAAATATTTGAACAAACAACTTTAAAATGCACACAGTGAAAAACTTAAAGTACCTCACTACATCAGCACATATTTTTAAGACACTACATCACAAGATTGCGAATTAAATGTTTTGTTAATTTTTTATTTTAATCGATTTTGTTGAATATCATCAGCTCAGTGGTGTAAATGTAAGGCTTGTGAACCGAAGATCACAAGTTCAAATTCCCCTGGGACTTTTATTCATATTTACTGAATTTAATTTTTGAAAATCATAATTTTTTTTATCCAAAACTGCATATTTTTCCACTAATTTGACTTTTAACCTCTTATGCATCATGCCATCTATCATAATCAAGTAATTTTCTGCTGATTTGAGAAACTATTTCAGAGGTGTAGTGGGCCACCTTAAGAGGGAAGGAATCTCAAATTCTTTATCTGAACCTTGATCAGTCCATCAGTAAACCTATCCAACAGAACAACGAGACAAACATTGATCAGAATCAATTCCTTCTCCTGTAGGTTCTGAGACTAGCTATGTCACATTGCATTACGATCGAGTGTATATCATCAGTTCACTAGTTCTTTATTCATGATACGATGTACATGTAAATGTAAAAGTGGATGAACCTCAAATATAACACATACAGGTATATATACCTACATGACTTGAAACTATGGATGTAAAGTGTTAGTACATGTATACATTCAAAGTTTTTATGTAACTATGGTCTTTATTTATAACATATGACATTAACATGTAATCAATCTGTATATACAGTGCTGTACATGGAAAATGTGACTGTGAAATAAAATAATTCTCTTGTTGGCTGAGAAAAAAACTACTGGTACTGTTAAGTTACATCTGTGCATGTTGAAGTAATACATGTACATGTAAAATATCTAATAATGAATGACTTTTTACAGCCCTGTTTCACAAGAACATGTCAAATGCTTTTTATATTACAAAATATAAATACATGCTTCCCAATGATAGGACAGGAGAATTATAATATGTACAATGATCGTATGGTATACATGTAATTGTTTTTAATCTTATAAAAAAATCACAATCAATGAAGAAAAATAGATCATTAAACATTGGAAAATTGGAAGAAAAGAAAAAAAATCTTGCTTTCTGATTAACAAATTTACCGCACCATAAACCAGTGCTGACACTGCTGGGTAGTTGAAATTTCCCCACCTTACGTTGAGGAAACACTTAGAATGCTACTCCGAGTTGACGAACACAGAATCCGTTCCGACATTCCAGGCGAATTGATGACAAACCTTCTAAAGATGGAATGAAGTCATTAATACAAAGCAGGGTGTACTTGGTATGGTGACTGCGTGGTGTACCTTTTGTTATGTCTTCAAATGTTAACAAACTAAAGAAATATGATAAAGAATCCTCGAGAATTTTTCTAACACTGTATATAATACAAGGTACCATATTTCTCCAAATTAAAATTACAATATTTCCCCCAGGTTAAATCAAAATTCTGAAAGACTTCATCTTCTGATTTGGTAAAATGTACATGTAATGTTTTTGGAATAAGAAAAAAAGGGATTCTATTTCAATGAAATTGCTTGCCAAACAGTTAAATAATGTACATGTAACAGTACAAAACTCCCCTGACCCTCAATTCTTCCCTCTAATTGAAGTATGGTACTATTTTGTTCATACATGTATGTGTATGACACGAAATATGGTACAGTGTATTCTGAATATGGACAAAATCATTGTAATTCAGTCCCCGTGTAATTCTGGCTGTAATCCAGTGAGTGATTTGGTGGTCCTAGGTTTTTGTGGTGTCCTTTGTATAAGTGTGTTGGTTCTCCGCTGATCTGAATGATATAAGTCATGTCTGTTCACCCTTTAGTGTCTTCAGTGTTCACTGCGATTCACAGCAGTTATTCCAATGAATCATAATGTATTCCAATAATAATATTATCACTTGTATGTGTCATCATCAGGGTATTCTTGGTGTATGTTGTCAACATTTCGCAGTTAAATTCATAGGCAACATTTACAAATGTGTTGGTAAAAATTCATATAGATTTGAATGAAAATTTTTATTAAACATGTTCTAGTTTTACGGGCACGTTCATGTTGATGTAGGTACATGTTCTGTAGTTCAAAATCACATATTGTATGTACCGGTAACTCATTATTACATGTATACTGTATAATAAAAAAAACAAGAAATTCATAGAATTTATCAAACTACAATAACGGATGTCAAGTAAAATTAGTTGTATTCAATTTTAAAGAAAGAGTGAAGAGGAGAATTGTCCACCCACCCACCCCCACTAAAAACCCTTTTCTTATAAGTTTATCATACAATAAACATTTTAATTTCAATTACATTGGACCATATCATACCAAATTCTGGCCAAAAAAGTAAAAACTGGTTGATTTAAAAGTAGCAGAACCAATCAGTGGGGAGTTCATATCTATTTTTTTGTCTGGTAAGTTTTTTGCTCCGTTCTGAGACTTTTTGCTTGCATTTATACTTCAAAATTTCCTCTCAACTCTTTGGGAAAAAAATATAAATTTCAGTTTACAGCCATTCAGCTAGTGTTGATTGATATTTCCTTTCAAAGCAGCTCGAATAACCTTTTGCTGTAGAAGTTAACATGTATAGACTTCATTATAAAAAAAATTGGTGACATTAGCACACCCATAATTATCATTGTTATTGAAAAAAAAATAATGAATTCATATATGTGTATATAAATAAACATAAGTATAAAAATGATATTAACAACAACAAATTTGTGGAAGTTTACTCTTCAACATTACGGGATCAGTCCTAAATGTTATAGGAGTAATAGTATCCTAAAATACTTTTTCTGTGCCCCCAAGACTATGTACAAATCAAGTTATCATCAAGAATATATTAACAGGAGGTTGTAATAGGGCACAGGAAGATATATAAATGTTATGTACCTGGTTAATTTATCAAACAATATATGCATACATGTATATTTCTGTTGAAAATAAATGCAGTTTCGATTTTTGGATCACTGTACTTACATGTAAGTTAATCCAAAAGTTAATTCAAATGTTTAACATAATTAAAACAGACAGAAATTCCAAATATTTCAAAATTAAAACCAACAACTGTGCATGGACAAGAAAGATGGAGTTCTTACCTGGGCTAGATTGAGTGTAATCCCAACTTTCATTGTCGTTGCGAAATACGTTCAATCTAGTGGGCTAAATCAAGAGATATAAACAATAATATAGTATAAAAAAAACAGCTATAACTTGATATGAGACAAACTTTATTATAAAATTATAGATTCTGAAACACATTCAATAATTTTTTAGGCTTTTTTCCCCTCAACCCGGACAATCATTACATCCTAAAAATTAAAACCGGCTTTGTCATTTATTTATCTTAAAAATTACTATCCACAGAATAATTTTCAAAAAATCAAATTTCACAAAAATAAAGGGCATTAAAATTTGCCCACTATAACCAACTCATTCATAAGATGAAAGTTCCTACATTGTAGTAGTGTTAACTTACTTTGGCAAAATCAATTTTCAGGGTGCAACAACCGGAGTATATGTCAGCCCCATTCAAGTTCTGCTTGGCTCTCTTAGCAGTGTCAACTGTGTCAAATGTACATAATGGTTCAGGAAAAATCACATCTCAGTCTCAATGCTTCTTAATTCTCAAAATGATTAAAGAGCAATTATGTAGTTATTAGTAAATATTACAAAGCAAATGTATCTTTGAACTTTTTTGTTGCATTTAAACCCTATTGAGTCATTCTCAGTATACATAATTTTACCCATCATTTGGTTTCTAAATAGTAATCATACTAAAGACAAGTTGTAATTCATATCTTTGAACCTAAATTTCCCCATAAACTACTTTACTGGTATGTTGCCTGCTTCTTTTATGGGTATCGTAAGTAAACAACTCTGAAATCCAAGATTTATTTATATTTTACATGATAAAAAACAACGTTTATAACAGTAAATGTGTAGTAGTCAAAGACAATATTTTTCTGTTTGAAGTTCATGAGTTTGACCGTCTAGTCCCAAATTTACTCAAATCTCCCTTTATTTGCTTTTTTCCCCAATTACAGTTTATAAAAGGGCAACAGTACTATATCTTAGTGAAACACCTCAAAACCTTAGTAAATTTTCTTTTGAAAGACTTAAATTTAATGGATGTATTGGGCTGAGAATCTGACAACTTTAAGATGAAAACCAAAGCATCAAATGATTTTGCATATCAATCTGATTCCAATTTTTTTTTCAGATTGGTATGGGCAAAATGTTTTTGATGCTTTACAAATTTTGAGAAAAAATTAATCCTCTTTAAACAATACCCAGTATTGTCACAATAGCTCAGAAAGGATATTCAACCATAGCCTGTACACCATTTTTCTTGAAAATAACAATCCTCTGAACTTGTCCATATGGAGTACATATCTTGTGCATTACGTCCTGTGAATAAAAATGTGGAAAACTTTATAATGTATTAATAAATACAAAATCTCACTAATACTTATACGATTTATGATGTCCGATATTGGTAAGTAAAAATCTGTACTTTGAAACATTTTTAAAAGAAAGTTTCATTTGCTAGTACTGTAATGCTAAGAAGTACTGGTACATGTACTTACAATATATTTTGAAAATTGACCAGAATTAAATATCATGCGAAAACTTTTTATCTAAAAATTGGTTTTAACCAAGGAAAGAATATTCAGCAGTTTTCCAGAAACTATTCCAAATCAGAATGTGTGAGAATTAACTAGAAATAAGACCAAGATTTGATGGGAATACAGACCACGGTGATAGGATACTGCGGGTTCAGAACAGTAAACAACAGGATGTGATTCCCTCCCCTGTGGTCCTCCCCACCTCTGAAATTTACAAGTTACATGATCAGGAAGTTACAACGAAAATATACACACTGTCAAATGAATACAATTATGCATGCACTGAAACTTATTTCTGTAATAAAAGATTATCTCACTAGTATGGTGTATTCTCATACAGTACTGGACTACATTTTCATTGCAAAAACAAGTGCCTGTGAATACATCTTAATGCAACTACCAAGATTTTATGTAACTGATTGAAGACTGTTAATTCTAAACCTCCACAGACAAGGATATACACAAGACTAAATTCAAAGATAACCCAAAAATACAAAAATCTGGTCTTTGCTGTAGCCTGTAACAAATCTGTGTACAAGGGTTTGAGCATGATGACGGTTGCTTTATCGTCAATCAATGAAGGGCTTACTACAGTGACAACATCTACTTAACTGTCCTGTGTACTGGCAGGATCCATGAAACAACAGAACAAGGTGCTTGTACTCACGCTGGTCTCTGAATTCTCTGGCTCGTTGAGTAGTTGAAGTATGCAGGCTGGCCAGCAACATATATCTGATTTTCCTATTGCACAGAATTACAATAAAGTAATGTTGCTTCAATCAAAGATTCTAAATTCCTTTTCCCACAAAAAGATCGCTATCAGAAGTTTATGAACATTAACTATTTTGGTTATCTGAATAGTATATAACAATTAAGCAATTTAAAAAATGCAGCTCATGTTGCTTTAACAGGATTTGACAAATAATTAGCTAACTAACCTCTGCATAATTAACACAACTTGTGGCTCCAGAAATATCCTATGAAAAAAAAGACAATTAGATCTGATAGTGAAATTACATTTTCATATGGTACATTGTATTTAATTCTAATATTGAAACATAACAGTAATGATTATCTAGGTAACAATCTTACTATCTTCATGTGAATTTTAAAGAAAACCTGCTTCATGCACTAATATATACCATATATATATTATAATAGCACATTTATTATTCTTTGCTATTATTAATATGCATAGCTATTGTAGGTTGCTTATATAATTCATACATGTAGAAGCAAATAAACTATTGTAATGTTTCAAATTTTTATCTACTTTTGAAATGGCCACCTTGTCATGGGATTTTTAAATACATGTATTTTATCTATGTGTTATAACTGACGTATGCTTTTAAAGCATCATTATTGGCTAGAATATCTAGCATTTTTAAGTATATTCTAGGTACCTCGTATTACCTTTTTCTCAGGTACATGTAACTGTGAAACGTGTTGTGAAATTGTGCAACTTTTACTTTCACATACGTGCGTGTATACTCTTTGATTGTGAACTAAAGAATTACGATATCGTACCCGATTGATAAGTATTGTTATTGCGGTACATATGTGTTATTGCATATTTCGCCCGTTATTTATTGCATTTTCTTGTTTCTTTATTGTCATCCCGGCCTGTCTCGATCTTCTTTCTGTTTACATTTTTGTTTATGAATATGGAATTGTGGGATACGTCCCTTTACTTCTAGGTTGTTATTTTCTGGATCCGCTGTTGAGATCTTTACACCCTCCAATACTTTACAGGCGAAGAAAATGACTCATTATAAGGTAATTAATTAATAGATTATTAATGTGTGAATGAAAGTTATGTTGTTTTATGGTGATTTATTTATTATAAAGTTAATTATTTAATTGGAACTATATTCCGTACACTTTTTCCCAATTTTTCTGTAATACTCTGTAAGGGTCTATACGATTTCGTATGAGATTTCTTACAGGTGTATAAAAGAGGTGATTTTTTCCTTAAATCATCAGTCTGCTCTTTTACATTTTTGGGTTAACATCTCTTTTGGGGTTTTTCCTAAATTTTGGTAAATATTCATTATCACTAAAGGATAATTAATTGTGTCTATGTAATTTTATTAATTGGATAAATTTTAATTAGTGAAAGTGTAATTTTAAATAGTTTGGGGAGTTTATTTAGGATCATATATCCTGATTATTTTGGGATTTGATCATATTTTGTAGCCATACATCTTGATTATTTTGAGATCTGGCTATTTAATTCTAGGGATCATATTTAGATCAAATTACTTAAGGGTGGTTAAAAGGCCTGGATTTATTTTGTCACTCTATTGTTGTTCATTTTTATTTGATATGCAGACTCAATAAATTTGTGAAACTTAAATTCTGTGTTTGTTCGTCAATTGCTGAAATTGGTGTCTGAATGAGATAGCAATTGCTTGCTATCTCGCTACACTATACTATATATTACTAGAAAAACTCATGTGGGCAACAGAAAATTAACACTTTCTGCTGTCTCAGTCATTGAACATAATTTCTGTGATCAACAACTGTGAGCAGGGTAGACTTTTAAGTAATTTTACAAATATTTGAACAAAACAAAGATCATCAAATAATGAATTTATTAAAACAGCACTACAGTTGCAAAAAAAAAAAAAATCAGCCAATTAAAGTTAAATGACACATCTTCAATGTTGTAAACAACATACATAATAGGCATTTGTTTACACGACATCCTACCCACACAATGATTGGGATTTTTTTTGTACCGTAAGTCTATCGCAAAATTGATGAAAGGGTGAACCAGTGTAACCAGGCATGGCTAACATTGGCTACAATTTTTTCACAATAAGGCCATATTTTTTTTATTAATTGTTTTTCAAGACTTTTTCCAAAAAATGGATTGGGAGGTCGAAATAAAAAAAATAAATATATAAAGACATATTTCCACAAAAAATTATAATGTAATGGTAAAACAACCACCAACACCAAAAGATTGAAAACATATACATGTACGCTGTAAATTCCCTCTTTAAAAACTTGTTCAATTCTCATTTTATATATACTGATTTTTCTTGTAGATGTGATGATTTGAATAAATGTATTCACCTGACACCACAAACAAAATTTTATTTTTTTTCCAATTTTAAAAAAATGGGATGGTATGTCTTGAACAACAACTAGTAAAAAAAAAATGGCCAAAAGGCTTGTCATGGTACAGTAGAGGACTGAACCAACGAGCTTCAGGCTAACCTACCTCAAACTCCACTAAGGCCTGGTGTTTTCTTGGCATCAAAACCACATAACTGAAAGAATAAAGCATACAATATCATAAATAACAGACATCAACTCTTCACCTCTTTCTCTCTTTCTTCTGTCTGTTTCTTTAATAAGGTACACTCAGCCAGTGAGAAGAAAGGAGCTCATTCTGTCATGGCTACTACAGAGTTGAGATGAGACTGCCTGTGCTCATTAAGAAACTGTGAGATGATCTTTCCCGACTTTCAAACTGCAATGCCCAATGACAATGAAAGAAAGGGAGCAAGCTCAAATACCCACACCTGATAGACAATAGGACATATTAAGAGTTACCAAGGATACTAAAATACAAGAAGTATTAACAAGAGAAAAGCTGTCAATGTGACAACAAACCGGGTTTTCTTTTGTGTGAACATTATCCATAATCCATTTGTTAACCCTGAATTAATAAACACTACCTATCCAGAGAAATGGGGTACTCTATATGCAATATTTTGCCAAAAAATGACTAAGTTCAACAGCTAATATTTTTTGCAAAAATTATCAAAACTCAAAATCAAAGTAATATGCACATCTCTGATATAGGTACAATTAATCTGCAAAACAACAACTTCCACCTTGAAAACTGTAGGAGGAGTTATCCGTACAATAGGGGTACCTTATATGCATTATTATGCAAAAATGACTAAGTTCAACAGCTGATATTTTTTGCAAAAATTATCAAAACTCAAAATCCAAGTAATATGCGCATCTCTGATATAGGTACAATTGATCTGCAAAACAACAACTTCCATCTTGAAAACTGTAGGAGGAGTTATCCGTACAATAGGGGTACCTTATATGCATTATTATGCGAAAAAATGACCAAGTTCAACAGCTGATATTTTTTGCAAAAATTATTAAAACTCAAAATCCAAGTAATATGCACATCTCTGATATATGTACAATTGATCTGCAAAACAACGACTTCCTATCTTGAAAACTGTAGGAGGAGTTATCTGTACAATAGGGGTACCCTTTTGGCAGCCACCCTCCCACCCATCCACCCGCCCGACATTTTCACCATTTCAATAACCGGATTTTTCCTTTGGAAAACCCATTAAAAAATGGACAAAACATCCAGGAATAAGATGGAAACAGATTTTTTATGGCAAATATGCATATCTACACATTAAATTATGTCAACAACAAGTATTTGAAGATTCAGGAAAATTCTGCTGAGTATTTTCAGAGGAGACGCACTGACAAGCACTGGATTGATGAAGGATGATGATGGACAAACGTCTAAGTTCATAAGGGGCATAACTCCTACAGATTTTTTTAGTGAAGACCTTGTAAGTTGTTAGAACTTGTGTCCTAACCATTTGTATATATATGTTATATATATATACAATAAAATATGTTCAAATCAAATCAGATTTTTTCAGAATATGGCCCTACATTTGTGCTCCCTTCATGTAACAATGGTTGTGACAAATTTGATTGAATATTGCATTCCCATTTGAGTTCTAGTGAAGAAATAAAAAAAAATATTAAATGTTCACAGAGGAACAGATGGACATTACAATCTAAAAGCTCATTGAGCTAAAACTGAAATCATTGTAAATTTATAAGTATTTAATTCTTATTTTTGGATATTGTTGGTCATATAATACACCACTGTATGGCATGCATATTATGGGGGTATTCATACTGCCTGCACAGTTTGTTGTGTCATACTATTTTAGGACAATGGATCAAAGGTCACTTCTTATATTTACATTAATTTTATTTTTGGCCTGAAAAACAATATAGGGCCTTGCCATCCTTTAAAACACAATACACCAAAACAAAAATCATGATTTTTGAAGTAGTGATAATTTTGTTCAAATTTTCCTGTTTGGGGGATATTTGAGTATAAAATTTCATGATTTACAATCACATTGTATATAAAACCACCAATTTAAAAAAAAATCTTTGTATCATCTAGATTATCTTTAGAATGCATGCATGCATGTACCAATAATTGTATTATAATCCATCACTGTAACAGCAGAAGAAATACCGAGTTGTCACAGCTGCAATGATCAATCCTACAATGATTCATTCAAAACATTGATAGGCAATATCAGAATGCTTGTTTGATTCTGAAAACTCATTAATGTATAGAAAATTCAAATACAAATGTATATGAAATATTATACAGTATGATTTTCATTTTCATAGATTCAAGATTGAAAGACATCAGGCCACAAAAAAAGTGTACATACATCGTGAATAAGGTCAAGTAAATTGATTTTTTAAATATGAATGACTTGACCATACCATTATGCAAAATCATAAAAACTACTTTTAAAACTAAACTAATATAATGGTTCTCTGTACTGATAATTTTAAGAAAAACTTTTAATCTAAATTAACAACACTTTTGATCTCTTTTCAAAATGTATTGCCACTGTTTTTTTATTACATCAACATTTGGGAACAGGTTATGGGAATTTGACAGCCTTTCCAGTCAAGCACTCATGTATAGAGTTTATATCATTCAAGGAAAAGTTATAAATTTACACCTGTTGTCATTATCACACATTGTTCTATTACTGGTACATAAATGTACTTTCACATATAAACTGTCAAATCCTCATTCTTTGGATGAAGAGAAAGGGCAGATTAGGTTTGACCAAAATCACTATCATTGTGCCCATTTACCTGACAGATCCAAAGTGCTGGACTGAATCTTTGAGATCTTGTTCCAGTATGTTTTCAGCCAGTCCTCGAACATGTACCACCTGTGACGGTGATGGATTCAGAGGGTTCTCATCCTGAAGTTAAGACAGGTTTTTAAACATCGGTAATCACAGATTACAAAGCTCATCGAGACGAGGCATCACCTTTATGAAGCATCACCTTTATGAGACCACCTTTATCATATGATATGAAAATCATAGTTAATGATCTTGGATATTCATGGAAACTGTTTTGACACAATATCGTATATCATTATTAAAACAAGAGGCCCATCGGGCCACATCGCTCACCTGAGCAACAATGGGTTTATATTGGTGTTCAAAGGATATTGTGCCATATGGTCCATCGGTAGAATAACAAAAGGAATACTGTGAAGCATCCAACTTTTTCACTTATATTTGCATACACTTAATCTTTGACATTGTACCTTTATGAAATACTATTTTTACTGAAAACAAGATCCTATGCAAGACCCCCCCCCCCTTTTTTTTGGCAAAGTTGGACATAGCCGTACTCAAAATCCTTTTTCTTTTTTTTGCTTGTCAAGATTTCCGATATATTAGGTCTAGCCTCCCCCATCCATTTTCAATTTGCTTCCGACACAACTGCAATGTATTGACAGGAATATCACTCTATTTTACTAAGGTTCACCCATTATTTTCATCTTTATTCAAAAACAACAAATGGTTACAAACCAATATGATTTTCCGCTATAATATTTTCTTAAGAGCGATAAAACATTTATCCCCGTAACACTATGGAAAATGTTTTTAAGAGATCGTTTATATTTAGTTTTGTCTGATAAACCATCAAAGTTGGTGTAAATTTCATATACTAGTAATTCATCGTATAAGGCGGGGGCCCCAAAAAGTAGTTACAGCATATCTTCCTTTAATTTTTCTGTACAAGTATTTAACATTTAGCGAGAAATTTCTAGTGATCAATTAAAATTTCAGCTTCAATCGTAGAGTTATAAGCATGATACAGAGCTCACAATTCTGCTAGGTTTGAGTCATATTTTTTTGTACACGAGTTTATTACATTCAACTTAAGATTTTTAAACTTGGTATTTCCTATTCAGCATTTAAAATGTAAAAGCACAAAAGCATAGCCTCAGCTCTGTGACAGAAAATTGTGAGCAAAGCTCTGTATCTTGCTTATAATTTGAAGCTTGACACTCAAATACGGTAAGTAAATAGAAAATTGTAAACAATTAAAACAGAAGAAACGTGCACGAAAACAAAGATCACAATTTATTTTTCAACATATATATAGCAGCGAAAACAATCTCCGCTTAGACTGAAAATGCTGAACATCTTAACAAAACACGTTCCATTAATTAACCATTACGTAGGGAATTACAGACGTTTAGGCCCCAAGATGTTTAGGCCCAAGCAAAGACGTTTAGGACCCAATATGTTTAGGCCCCAAGATGTTTAGGCACCAATTTCAAGATGTTTAGGCACCTGTTGTTTTTAATATACTATTTAATTATGTATCTCTTGAGCAGTTTTAAGCAAATAAATGCATTTTTGTTAAATTTGGAGAAAATTAATTACATAAAAATTGCGATGTCCGAGCTGCCATTATGAGATTCATGACTAGAACACAAAATTAAAGTTATATGAGGGTATGCATTATAGTATTCATATTTGAAAATTGGTTTGTTGCCTATCATCATTGGAATTATACAATGTTTGAATATTTAAAAAACAATCTTTTATCATTGATATTCTTCACACAGCAGCAGATTTACCAATATATAACTAAGAATAAAATCCCTGAAGCAACTTTCTACTCAAACACAAGTTATTTCTGTAATCATTCCAGTAGAAAGATATCTCGACAATCATACAACTTGGCTGTTATAATTACGCTTATTCTTAACTGTAGATGCGGGTGATAAATATATTTCTTAGGGATATTTTTGGAATATTCTTTTAATGAAATTTAACAGGCATGCAAAGCAAATACACATTGAATTCATGTTTGAGTTAATTTATTATTTTCAATGACAAAACCCATACATTTATAGAATATGTGATATTTATAACAGATTTAGATAAATCACTGCTTAAAGAAGACTATTCTCATCATAATTTACTTCTCAAGAGTGGTGTGAAACCCCCATTGCATTGCCGGATCTCTTCATAATATCTCTCCTTATTAGCACCTATCCAGAGAGGGAGCAGGATATTGGGGTGGAGGGTGGATGTTGTTTTAGCAATTTAATTAATGGTAATGGTGGTTTAACACATGGTAAAAAAATGCTCATTATTCTATCTTTGTTGAATAAAAATTATGCAATATTCAAATACCCTTTGAGTGGAATTAAGATCTAATAAAATTAAGATTCTGAATTTGAAAATAATTTGATAATTAATTAAAGATAAGATGCATAATGTGGACTTTTTAATGTAGATTTTATTTAATAAAAATTAAGTAAGAAAAAAAATTTAAATTTATAAATACAATAAAAGATTTAAAAGAGATAAATCTCAATCTCAGTCTATATTATGTCAATAATGTTAAACAAATAAAAAAAAAAAAGAGGTTGGTGCCTAAACATCTTAAGATAGGTGCCTAAACATCTTGGGGCCTAAACATCTTATCAATAAAGGGCCTAAACATCTTGGGGCCTAAAAGTCCTGCTACCTACGTAGGTATCGTACCGAGTTACCAATAAAATGTATAGTATTTTATAATATGCTGTAAGTGCATCAGATTTTGCTCATTTTGCGCAGGTAAATACTCAGCTCTCTGACTTACCGAAGTCTACATTTGATTTGATACGTAAAAATTCCAAAATACAGGCGATAGTTCCCCTCAAGTAACGAAAATGAAACGAGAATCAAAACAAGCTAAAACAACCGTCACACGTTAAAATGTCAAAGCATTGAAATATTTAACCTCAATTTACTTCACAAAATCGGCACAAATACATTTTGCATGTTTCAAATATTCCCATCGCACGTAAAGTGTTGCACAACAAGCAAATTCATCTTTGTCAGTTTAACTCGTTTATCATGCGTTCAACATGGCTGCTTCACACAGAACTTTCGTTTTCGAGATATGGAATACCGAACCCGAAGTTATAAACTGATCAACCGCTATTATCTCTTTATTATTAGTTACGTAAATTACTCAAATTTGAAACAGAATTAGCCCATAATTTTTGCAATTTATATTTTCCTTTCCATAAGGATTATTCTAGCTAAATTACGTTGAATTTTACTCAGTAGTTCTTGAGAAGAAGATTTTTTAAAATGCACCCCCCCTTTTTGTACAGTTTCGAGGTTTTCTCTGCTTTGAATAAAGATCGGTCTTTCATTTCTGCAATTTATATTCACCATACCATAAGGATACTTTGTGCCAAATTTGGTTGAAATTGACTCAGTAGTTCTTGAGAAGAAGATTTTTAAAAATGCACCCTCCTTTTTTTACATTTTCGAGGTTTTCTCCGCTTTTAATAAAGATCTGTCTTTCATTTCTGCAATTTATATTCATCTTCTTATAAGGATGCTTTGTGCCAAATTTGGTTGAATTTGGCCATGTGGTTTTAGAGAAGAAGTTCAAAATGTAAAAAGTTTACAGACGGACAGACGGACGACGGACAACGGGTGATCAGAAAAGCTCACTTGAGCTTTCAGCTCAGGTGAGCTAAAAACTGTATGAAAATCATATGCTCATTTCATACGGTATTATAAGATACAATGTTTATCATTACAATTATATATAATACGATATTGCATCCTATGATACTTACAATATAGTATCATATAATACAATATAATACTATAATAAATAATTATGCAATATAATATTGTAACATATGATATGACATTGTATTGTGTCATACATTATTGTATTTGATCACATAATACAATATCATTATACAATATATGATACAATATAGTACAGAGGGTTCCGCTTAATCTGATAGTCAATATGTCAGAGAAAAATTATCAGATTAACCGATTATTAGATTAACCGATTTAGCGTTTTTGTGGTCTTTCATTTTGGTATAGAATAAAATATTACTTGTTTCAAGACATAATTTATCAATGAAAAGAAATAATCTGTATGTCAATAGTTTGAAATGAAATAATTTACCTTGCATTAGCAATGAAATAGCATTTTAGTCTTTATTTTGTTTGTAAATGCTCAAAAGAAAATGTTTCTCTTTATTACGATGGTTTCAAAGTGGCCGCCATTTTGACAGGAAGTAATAGGAGGAAATGGCTAATTGTCTGAACAGTCCCTCTTTTCACCAGGACAATCTATTTAATTCTTTTTTCTGTTATATAAAATGCTCTTATATAATTAAGATGATAAATAAATATAAATAATGATAAAAAATTATTTGAATATTATTTTTTAAGTTTTCTACCCCGATGTAAAATTAAAAGATCAGAATTTCCTCGATGTCACATGTTCCAAAGCCTGTCACTTTTGTTCCAGAAATTACATGTTTTTATAATTCTTAATGGTGCTAGCCCTGCATGAAATTAACACATGCAATTGGTAAATACACAAACAATAAAATGTGTACACAGGTAAGGTCAGTCCTGTGTGCGGTCATCCGGAACAACTATCGATGTCGGTAGCTTTCATCTTACGAAGAAGGGAGCCACCCGTGTGCGTTGAAGTGTAACTAATGCCCTGTAATGAGTTACTGTGTACACAAGAGGGGTGTCAACCAATTAAACAAAGGAATATACAGGTGTGAGAGGGTGGGAAATCATTATTACACGGTCACAATCCTATCAGATTAACCGAAAATGACATTTTTTCCTATCAGATTATCAGGAAAAAATATAAAGGGATATATAAGAAATGGTTCGGTGTTTTGATCTTATATCAGATTAACCGAATTATTCGATTAACCGCTATCAGATTAAGTGGAACCCTCTGTATTACATAATACAATATCATATCACATAAAACATCACAATATTGTAACATATGATATTATATTGTATAATATAGTATGATATTGTATTGTATGATATTGTATCATATTTGATACATAATATGATATTGTATCATATGATTTGATACAACATTGCATCATATCATATGATAAAATATCATGTGATATAGTAATATATTATATAATACAATATCATATTATACAATATCGTATCATTTAATACAATTATATTATATATTACAATATCATATAATACAATTCAGGTGATATAATAATATAATATATAAACAAAATATCATATTATACAATATCATATTATACGATATTATATATTATACAATATCCTATCATATGATACAATATTACATATTGCAATATCATATGAAACAATATCATGTGATAAAATATTAAATA
>WFKH01011581.1:60936883-60977121 GCA_016163765.1 Magallana hongkongensis | reverse complement strand
GAGGCCAGGGCTTTCCTGTCACCTCAGGGCAAATAATCTGGTTTATTATACTTTCATGTTAAATACTGAAATCTGATTGGTTTAAATGCAGTTGACAATCCGTTCTCATACCCTCAGCGTTAGCAACACACTTGGCAATGGGCCGATAGAACGAATTGTTACATGTGCGTAAATTATGCGCGTACGGTTCGCCGTAGAACTCACATCTTTTCTATATAAAAGCAGAGACATAAATAACAGAGATTGGCAACTCCGCCATTAGCGTGTTTTGTTGTTGAAAAATGTTACGGGACCGACCTTACTTTGAGAACTACTTTTTAGTAAACTGAGATAATGATCTTAAACCAAAAGTATACTGTTTTTATGAAAAATAGGCATAGGTTTTAGACATTTTTGAAACAAAAAATTTGAAAATAAGATTAATATGTAGAAAATATATTGGCCAGCTATAAAACATCGGCGAAATCTCAGACGACGGGTAGCCAACTGCCTCCTAAAACTCCTCTTTTAATATTGTTTCTAAGACATAAACTCGTGAAAATATAATATTTTGAATGTTTTGGTAATAGGTTTTGGCTGTTTATATTTCGATATAATTGTTTGTTTGAAAGATATACTGATGTAAACTGGGAACACTTTACAATAGGGACCGCGAGATTTCGCGAGATTTCGATCAGTTGCCAATCTCTGTTATTTATGTCTCTGATATAAGCAATAAAATTTGCTATAAAATTAAGACATTCAGTATAATAAAATAAATAGTGCCTGTTTGGGAGGGTACCAGTTGAAATTGGCACCCCTCGAAAACCATTGTCAACCTCCGCTTCGCGTCGGTTGACAATGGTTTTCGAGGGGTGTCAATTTCAACTGGTACCCTCCCAAGCAGGCACTATTTATATAATGTCGCCCTCGAAGCTATGTAATACATGTATTTGTATAATGTTGTTGTTCAAATCTTCTTCACTGTTTCAGCAGAGTAAACCAGTCTCTTTGCTGATATATAATGAATATCAAATTAATGAAAAATAATTATTTTATAATGTTCATTAAGAGGTAATGGACATTTTCAGGCTATATATTTTTTTCAATGTTAACTTCTGTATAAAATAATGATACATGTAATAAACTGTTCAATATTTACATCGTCATCCCAATGTTCGTGTAAACCAATCCATTCAATGATATATAATAGCATATATTTGAAAGTTATTATTTTATGTTCTCAATTTAGAGATGATGGACATTTTCTGGTGTATTTTTTTTGTCTATTTGACTGATTGCTTTAATGATACCATAGCACCGTAAACATTCAAATTTATTTATTAAAAGACTACTGATGTACATACCTTTGATATATAGAATGGGCTGTAATATTTAAAATATGCTATTAATGTATTTTTAAAAAACAGTGTATAATGAATTTTTTTTAAATCATTTAAAACTACCAGCACAAATCTGGAAAGACAAGCAAAATTAACTTACCATGGAAAACCTGGCCAAGAAAAATCGGTGTAACACAATGTGCCTTTATTTTCTTCAGATCTTAAAGATGTTACCTATCTGTGAAAAACTTGACAAAAATCCTTATTTTCCAAACAATTAGACTTAGCGACATAGAACTGAGTTTGTTAATTTGGTCTGTGTTGCTATGGTTATTGGTATTTCAGTGTCCCAATTCTCTGTATAGATTAACGTCATATTCATTAGCAACCTTATTATTACCTTGAGTATTTTAGCACATCATTTCTGTGGATCACAAACTACTTCATATGCCATAGTCAACTTGTGACAAATTGATGCGAATTATTTTGTCCTGTAAATGGTGAACAAAACAATGGTGGTGGTGTGAAATTGAGGCCAAAAAAATCGTGGTTTCCTTCTCTTTATTCATTGTATATTCAGTGGAGATCAAAAATTCATGGAAAATGTTTAATTTAATTCAACTTTTGAATCAGATGAGAGGATTGGGGAAATGTAATGAAGAAGCAGGTAATTTACTAGTTCTTATGAATTTATGTTCACAGGTATCAAAGTTTACAATTTTTTTTTCAGGTAAAATCTTTTTTATCATGCTTTGTTTAGTTCCACACAAAACTAATTAAAAGCTAAAAAAAAGGTTTAGTTTTCTTATTTTTAAAATAAAGCAGTATTTCAAAATTCAAATAATGCTTGAAAGGGCAATGAATTTCATAAGCATATTTGACTATATATAGAAAACTTACATTTTAGCATGAGCAGAACATAAATTACATATAAACTCCGAAAAAAAAAGCTGTTAATGATTAGCAAGATTTCAGAGCCTTTCTTTACAATGAATTGAAACTGATAATTAGATGTTGTGTTTAAAATCAAATCTGAATCTCAGATAAATGTAGGTGTAAAACCATGAGTAATTGACGTAGAACCTGGCATTTTTTAATATCAAACTTTAATGATTTTATTTGTAAACAGAATCTTTATATACAAACTCGCTTTTCTTTTAAATAAAGAGAATTAATTCCATGTACAGCAACTTTTGTCACTCTCAGTGAAAACTTGTGAAGGCCAGTCTCTTGAAAAAATTGATTTTGAAAAAAATGCTATTAGTTTTGCCAGAAAAAAACCCAGAAAAATTATGGATATTAAAATATAACTATGAATTGAAATAACACTTGTTGATGTAGATTTCATGAAAATGCATCAATTATAGAACATATCATGTAGTACATTTCATCAAATGGTTATATTATTATTACGCGCAGTGATTTCCGCCGGCATGGGTGCTTTTACGCCGCACCGCACACCTACTCTGACAAACTTCCCCCAATGCATCAAAAATTTTCTAGGGAAAACACTGACTCTGAGGACGATTCAGTAGAACATCTTTGGGAGTGTTTTTTTTTTAATGTTTCTGGACTAGACTTTTAATAATACCTAGAACTTTCAAAGTATTACTTTAAAAAACATATAAGGTTTAATTGCATGTAGAAAAAATAATAGATAAAATATACTATTATTTTGTAAATTAAAATATAAATATCCCAAAGCAGATGAAGCTGAAGAAATTTATTTCAGACGTATAATACTTGGTGTAGAGTATGGTTCCAACAATTTTAAGTCATTTCCAACAAAACAAATACTCCAACTCTTCATCACTAATCATCTATATCGCTCAACGATTCCAGTCTTTGACTGGCCACCTTCCTGGCTTTGTAATTATTGATTAGGTAAACTATGTATTTTATGAAGAAATAAATATATAGTCGTGTTAAAAGGTCCACTATGGTTTGTATTAAAAGTGGCGAAATCATGTAAAGGTCTCTTTAGAAGATTTGATTACATACCAACCAAGTTTATATCTTTGTGAACATTATTTTACGTTTTCATTTTGAATTAATTTATTGAATTAATAAAATTAAGAATAAGGTATTTCAGATAAAATAAGTTCCATCTACACTTATACAACCTGCATAACATGTGATATCAGCAGTCATACTCCCGTGGTATCCAGAAACATGCTCTGAAAAAATGGGGTAAAATTTTGTTCTTATGTATAATATGCACCCCCCACTTTTGGTCAAATTTTGGCTGAAAAAAGTTTGTGTTATACACAAGACTTTACGGTCACCATAGTCCTTACTGTTTACAAAGTATTAAATGTATCATTTATTCACGCATGTCTGGTTGAAACGGTTAGCGAAAGTTTATTTCAACAAGTCATTTTATTTATTTACATTCAGAGAAAAACAACTGGTTAATGACAACTAGTTTCAGTGATAAGAGATTGCTCACTCAGTTTATGTTGAATATTTATTCTTTATTTCTAAAGAAAACGGATAAGCAATTACTAGCCTATGAACAAAACCAGAACAAAAAGTTGGTTCTGGTTCTGTATTTTTTTTTTCTGTGCAATTTCCATTATCTTCATATGAACCGCCAAACAAGCAATTTATCGTTTGATCAAGCATGGATCATGATGGCGTTTTGACAATGCACACTAAAATGAACATATTGCAGTTCAGTAGGATTTACCAAAAATATTTGAAAATGTAAATACTACTATTGATATGCACTGTATTTTCCATTATACTGACGTTGACGTTTTGTCGTCTTGTAGAGTTTGACGGGGACACTGTACTGTGTAGAGTATGTGGAGATAAAGCCAGTGGGTTTCATTATGGAGTGCATGCTTGTGAAGGATGCAAGGTAGGTGGAGTGGATCTGCTGAGTTGGTTTTTCGGTGATTTGATTAAATTTCCGAATCTTAGTCAATCTATGACAAGTCTTACTTAATGTACATATACTTTTTAGAATTGCACTAGAAAACCCAATTAAGCAATTCAGAAATGTACTAATTTCTTTTCAATCCAAATACTTTTCATGATAATAGGTGGCTGTATATTTGTCAATATCTTTTTCTTTTAATTCTTATTTGCACTCTCATTTAGAATAAAAGAAACATGACATGATCAATGGGATTTTTCGCTTCAAGAAAAAAAAACTAGAGATAGATTTCATCTTTCATTCTTAACCTAGAACCACAGAACCATTAATTTGTAAACCCTCCTTCTTTAATTTACAAGTATAAACAAGATGTGATATTACTGTAAACGTACTACATTTGGCTGTGTATTCTTTTTAGCATTTTTGGCGGAAAACGGCGTCCGCTAAATCAAGTACATCACCAAATGTAAAATATATAAGTAGATAAATAGGTACATTCAGAAATGCGTTAAATCAAATCCACGTTAACTTGTTGAAGAATCATATTCTGCCAGATATCGTACCCGCTAAATATAATACGTTTACAGTACCTCCATTGATCTTTATGGTCAAAATCAAAAATGATGGAAATATTTTGAATATCATAACAGTGCATTGTGCATTTTATATACATATGAATAGGTAATTTGTAAGTAAGCTCCTTGGGTCAAGTTTGGGACGTTGTATCGCAGGTGAGTGATGTGGCACATGGGCCTCTTGTTCTTGATAGAAAAACGAGTTGTGAAAGGAAAAACTCATACTGGCATTGGAGTCACATTATGTATGCATGACTCCAGTGTATGACATAATTTTCCATTGCATTTGAGTTTTAACTGAATTAATAGAAAAGCTCGTAGTTAAAATCATCCCTAAGTGTGTTAGGTATATTTGACAATATGAATAGCTGCTTAATATCACATGTAAAATTTTGCAGGGATTTTTCCGTCGCAGTATACAGCAAAAGATACAGTACCGACCATGTCTGAAGAATCAACAGTGCAATATCATGAGGGTCAACAGGAATCGATGTCAGTACTGCAGGTGTGTACTGGTCAAGTGGTCAAGATTCTTTCTCCTCAGTCATGGGAGGCAGACTCGTGTTCAAATACTGTCCTCTAAAAAAGAATACAATCATCATGTATATCAGGGCTCAAGCTGGGCTTCGCCAATTTTGCCTATGGCGAATTTTTTTCAAAATTGGCGAAAAGAAATCCAAATGTGGCGAAAATCAATTTTTGGTGACTCCTTAAGTTTAATGTGTTTCTCTTTCCCACCCGTTTGATTATTTGGTCAGTCTGTGTTAATTCAATCACCACGTGCAACCGAAATTCTCGCATTGCTTCAGTGCACGCAGCTCTGACCATAACCAATTGTTATGTAACACTTGGAAGGGTGCTCTCACTGCAGTGGTCAATTGTTAAACAATAAGTGTCTTACTGGAAGTGAACCATTTTCACATTTAAGGTGCAAGATCGTAATCTGAGAATGGGGCTAATTAATTAAACTGTTGAACTTGCTAAACTTCTTTAGTTATGAACAGAATAAGATATATATCATAAGTTTAAAATTTTAAGCCAAAAATCTTAAACAATATTTGTTCCCAAGTTTAGAAGTTATGAAATACTTATGCAATGCAGCCGGTTGGCATAGAAATCATTAAAGTACTGCACGTGATGACAGTTTTCTTATTTTTGTTAAAGATCGTGGAACATAATTCACTTGACTTACAAACAGCGACATATTTGCCTCCCAAAAATATTTATTTATTCTCAAAGTCACACCAAAGTGGGATAAATATGGGCAGTTGTTCAAAGGATTTTATTTATTGTAATATGCACATTGATAAAAAAAACTTTTTATTGAAGCTGTGTAGTATGAGGTTGTATGCAACTTATTGACATAAAACCCAGCAGAATATTTTATTTTTACATCTGGCTTGTCAAAATGAAGGATTGTAAAGTTGTAGCTTGTTAATTCTAAATTAGTCTAGAACAGAAGAAATAATGTCTTTGTGGCTTTCACTTCATCTTCTTATCTAGTATGTGTATAAATCCATAAAGGCATTTTTGTTTTTGTTTCTTTATATAAAAAGTGATTTGGTTTTTATTTTATCTCAAACTTAGAACTGTAGAAATTTAGTATCTTAACTTTTCAAAAGCTTTGATACCATACTTCTTGGAAATCATTTAGTGATGCAAATGGAAACATGTCAATGAGGAGAGTGCATATGTACATACCAAAAATTGGTCAATACATGCATATTTAAAAAGTTCAAAATATTCATAACTAAAACATATAGGCCTACATAAACATGTATATGCACATGTATATGTGATATGATAGAAATAATTGTAAAACATAGGTCGTTCTTCGTGCCGCGCTAAAGTGGCGAAAAGGATTTTTGGTCCAGTGGGAGCCCTGATGTATATAGTGAGATCTTACCTTTTGCATGGTTACGTGGTGAAGAGTGAATAAAGCATCATGGCTAATTCTTTGTAAAGGACTGAATTATAGATTTAAAACGAAACATCAACAAACCAGAGATGACGTCACAGGCATTCGGCAACTCTCCTTACCTTATGTTCTTTAGAAATTTTATCTTCAGAAGTTATTAATTTTTGCATTGAAATTTCAGATCTAAATTAAAATATGTAGATGTTTCAAAGTGCATATTTTTGTCACTTTAGGGCGAGTTTTTATAATTTTATTATATTTGTGACATTACAAGCTCATCCCTTGTACTTGTAAAAAGTGAGTGCTTCTACTGATTATGTAATTATTAACAACTTGCTACTTTGTACCATCAGGTTGAAGAAATGCATTGCAGTTGGAATGTCTCGAGATGGTAAGAGAATTTAAAGTTTTTAAATGATTAATTCTTCAAATGTTCGATAATATGTAAATCAATGTAATTAGCTTTTGAAACTGGCATTAAGAGGTTTTTCTGTTTAACTCTTTAATCTAATTAACAAGTCACATGAAATATTGAATACAGGTTTTACATTTTGTAACTGCTGTTTATTTCAAGTCTTTGATCCCCCTGGGGAAAGTAGTAGTGTCCAACCTAAAATATATATATAAGAAATCAGTGGAGACAATTATTGAATCACATCAAAATGCTGTAAATATATTGCATTTAGCTGTATATTTTATTTTATTTGTGTTTTTGGTGAGAGATATTTCTGCAACTAATCTAATAGCATTGTTGTTTTAACATTCTAGGCATGAGACACAGATATTTAGTATGATTTTTATGGTGATGTGGACTAATGATAATTTGATGTTTTTTATTCTGTACGATACATTATCAAAACAACTACATTTTCTTTGACAGCTGTACGCTTTGGTCGAGTTCCAAAGAAGGAGAAAGCTCGCATCATTGAACAAATGCAGAAGAACACGATGCACTCCCAGACCAGTCAGATGATGACGATGTTTCAGAACAGCCGGGATCTCATTCAGGCCATCGTAACGGCACATCACCACACGTGTGTCTTCACACACAGCAATGTGCGACAGATGAGGGAAGATGCCATCAAGAATAACAACTTTGTCAACTGCCCTGCTCAAATGGTAACGACTTCAATATTTCATTTTTTATAAGAAAAGCATTATCGTAACAATGGTTAAAATGTAATTAGTTCACCTTCTGGTAAAACTGAAAGAGACTATAGATTCCCTCTCCATCTTTCTTCTGTCTGTCAGTCTGTCACAACACCATACCTTTGTTCGTTCTTTATGGTTTTAAGAAATGATTTAAAACTTGTTTCAAGTATGAAATAGGTATGTTTGATGTCCAAGTGTTATAACATTTAATTCTTACATTTGACTTGTGTTTGGGTTTGTGCTATGCTTAATAAACATTTGGGAAATACTGTAAATGTATTATATTTGGCATGTACGATATTTGGCGGAAAATGATTTTTCAACGAATTTGTGTGGATTTGAATAAGTGTATTTCTGTAAGCACCTATTCTTACAGGTATATGATTGGCATTTAGGGAT
The DNA here is from genome assembly GCA_016163765.1 of Magallana hongkongensis. Classification (NCBI taxonomy): domain Eukaryota; kingdom Metazoa; phylum Mollusca; class Bivalvia; order Ostreida; family Ostreidae; genus Magallana; species Magallana hongkongensis. The sequence continues at coordinate 60,968,874 of WFKH01011581.1, read as the reverse complement.
GTACTTGATTTAGTGTAAGCCACTTTTCTAAAAAGAATACTTAGCCAAATGTAATAAGTTTACAGCATCTTGTGATTATCAACTTTTCTGTCAGTGAAAGCTTTTATTATGAAGGCATGCACAGCCATGTTCTACAATCATAGTTATTTGACGTTATTTATAAACATATTACATAATTATAATTATTGTTAAGATATTTCAAAACACTTCAACTTTTCCTGCATTGGAGACAGACATGTATTTTCTATCCCACAGTTTTCAACATTTTGTTTTTATTATGAGTTTGAAGCTTCTTTAGGACAAGAAGGATGTAAATTGTTAAATGTGTGATATTAGTTCCCCCAGACCGCATTGATGGGACCAAAACTGCCAAAAATGAAACTCAAATTTCAAAGATATCTATGTGGGAGGAAATAATATCGTCCATGAAGCCCTTCTATACCAAAATTGGTGGAAGGTTAGACAAGCATACCCACCTAAGTTTATTCATTTATAATTGATTGGTTTGCTTGAAAAAAAAGTTCAGATCTTTATCCCCAGACTATGAGCATTGAAAAACATGGTGTACATGTACTAGTATGCAATTAACTGGTTGCTAATAGTGTCAGCGTATTGATTTTATGTTTGTCATATACATGTTCAGACACCTGCATCAATATACAGTCCAGATGTTCTTAGTGTCCCTCAACTACTTTGGTTGATATTGATTACAAAAAAATGACCCTAGGAAATTATATGTCATTATTTATGAAGAGATGAAGGGGAAAAAAATAGATAAAGATATCAATTTTCTTCAGCAAAGAATAAAAAGCTTTTATGATTGGATATCATCCTAATTTTCGTCAAAACTCCTCTCATAGATTTTAAAGCTTGCCACAAAAAACATCAGACACATTGATCAGTATTACACTAGTACTGTTGTCATACTTGTGCAGTTTAAATAAAATGATAATTGATTGGACTTCGTGAATTGAGAGGGCAGTTAGGGAGACTGTGAGGGTCAACACCCTGTCTGTTCTAACTAAATTCACAGAATTAAACACGATTGACCGTACAATAGTCTAATTTACTGAACTAATCACTAATGACATCTATTAACCACTCTAAGGAGGGATGGGACTCTTCCATTTTGTGACATTATTTTGTTTTGTTGATTATATTTTAATTATGATGTACTTTCATCCATACAGATATAGCAAGGTGTCCCCTTACCACCTTAAGAATCACTTGCAATTTGTAATCCACATTGTATACATGTAAATTCACCAAACTCTTTTTTGTCTGGGAGTAGGAAAAAGTCTATATAATGGCCACACAATCATTGCACTTCATTATTGTAACTCCTTATGATCTGTTTCAGGCCTGCCCTCTGAATGGTAATGTAACACAATCCTCGGAGGACACACAGGGCTGGTCGGATATGTCCGAGTTCTTCACTCCTGCCATCAAGTCTGTCGTAGATTTTGCCAAAGCTATTCCTGGATTCTGCTTTCTAAGTCAAGATGATCAAGTAACTCTGTTAAAGGTAATTTAGTGTAGTCTGCAATGGTAAAGTCCATTTAATGCGAGACTAAATAATGTGGGAATTTGAAATGAAATTATTTTGATTGAATGTCTTTGTTTCATTCGAGATTTTTTGTTGTCAACATAATGGTTAAGTGTCAAAATGATAATTGATTAAGAGAAATTGCATGACAGGTTTTTTGATAACTCGATAAATGAAACTTGAAATGTGTGTAGTTTTTCAAATTTAACATGATAAAACAATAATAACTCTGAAATCATATCTAAATGTACGTTATATCAATTGTTTTGTAGGCAGCTACATTTGAGGTTTTGCTTGTGCGTATGGCGTGCCTCTTTGATCCCGAATCCAATACAATGATGTTCACTTGTGGCAGAATGTTCAAAAGAGAAGTCTCACAGGTATCATAAACTAATGAAATTGTCAAATAAGTGACATTTCTAGACTACTTAGTCATACAAATTGACATGGCCGGCATTTTCTGGAAAAAAGTTTCCAAAATTATTTTGGTGTCATGTACAAGACCAGAATATTGAGACAAGATCAGACAGTGCTATTACAAGGAGTGCTGGCCGGGACTTATTCCATTTTTAGATTCTGGACTGTGTTCAAAAGTGACAATTGCACTGTCGTTTAAACGTACTTGTATTTTTTCTTGATGAGACTCAGCAGTCCAAAACAAAAGTTGGAAAAGAAAAATTTCACATAATCACACATGTAAATGCATAATAAGAAAGGCAAATGAATGATTCATATACATGACCTTTTATGCTCTGAATATGGAAGATTTAAGTTAACAAGATTTTTGACAACCATAAGGTTATTATATGTACCACTGTGCCTAAAGTTACTGTTACCGGTATCCTATTAGCAATTTTTCACTTTTTCCCTAAAATTAGTTACCCATCATAGATCTGTAATACACCTTCATTCAAAACAATGAATAAAAAATGCCATTGACATACCATTTTTTTATTCAACATTTGAGAGCTTATTAATTATTTGTAGACATGTGATGTAGTAAAGATTTATGAAGATTCTCAGGTGGAACATTTCAGCCATTGGGCATGAAATACATAGGTGATAATAACCCTATTTCATCACTTGCTTCATTTTCATCATTATCATCAATAGATCAGAACTAGACTCTATGGTCTATATTAGTCAAATAGCATAATTAGGACTAGGCAGGAAAAGCCGGATTTATTCTGTTGTATTCTGGTGAAGTGATAATCATGCAATGACGAGTAGATATAAAGATGCGGTGACCCAAATCTCAGCGTTATTGGTGAATGTAGGATAAGGCATGAAAAACATGTATAGAAAAACAAGATAATAGGGCAGACCTAGTGAAAAACTTGATCTTTTCAAGTTCTCATTCAGCTGTTTATTTGTCAGTCAGGTTATCATTAAGATGCTATTTTGCAAACTTGGCCTAGATTGTAACATGTTTGTATCAATATTTGTTATATATGTCCCAAACAAGGAGGGAAGAAAGAAAAATGAGTTAAACAACAATTTGTACATCACTGCACTGTGATCAATAAGTTTAAAACATGAAAAAAACCCCAGTTGGCTTTCTTCACTTTTAAGTGTTGTTTAGCTGGTACCCTTTTTTGCCTTTCATTGCCAATATTAGTATTTGGTATATAACCTTTTTTCTTTAGACAACAAGCAGTGCTGGTTTCTTGCTTGACTCCATGTTCGACTTTGCTGATCGCTTCAACAAATTAAACCTCACGGATGAAGAAATTGCTATATTCTCTGCCATTGTTCTCCTCTCTCCAGGTACCTTAGATTTTATTCCAGTGAATAATTTAAAATTGGACATGGAAGCAATCTCAGCAAAAACACTAATGATCCACAGAGTATTTTAATGCATTATGTATTTTATGTAAGAGTTGAGTACATTGCTAGTAAATGTAAAGAAAAAAAACAAATCATCTATGAGACAGAGCTTGAGTGGAGAGTAAGGATGTTTATGAAATTATTTTACTGAAAATATCAGTTGGGCATTGTTGTGAAGCTGAGCAAAGTGGCCCACGTGATTCTTTTTTGTACATTGTAAGAAGTGAGCCTTTCTTCCTTTGAACATTTGACTCTCTATACATTGTATAACTGTCATTACTATATTTTCAGATCGGCCTGGCCTGAGAAATGTGGAGCAGTTGGAAAGCTTCCAGATGAAGCTGACTGAGTGTCTACAGTCCATGATTACAGCCAATCACAAGGAAGATAACACACTGTTTGCCAAACTCTTGATGAAAACAACGGACTTACGGACTCTCAATACTCTTCACTCTGAAAAATCAATTGGTATGAAATTTATTGCTAAGCAATTTCATTCTGGTTGTAACGCCCTATTTGACTATCTGAAAAAAAAATCTAGTTTTTTTAATGTAAAGATGTTGCCTACATCACAATAAGACTAACATCAAAAACGTATCAGTCCACTTAAAGTTACATTTGAATTTTTTACAATTTTAATCATTTTAATGGTTAAATATTAAATTTTAAGGAATGAATTCACTAGCTATTCAATTTTTACTCATATAAACTGGAACAGTTTACACTTTTTGAGCATTAACTGCCACAATCCGGTTGATACAAGTATTAATTGGGTAGCTATTGATTTCATTCTGTTATTATATTATAATGGTATTGTTTGTGAAGATTAAGTATGGTGTTACAAATCATGCTTGCTAAGTCTGATAACTTTGTTTTTTATGCTTGAAGATTCTATTCTTCTTTTGCTATTAATGATTATAAATCTTGTACTATTCAAAAGGTCAAAACGAGAAAAATGGATCAGATAAATCATTGGACCAGACTTCTGCCAACATGGATATGAATGATCAAGTGGATTCATCGATGTATGTCTTGTTATTACACTCATCAAAATCATTCGTGATATAATATTCAAAAACAAAAATCAAATGTGAAGTATGGTATAAAGTTAAAATACAAGAAGGGAAGAGATGGATTAAAGAAAGCTTCATTTCTTGAAATTTTGAACTGGTTCTTATCGAGTTGCTCATCTTTACAGATCAGAGGGATCAACTGTATCAGATAATTCTTCCATCCCTACGAGTCTATCGGGAGCTACTGGCTATGACTCTGGTATCTTTGAAGGAATACCCATAGTTCCACAACGTCACTCCTTGGAGACAACACATCCCCACTTGGTACTTAAAACGCCATACGGAACTTTTTATCGAGAGGATTCACTCGGATACTACGGCCTGGTATCAGATCAGCCAATCAGAAGGTGTCACACACTGGAAAGAGACACTCTCTCCAGGCCTCGACTGCACACAATCGAAGAGCGTAGACGATACACACTGGACAAAGAGTACATGGACAGAAAGGTTCACACTCTCAGTGAGAGATTTCAGATGGAAAAGGCAGCACTGCGTGGAAACAGCATGCCCCCATCTCTAGCAGGCAGTGCCGCCTCAAGCCCCATTCCTCCACAGTTCTTTCTGGACACTAGAAGTCCAGAGCTAAAACCTGTCACTTCTACGGAATCTCATAGTGCAAATAACAGCTTAAGAGGAAGCCCCATGTTCAGTTCAGATAACTTTATTCCCATTCCTTCAACGTCTCCAAAACCAGGATCCCCCAATTTCAGATCTCGCTCAGGATCCATGGGTATGGATGATTATTCTCAATTGCGTCCAAGGTGTTACAGTTTCCATATGAACAGTGAGGGTAAGGCGGCCCGCGACCCCTCCAGGGAAGCTCTGCAGGAGAGTTACACGATGTCAGCGGAGATGAGGCGAGGCAGTGTGGGGGCAGTGTACGGACTCCATCACAAGAAGAAGTCCTTGCTGGTGGATCGCCATCCTCGTTATCTGTCACGACTCTCCGACTCCATCGTCAAGAGAGTGGATAAAATTAAGAGCCAGGAGACTAAGAAAGTAAGGAACACTTTGTTTGAATTTGATTTGTTTTATTATTCACTATAAAGCTGAAATTTCAAAATGTCTGCAGTTTTTGTTTTTTTTTGTAAATTCTACCATAATAAATAGCCCCAACATGTGGACCAAAATCAGTGTGATTTAATTTAATTTTTCGAAACTCATTTACATGCTTTCAACATGAATTTAGAAGAGTAATTTGTTTCATTGCAGTTTGTATGATGATTTGATTGATACGTTGGCTGTGTTTTCTCATTTGAATGATAAAAATTCTAATTGCAGATGTCAGATTCTTATGAAAATCTCCCAGCTGTTCAGCTCCCCGTTCAGCCGGAGCAGGTGACTTGGCTCCCTCCCTCCACTTCTAGTCAAGTGTCTGCTGCAGCAGGAGCTCCCCCTCCCCCAACTATAGACCAGAAAAATCCAGATCCAGCCAGCACAGACCAGCGACCTCCTGGCTCCCCTGTCGCTATGGACATGGATGATGATCAGAGTGTGGAAAATCAAGAATCCAGTTCTGTTTTCCACAAAAAGTTTGACAAACTGAGGAAGCATTTGATTCCTACAGATAATGAAGAGTCTGAGAGAAAGTCCAAGGAGGAAGAAGAAGTGATGGTGGATGAAGACACCAATGCCTCCACTCAAGACAACTTCATTAATGAAAGAAATGATGAATCCCAATCAATGGATGACATACCAAACAAGGACTTGGAGAAGTTACGTATTAACGATGACATCAAAGATAAGAAGACCAAGTCTGCAGTGGAGAGCCATCCTCAGCTTCTGGCACACCTAAACTCCAGCACTCCCAGTCTACAGATGGGCTTCTTGAAGCTTCCACTTCAGGTGTCTCCCAAACAAACAACGACAGTTTCATCGTCTCAAGTCTTGCTGAATATTCCCAAAGTCAGTGGCAGGCCATCTACTGTCGCCAAAGAACTGCCCACTCTTGCTTCTCAGCTAAACAGTGCTCCCCTTAGCCATACTTCTCCCTTCAGTCGTATTGTGGATCAGAGCAACCGCAGAGACAACATGCACTCAGAGACAATGAGCCACCTGAAGGACAAACTCATGCGCAAGTACGACAGTATGGAAAACTTGGACAAAACTGGTCAAGTCCCACCTCATCAGTCCCAGCCGGCCAGTGAAAATGACAAGCACCCAAAGATCTCATCCTCAGCCTCTTCCCCAAACATCTCTGCCAGGCTCTACCCACCAGGCATGTGTTCTGACAATGTCAGAGGCATGTTTTCTCAGACAGGCATGCCTCACATGCATCCAGCCTTCATGGGATCATCTGGATCTGGATTTGTTCCCAGGATGTTCATAATGCCTGGTTACAATCAGCACCTGGCGGGAATGCAGCAGTTAGCACAGATTTATGCTAAAAGTGTCGATCAAGAGAGAAGGTATGCTTAATATTTTTTAACAGTGAACAATAACTTTAATGTGTTTTCAGAATGTTTTAAATAGGGTCAGAACTAGGAAATGAAATTTGTTTTTTTAGTAATTGATTTACTTTCTTTAATATTCAGAAAGGACCAAAGCCATTTGCAAAGTTCTGATGGAAGTGAAGAAGGAGACAGGAAAACTCATGAGGGAAACTATGGTCCAGAGCCAACTTTAGAGCAAAGAATTAAAACGGAAATGAACTGAGGTTACCTTTAGTAAGTACTGGTTCTATGTGAATTGCTATGGAATTTAAAAAATGCAGTATTCAGATATTTAGAAATTACATGGTGTGGAATAAAAGTATCACAATAATATCTAATGTATTTGAGAATTTTGGCATTTGGTTTATTTATTTTCAAATCCAACCAATTTCTGATAAAATTTAGTAATGATAACTACAGTAAAACACGGTTATAGTGAACATGCTTATAATGAATTGATGCTTACAACGAAGTGATTTTCATTCCCCGTGACTTTATTATATGTTATAAACTTGAGGATATATTGAATTACGCTTATAACGAAGTAAAATTGCCCGTCCCTGGAACTTCGTTATAAGCGTGTTTTACTGTAATATTCTTGACTTATCTTAAGTAGTGTATCGTACTTTGATATGTGATTTTTTTTTCTTCAGCAGATGGAGATGTCTGCTTGCAGATCACCCATGGAGTTTTGTCATCACCACCACCTTTTCAAGAGCTTCTCTGTTTGACTTTTTGTCTCAACTTTCATCAAAGTGCTAACTGGTCCCCCTTCTTTTCTTGGGATCAACTGGTATCCATCCCCCAAATTGATTCAGCAGTGCTGACAACTATGTATTACATGTAGTGTAACTTAGATACCAACTGTACATATGTGTTTAACAGTGAGAATGATCTATTTTTGGAGATTTGTTACTAGGAAAAGTTGGTTAGAGCTGGTACTCTTCTATTTGTTGTCCACTCTGTGTTGTTATTTTTGAAACTCCTCGCTATCATTTTACCCTTTCCCCGGATCTCTATGATTTTTTAGCTCCTTATTTTAAAGACTGATATAACTTGTTGTTTTGATCATTTTTTCTGCCTTAGCAGAACTGAAGATTATATCTGCCGCTTTTTCCTTTTTTGTAATGTTTTTCTTGTAGATAATGATTACTTGTGTATTATCAATTAGTGTGTTAGGTAGTGTTATTTTCGATAGTGACACACATGTTGATCACAAATACGATTTTCTACCAATCAAGATGTCATTGATATAGAGTCTATATATTTGTGGTGAATGTTCAAGAACTTGTGTGAAATGAAAAATGTTTTTTTCATGAAGAAAATTTTTGGATTTCTGTGGAATTTGATGAAACACTCACTGAGAAGCATTGACAGAAAAGACAATTTTTCTTCTGTATATGCCACTCAAAAACTACCATTGTGTTTATCTCTCTATGGCTAGCACATTTGAAACTAAAAATCTACAACTCAACTTGAAGATACAAAAGAGATTAGACATATTTACTTTACAAGCATGACTTGGCACCATCTTTTGTTCTGTACATATGGTACTTTGAATGGCAATGGGTGCTTCTGTACTTAAGCCCATGGAGAGGGGAGGATGTGAAACTGCACCTGGACTGTGTATTTAATAAGTATTACTCATGATAGGTAGTATTATTACTGGCAAATGAGTTTGATTGAATTAATTTCTGTGTCATGTTACAGTTCTTAAAAAAGTTATCATTAATGAAATTTCAATATTTTGTATTCTTTGCAACAGCATCATTCCTTTCTTTTCTGATTATGTTTGAAGGGGAGAATATCACGCCTTTTGATTTCATATTGCTAGATCATATTCACAAATTGAATTTTATTCTCTTTTGAACAGAAAGTAAGAAAGAAATAATAGCTATGTACATACATGAAATGTTACAAACATTTCAAAACATATATAATATATACATTACTCCTTTTTTGTACAGTTGATGGTATGTATCTGATAATTTATTTGTTGACATTGCATTCATATAAAATGTGCGACCTTTTGACCTTGCCATAGAAATACTATATATTAGTCCATGTACAGTTGTCTATATATATGTGGCATATCTCATTATATATTGGTGTGCCCATCTATTTTCCATTTTGTGCTGTGAAACCATTGTGATGTTTTTGACCCTGCATGCATTGCTTATACAATGAGATTTATTTATATATACAATATGTATACATCTAACAGTCAAATTTGCAATAACATATTTCTTTTGTTAAATAGATTTCTGTGAATAGAGCTTATGATAAAACATGCTAAGAGATTGTTTTTAAATGAAACTGTGGCCAAAAAAATTTTGTGTTTAATGAAGCTTTGTCTTTCTTAAGGGGGATTTGGGGGTTTGAGTGTTGCATATTAATCAAATTGCTTAAATTCTTTATAAAAACATAGAGTTAATTTAATTAAAGGGACATATGCATATGTACTCTTATTTGCATATACACAGGCTTTGCAAACAATTTTAAACCCAAATAGGGTTTTTTTGGGCAAATAGTCAATAATTTTGTAAATACTGTATAGGGTACCATGTGCTTATATCCTCTTGGTTTTGTGTAGAATGTCTTGTAAATAGCTGTGTTCTATGTTGTATACATATCTAAGGATAAAATATTTGGAGATATAAAATGATAGAATGTGTAGGATATCCTCTGTTTGTGTGAAATAACTCAACCATTTAGTGCAATAATGAATTTGAAAGTTAAAAGTTAATTTAAATTTCATTTATGAAAATTTGGTCATTTCCTCCCTAAAAATTATCTTATGAAAATATGGTGTGCAAAAGAATATATTGTTGCTGAAATTATCATTGTAATAAATATCAAATATTTTAATTAAACTAGGTTGTATCATTTTATCTTGGTGAATGTTTGAAAAGAATAGAAAAAATGGAATTTTTCTAAAATAGGCAGGGCTTGGGTTACAATTTCAGCAGTTGTATGAAATCTGAATCAGACTTACAGGATCTTGAATAAGAACTAAATGATAAGATGGGTGAATAAATCACCCATAATTACCAGTGTATTATGCATACTAGCTATTCACACGCACACAAATTTACTACATCATTTTATTCCCCAATTTCTTGTGCACATGCAGGGTACACTATTATCATGAGATCAACTCATTCAATTCATTAAAATGTGCATTACAGCAAAAATATGAATGATATAGGAAGTATAAGATATATCATATGTTATTTTCATTATTTAAATTGTGATTCAAATTAATATGGTATGGTTAGTGCTTGTTATTTATTTAAGGAGGCAAAACAAGTTTAGTTTTTGAAGTTGATTTTGCGAGATAATTGGTTTGAATGAGAACCGTATCCATTTTAAATAGGTATTGATAACAAATTAATTTATTTCTCAACATTGTTCATGTATTGCTTTTACATTTTATTAGCTCTACTTTTGTTTTCACTTTCATTTGACACCTAGTTTCTATTTTTAATTTTTTCTCCCCTTTTAATGAATTGTTATTTTCATACTGCAGCATGCATATAATAAATTTAAGTGTGATTAATGATATTTTTTTCTTGATAAGGAATGATTTTAATTTGCTGTAAAGAATAAATGTTACTTTCTTGTGAGTTTATAAAACATTCTTAACTGGAATTTTATTAGTGATTGTTAAGGTACTTTCTTTTCTGTTCTTTTTTTTTTCAATTTTTTCATCATGTTACTTGAAGCTCATACAATGTACTACATTTGTCGCTCTTGTAGGGTGTAGTAATTTGTCTGTTTATTAAAGTTCAGAAATAAATTGTTGTTTTATTTTGATTGGCTAAACAGTGAAGAGAAAGGGGAACTTGTTTCGCAAGGAAAGACATATTCTTATAAATTGGACAAAGGGGCAAAATATCGCAACGATTCGTTGTATGTTACCTAGATGAAATAGCCAACTCAGCCATATTTGGTCATATGATGCAGTTTTGGCACGTTGGTTTTCTCCCACTTTAATTTTGTTTCATCATTTCTGTTCCCTTGGATTTTCGTGTTCCTAGTAAGTGATGAAAAATCATGCCAAGTTTCTTTTTCGGCGAATACTTTTGCTAATCAAACATGCAACCTAAAAATTAGAATAAAGTTTTATTTAAAACTCGGATCACATTTAATTGCGAGTTTCATTTGCTCATTGTCGTATATTTCCTGTAGGCTAATCGGTTTTAGCCTATCCATCATTTTCTAAGGGGGGGGGGGGTAAGACTCAAATAGATAAATAAGAGTAAAACGTTTAAAGGAAAGTATTCTTAGAATTACTCATTTCTTTTGGGCATATGTTATGTTTAAAAGCTATAAACTCTGATCTTATTATTGTGGAGCTTAAGAAGGAATGCAAATGTTCAACATAAGGAAAATCCTCTCCTCAAAAATTACAATGCTACAAATTCTATATTAAGAAAATGCCCATATATTGTGTATACTATAAATGTTTAAAACTGCGACCATTGTTCAAAATCTTAACAGAAAAAAATCAAAATTTTAGGATTAAACAAATAGGCATTTGCATCATCTTATTCGCTCATGTTCTTTGTTTATAAAAACCCCAACCTCACCCCAACCCTCTCCCGTCGGAGCCACTCTCTGACCCAAAAGGAGTCACTGTATAAATTAACTTGAAACTTTCATTTAAACTCCACAAATTAGCTTCCAATTTCTCCAATGATACCCCCCTCTCTCTCTCTCTCTCTCTCACTCTCTCTCTCTCTCACTCTCTCTCAAGAATGCTTTGTGCCGAGTTTGGTTGAAAAGTACTAAATACATGTAAGTAAATGATAATGGGAAAAAATTACAACAACAACAACAACAAAAAAACACCGAAAACAACGATGACAACAAATGACAACGGACACATCTCAAGCAGACAAGCTAATAAATATGGCAAGATTCATCTCGGTTTGAAGTTTTTTATTTATTACCAAACCTTATAATAAAACAATTATAGGACGTGTTTTTGTTTTAAGATTTACTTGAGTTGAGTTTAAAAGGAAACGTTAGATATGGTGGCTGGGTTTTTGCGTGTTAAAGACATTTATCATGAATGTTCTTTACAAAGTTTTTTTTCTGAATTATCAGAAAATCTAAAGAAAAGTGTAAATGTCTTTTGTTAACCAGGTTTTCCAAAGGAAAAATCCGGTTATTGAAATGGTGAAAATGGCGGGCTGGCGGGCGGGAGGGCGGCTGCCAAAAGGGTACCCCTATTGTACGGATAACTCCTCCTTACTGTTTTCAAGATAGAAAGTTGATGTTTTGCAGATCAATTGTACATATTAGAGATGTGCATATTACTTGGAGTTTGATTTTTGATAATTTATGAAAAAAAATACCAGCTGTTGAACTTAGTCATTTTTTCGCACAATATTGCAAATAGGGTACCCCTATTGTACGGATAACTCCTCCTACAGTTTTCAAGATAGGAAGTTGTTGTTTGACAGATCAGTTCAACATATATCAGAGATGTGCATAATACTTGAATTTTGATTTTTGATAATTTATGAAAAAAATACCAGCTGTTGAACTTAGTTATTTTGTGGCAAAATATTGCAAAATAGAGTACCCGATTTTTCTGTAACGTTATAGGTAGTGTTTATCAATTCAGGGTTGACAAATGGATTATGGATAATGTTCACACAAAAGAAAACCCGGTTTGTTGTCACAATTGACAGCTTTTCTCTTGTTGCTGTTGACGCGGGTTATGTAAGTGTTCAAAATGTCCAAATCCACTGTACCTGTATATACCGGTATATAAATGGTAACTGGATGTTTCGCACCTAAACATGTTTCGCGCTAAGATGATTCGCACCTATTCTGTTTCGCGCTGAGATGGTTCGCACCGCGATGTTTCGCATCGATATACATTATTTACAATGAATGATTTATGAAACATATACATGTAAATAATAAGTTAATATTCAGAAATAGCGAATCTATTCTGTTTCGCGCTGAGTGATAAGGGAATGCAGACCTATCACTACTGGCACTGCTGATCTTGGGAGTTATGCAATTTACGAGAAAAATATCTTAATACAGCGAGATGTTTCGCTCCGAGAGAGGTGCGAAACATCGAGGTGCGAATCATCTTAGCGCGAAACAGAATAGGTGCGAAACATCACGGATTCATATAAATCAACAAAGAACGAATTTTAATGTTTCATTGTTACAAAGTATTTTCTCCTCTATTTCTTAAGAAAACAGACTGTGATTAATAGCTCTGTAGAAACAGTTTCTTGATCGGTCGAAACCTTCAGCAACCTAAGAAAAATCACAAACTGCAGGAAATATTTATGATGATTCAGACTCAAATTCCCATATAAGGTGACTTAGTTATTTCTTTTATCTAATGTACTGCTGTACATTAAGAATACTTTAGTTACTTTTACTTACTCTTTACGATCAATTCATTAGTTTGTTAAAAGAAAGATGTAAATATAAACAATTAAATGTTTCTTTGATGATTCATGCGGGTTATGAAGGTAGCGATCGTTGCATAAGATCATCAGCTACATAAGAAGTACAATATTCACCAAGCCCAAAGGGCAGCAAAATGTTGTCTATCACTCAATTTACCCCTTACGAATCATCTACACTTAAAATTTATCCGTGCGGATCAAACCTTTTTTAGCACTTAATTTAATCCTTTTTTAGAGGAACACTATTTATTTAAAAAAATAAAATGCTTTTTTTTTTGGTGATTCATGCGGGTTTGAAGGTAGCGACATTACAGAACAAATACATAACCCGCGTTAGAGGGAATAATACTTCGTGGATGTAAATACATGTATATTACAACACTCGATTTATAAGAACCACTGTCACCTGCACAGTCGTTGTCTGTTGTTTTCCGTATATCAAACCAAAGTCCAACTCTTCGTGGTGCACAGCAATACACCTTTACCTCGGTTTGATGGTGTCTTTGATTGAAAGATAGTTCAATTTATAAGTAATATAACCATATAGTTCATTGTATAATATGGTACTCATGGGAGTCTATCTTTTCCAAAATAAAATTTGAAAACTGAAGCAAATTAATTACAGATTATCTTCAGGGGTATGGGCACCTTGTCCTGTAATCACCTCAATCAGACAAATAGTATCGGTCCAAAATGTACTGCAAGCAATATATCATGGATACAATGATACTTATATTCATGTATTGGTATTCTTAAATGCTTTTCATCCAGGAAAACTTCTGACGGAAGTTGAAACCAGTCCCGTGGTTCTATAGAAGAAACGTTGATTAAAATTTAAGTCTAGCACGCCAAATTAATTAAACAGTTATGAATATCACAGCTTATACAGTAAATTTATGGAATATAAACCAGAGTTTACGGACCGTTCACTATAGTTAACGGCTTGTGTCCTATAAACTATATTTTTACGAATTTTTAGTTGTCTGTCTCTCTGTAAATAATCGTCAACAATAGATTTTGCCTATTAATCTAGATTAACATTTTGAAACTATAATTTACATTAACTATATTTAAGAGTTGATAATCATAGTTTCATAAATCGCGACACTATATTTATCAGATAAACTAAGTTTCACATTCGTTAATTATCGTTTTCAGCAGTTTTCTATAGGTAGTCTGGAATCTATATAAACTATGAACTGAACTATAATAAACAATTGAAATATGACTTACATTTGTCAATCACCTTATCATCGTAAACTATTATTTACATTCGTAAATTAAAGTTTACAGCTGTTATACATAGATTATGAATCTCAATACCTGTTATTTTTATAAGTATCAAGCTGGATTTTTACCGGGTCACTCAACTGTTTATCAGCTAATAGAAACGTACGACCATATTTTAAGAGCAATTGATCAAGGTCAATCTTGTTGTATGATTTTTTGCGACTTGTCAAAAGCATTTGACCGCGTTTGGCATAAAGGTTTATTGTTTAAACTCCATACCTACGGTATTACTGGAAATCTGTTCAAATGGGTTAATAGTTACCTTGTAAATAGAAAGCAAAGGGTTATGTATCGAGAAGTGTTGTCGTCTATTAAGTCTATTAATGCCGGAGTGCCTCTAGGCTCTGTCCTTGGTCCATTGTTATTTCTTATTTATGTAAACGATATAGCAGATAACATGTTAACATTTTGCAGACTTTTTGCAGATGATAATAGCCTTCGACATGCTGCAATCAATGTACACGATATGGAATCTTATGATATCTTAATCGGGATCTTTTAACTTTAGAAGTTTGGTCTAAGAAATGGCTTTTAAAATTTAATTCTTCAAAAACTAAGGCTGTTTATTTTAGTAATAAACCTAACACAGTAACCCCTACGTTAAAATTTCAAGGATGCGATTTGGAATTCGTACCCACCCATAAACACTTAGGTGTTATATTTTCTGAGGACCTTTCCTGGTCATCTTATATAAATTCTATTATAGCAAATGCTCAAAAGAAATTGGGATTAATGAAAAAACTTAAATTTAAACTCAACAGAAAATCACTGTCACTATTATATACTTCATTTATAAGGCCTCAGTTAGAATATGCATCTGGTGTATGGGGCGGATGTTCTATTAATGATTCTGACAAATTAGAAAAAATACAATTGATTGCAGCAAGAATTGTTACAGGTTTACCTATTTTTACATCTCGGGAATCTCTTTACTTTGAAACAGGGTGGGAAACGCTTTATAGTAGAAGGAAAATATCCAGGCTAAAAACAATGTATAAAATTGACCGAAACCTTTTACCCAGTTATGTAATGGATATTTTTCCAAATAAGCGTGCTAATGTATCTAACTATTCTACCAGAAATGCATGTTGACATTCTAGAGAATTACTCTATACCAAAATGTCGTTTGGAATTGTATAAATCTTCGTTTGTTCCTACTGATGTTGATGAATGGAATGCGCTTTCAACGGATGTCCGTGGAAGCGACTCTGTTCGCATTTTTAAGGAAAAAATACATGTTTCTGTCAAAAATGAAAATGTACTTACATGTAGAACTAGACCTAATTTTTTTTACATATGGGGATAGATTTTTGAATATTATTCATACTAGACTTCGTCACAATTGTGCACTAAATAATGATTTATTTCGATGTAATATTATCAACAGTCCACTCTGTTTGTGTGGTAAGCTCGAAGATACTTACCATTATTTTTTCACATGTAATAAATATAAAGATGCTAGAAATGTTCTATTTAATGACGTTTTTCAAATTGTAAATCTTAACATTGTCAATACTCATGTTTTACTTTGGGGTGACAGTGCAATAAGTGACAATGAAAACAAGCATTTATTTACATTAGTTTATAATTTTATCAAAAATACTGAAAGATTTAACTGATCTTATAACTACTAGTACACCGTTGTTAATTATATACATGTCAATTGCATATATGTATACTGCCATTCTATCCACTGACCTTTATTTATGTTGTGTACACATTTATTGTATTATATCTTTGTATTGGGAGAGGGCGGTCTAAGTTATGGAACTTGTGCCCAATCCCAATTGTATTTTTGTACAATAAAAATATGTTCAAATCAAATCACCTGTTATTTACGTTTTCAATTTAAAACCTCGAGAATCGCATCTATGATTGTCACAGTACTATTTTAACTATAGTTTTGATTGTAAACTATAGTTTATAATTTTATTTTAGAGTTGTAAACCGTAATTTACAAATCGCAAAATCGTATTTATCAGATAAAATATGTTCCGCAATCGTAACTGTTTTGGATTTTCGCGCGCGTTAACTGTGGTTTACGGGTGTGAAATATATAGATTTGCGCCGTTAACTATAGTTAACAGTCCGTTAACTAATTTTAACTGTCGATAAACCTAGTTTATCATCTGTGAAATTATGTTTAGCTCATTTTTGTGAACAAGGTGTGCCATATTAAGATTTTAACCTTGTACACGGCCTTTTGGCTTGTCTCTCTATCTTATATGCATTGTTTCTCGAAAATGTACATGTATGATACCGATTACTGAATAAATATTGCTTAAACTAAACAGGTTATACGTGTCTCGTACACCAGTGTCATTTGCGCAAAAGTTAACATACAATTTGCGCGTGTTCCTGAAGAACATCATAAGTCCGACCCACAAATTTCAAAATATTATTAAATTTACTTTTTTGTGCGCTTGTTGCTGATAAAGGAATCGTATGTCATTATAATATACGTGATTCAACGGGTATAATCTAATTCATTTTATATTAATAAAGAAATTAATTAAGGCGAAAAGGCCATACGTGTGGGTGATGGAAAAAGTAAATCAAAGATTGGGAACAGTACCGAGACGAGCTATGTGTAAGCTAGCGTCCGGCATCTGAAAAATGTATTTTGTTTTTTGTATTTAATTGTATGGTATTATACAATATTTTGACAGACCGTCAACCCCAATACTACTTATATGCCCGCAAGGGCCCTAAAGTATATTGTTTTTTATCCTGCTCTGCTCTGTAACTTTTTTGTTCCTGTTGATGCAAAAAAAGTTCGATGGTTTTCAGTTTTACCCAGTTGGCCAATTCGGATATGGAAAAAAAAGAAAAATTTCCCCAATTTCATTTATAAGAATCAGCAAATTCAACCCCCGTCTTACTTTTGCTTTTGTGCACTCTCAACAGATAATGAAAAGAGAAAATGTGCATTCTTGATACAATTTTAATTGAGTATTTATCATTTTTCAACAATGCATACACAATATTCATTCATAATATATAACATTTTGGACAACAATCACACCTTAGCACAGATGTACAATATCTGACTTGTATCACATTACTGCTGTGTAAAGCTGACGTCACAATCTACTAGCTCGGACTCTTGCTACTCTAAAAAAATCCTGAAGTGAATCTTTCAACAATCGATTCTAACAACAGTTACAATTAAATAATGGTTGTTCGGCTTTTAAAGCACAGTATTTCAACAACTACATAAGAGTATGGTAACAATCTTGTACATTTCAATGTTTAATCCTTTTGTTGTTGCCAGAAGACATGTTCCAGAGCTGGTAGACTTAGATGTCAGCATTACCAATAGTACATTTTTGTATCAGACTGTGTTCTTATTCCTGTTTGCTGTAGTAAGCATTGCCTTTATGTAAGAAACATGGATGTGGAGTAATCGAGAATACCCAGTATCACAAATCTTGGATCAAGATAAGAAACAAATAGAAGCAACAATGTGTACACATGTAATGCGTACATGTGACCTAGTTAGTTAAAGCAAACATTTTGGGACAATGCAATATAATTGCAAGGCTAAATTAATTTTGTTAACATTGTATTATTTATTTATGATTTCACCTTATTTGCATCTACATGTAAGAAAGCAATTTGCACGGAGTTCTGTAATAGAAAAATAAGCACAATTTCTGTCGTTGGTGCTGCTTAGCGTAAATCTTTTGTTGAACGTTTTTAGGAAAATATTTATTTCCAGTTTGTATAAATTTTAATCTATCACACCATCTCATCTTGACACAAATATCTCATCTTGACACAAATATTCATCCATTCTAACTAGCATATTTGTCTCTTATAAGCATTTAAAAAAAGAAACTGACAACCAGGCACAAACGAAATTAACTTAAAAGGAAACAACAGAAAAGAATTAATACTGAACATAACATGACAGGTCATAACACCAATGTCTCTATTCCTCAAAGTGACAGTACAGCTTACAAACATTTTCAAAACCAGTAAATAATAAGTAAGTGAACCTTTGTAAAGGCCATTCTTTTCATGAAATTGGGGAGCTCTGTATTTATAAATTTTATTTGAAAGTTTTCATAAAAGAAATCCAAAATTTCTCCCATGAAAAATACCACAAAGAACGAGGAATAGAGAACAGGGTATTCTTCTTCTTCACAGCTACAAGTCATAATAACAGGATAAATTAAAGATCTATATGGTAATTCTCGTTATCTCGTCATTTCAAATGGCATAATGGACATACATATACATATAAAAAAGGACGACGATTACACATTGGTGAATTCTAGTGAGTTTTACCCTTTTGAAAATGTCCTCCTTCTTACTCCCTAGGAGAACAATCATATTTCTACATCACATGTTTAAAGAAAGATACTGCATCTTCACACTCACACCTTATTGTACACATACATCCAGCGACTTTTGTTGGTCTTTAAATCCCAAGCATGGCCAATGTAGATACAAGTGGACATAAATAAAAACTCAAGGAATATTGATGTGTTATGTTAAACAACCTTTTGTTATTAAATGCCAGTTTTATGATCAACTTTCATTTCTCAAACACACGACAGATAAAAATTAGAATTTTAGCAAGTTGATTAAAACTTATTTGACATTATTGTAAAGAAAACTTTTAATCCACAAATCCCTGACATTTGACAAAGACTGGATGTAATTGAATGAACTGATGATAAGAAGCCAGACCAAAGAGTACAAAAAATTGACTGTTTTTACATTTCACTCAAGGAAAGATTTCACTCAAGGAAAGATCTCTTTTACATAATAAATTTCAACTTCTTAAAAGGCTAAGAAAAATTTGAATTAGATAAGACGTAGACTTTTTCTCCTCAGACTAATATTTCATCCACTCCTGCACTTCACCACACAATACAATAACACAGATCACATTGTACACTTGCTTTCCTCTTTGGCTCTCTTGAAATTTTTTAACTAACTAAAAAAACTGAGGTAATATCATATTGTGTAGTTATTACAGTCTTAATTAAAATACACAGGTATGCAAACATTCTCGTTAATGTACAAAGTAAGACGAAAAAAACATTACAGGCCATGTGATGTTTGGTGTGAATACAAATAAAAATTCTCGTTAAACAAATCAAGTAGGGTGGCTCAATCAGACTCTCTCAACAGTTTGTTCTGACCATGTTGAATCCTTCGAGTGCACTTGCTCTACCCACGAGCAACTAACACAAGCAGATGATGACCAACATTTGTATGGTGACAGACACAGTCAACCCTGCATGGTCATTCCCAGTGGAGGATTTTTTTCCTTGGGGGAGGGGATTCTTTGATGGGCAATGAAAAGTCTCCAAATCAGAATTGAAGTCAGAGTGCCTCACACTGTTGACGTCCCCTTGTGGATTCTGTGACAGAGGATGAAGAGTTCCCAAACAATGGACGATGTCATAGCTCCTCGTTTGATTGTGTTAACTGAGAATTTGGAGAAGAGGAGGTAAAAGTCTGAGTTTGAAATGAATTCTGACCAGAAATCTGAGATGAACTTAATGCTCTGTCGTAGGAGGAGAACTCTATTGTTCCTTCTGAAATGTAAAAAAAAATCTAAGAATAGCATTTTCGGTGTCAACATTTTTTGTTATTTTAACACTTTGTATCTGTTTTCTCTAGATTGACTACATTATATTCCATGCTCTCTAATATGTGTTCATAAAATGTTTACATAAGATATTCAAGTTTCTTGCCATATCAACCATGTAGAATAATATGAAGTTTTAACCATCTATCTAAATAATTGTTTCACTAAATAATGGTTGAAGCCAGTTTTATTATAAGGAAATGAAAATAAAAAGCAATCATGAGCATCAGAACCTTGTTTCAAAGTTTCTGTATGAGAAATTACTTGACACAGAAGACTGAAGATCCGTACCATTGCTACTTAGATCTGTGTTGGTGGCCTGATCCCGCATCCCATGATCCCGACTCATCACACGTTTCCGCCGACGCTTGGGTTTCCCAGAATTAGCACCACCTTCACTTGTCGTCAAACTGTCACAAGAATAATGCACTCCTATGTCCCTGCTACTCCCCTGAGGGGACATTCCCATGTGGGGATCACATCCCCCACGAGAATAACTTTCCTGCTGAGAGTCTGAATTGAAATCACTGTTAAATCCTGTTGGCACATGGCAATGGGGGGAGGGGGGACAGGCCGGTGCCTCGCCCCCTCCCATGGAGTCTAAGGTCTCTATGCACTGTTGGCTATGATGAGAAGTACTGTGTACTGAACCGTCCATACTGCGGTTGATTTTATTAAAATTATTATCACTTTCATTGTAATGACTTGGTAGGTTGCCATTCGGCACAAATGTTGTTGCCTGAAAAGGAAAAATAAAATTGCCAAATTTGTTAACCAGTTCTTTTCATATAAATTTAAAAGGTAAATATCTCTATATAATTTTTCAATTAATCAGAATCAAAATAAAGTTTCTACCTTTATTTCTTCAATGCAATTATGTGCACTATCAGGTAATGTTATTCTTAAATCAAATGATAAATACCTGAAAATTGGGTCCACCATTATGGTTGGTGACATCAATATCTGACAATGGATTAACACTAATGTTCATTCGGGTGTAGGCATTTCCAGCATGCCCATTGGGTATTGACCCATTTACCCCATTACACCCAAACCCGCCTCCGTTGGGGTATTTCTTGTGTAAACTGTCAGCGTAGATTCTCTGAGAAGAGTCCTGGAACTTCCGGCACACTGCATCATTCATTGCATCTGAAAACATAGGCTTAAATCTTAAAAAATGACCTAAAAAATAAAACTTGAATATTGCTGATATGTGTCAAACTTGAAAAAGCTATATTTATTCTCTTACTTTATTAATACATGGGCTAATATTTTTCAAATAATTCAAAATTACAAAGAATATTCATTCAGGAAGTTTTAGATTGAAAATGACTTTAACAACTTAACAAAGATCATTTTTTTTTAAGTAAACAGATTATATTCCACCCATCATCCCCTGTAAATTACCCATCATCCTTCTCTGCTGTCTCTGCTTCCACCAGCACATGAACATGAAGATGATGAGGAGCAGCATCATGACTCCCAGGACTATCCCCAGTACCATGTACAACATCTCGCTGCTTGACTGAGTATTATTCCTCTCTTGCTCCTTGGCATCCACACTGGGGCGAGATGGAGTGGGCGGGGCTTGAGAGGGCCATTGATTGTCCACATTTGGGATTGGTTGGCCATTGTTACCAATGGGTGGAACAAAAGGGTTACCTACAAAGCAGTGCAAAATATAATGTGCTGAAATCACAGGCAAGCATATGTTTTTCCTAATTTTAGTTTGATGCAGGTTATGTAATTTTTCTGCATTGCTCACTACCTTCAAACCAGCATGAATCACGGACCAAATAAAAATTTTGTTCAAATTTATCGCACCACTATTAACAGAGATTTTTGACTTACCTCCCTTTGTCCTCATCACCACCTCATTGCTGAGATCGCTGTAGCCAGCTGTATTGAAGCTCTGGACTTTGATGGTGTACTCCGTGGCTGGTTTGAGGTCCTGGATCATGTAGGACCTTATAGTAGGCTCCAGTAGCTGCAGGGCGGTGAAGTTGTTGTTGGCACTGTATTCTTTGTAGTGAAGTGTAAAGCCTTCAATTGGGGATTTCTTTTTTGGCACATACTGTCAATGGCATATAGTTATCATTTATTACATTGTTTGTGTATACACAATACATGTATATATAAAGAAAGAAAAATTAACTTTACTTTCAGTCATCTATAGTTAATGGTTGGCACTTGTAAAGCCATGAATTTATATCTTTATTACTTTTAATGTTCTTGTAGTTCTAAACATAAGCATCGATAAATCATCATGAACTTACATTCCATTTAACATTGAGCCCATGCATTTTCTGGAACTCAACAGGTTTGACCTCAACAATAACTGGAGCACCCTCCGGGGCCTGGGGTTCTGAGTAAGGGGCCGTCTTGAGGGTGAACTTTTTGGAGGTGGGTCCATGCTTGTTGTCATTGTTGGAGTACACAGCAGCAACTCGGAACTTGTAGGTCCCCTCTGAATCACAAAAATCAATACAATCTGCTTAAAGTTTCATAAAGAGATAATTATCCCCTAAATATTGCAATTATTATGAAGTAATAATAAACACATCCAAATATCATATGTGTAGATAGCAAATGGTATTGAAACTTGCACAGCTAGTGGCATGACCCATTTGCTTTGCCCTTTCCTTTAGGTAACCTTAATTTCTGGAGGAAATTTATTTGTTGGAGGATTAAGGATACCAGTGAAAATAAACACGACTTGGCTTTAATAAAAAAACCGCATGAGTGATATTCCTGGACTTGTAAATTGGAATTAATTAAGAGTCTTCCAGCTTTAATGTTAATTACTTGAATCAGGTTTCTTACTGACCCAAAACATATCTATCCCTAGTAATTGACAAACCAAGGTAATTAATGTGTCCTCAATTGAGGACAATGATTTTAAATAGTATTAAAGAAAAAAAAAAATCCCAAACAACTAATTCTCAAATCAAAATGCTTCCTATCATCCTCCACCTCACCTTGCTTGAGGTGGATGAGTTCATACATCCTCTGATCACCCCTCACGTCCGTATCTTCCGTCTTCCACGGGGTCTTTTTAGGTTTGATGGCGCGGTACTGAATGCGGAAGAATGTGATAGAGAGGCCATCGTTACTAGGGACAGTCCAGTTCAGCTTCACCGAGGTGTCCGACAGCTGGACCACATCAGGGGCACTGGGAGGAACTAATTTCACTGAAAACAAAAGAGCTCAAAATAAATTGACAAATAAAACATCAAACTGATGAAAAATACGCCAGGTTACAGATTTGAATATATAATAAAAGATGTACATGTATTAATGTTTTGTATGTGGTTTACTTCATTTCATATTCCTAATTCAAGGAAATTTATGATTAAAAAATAATCATATGTAAGATGGAGAAAATAATTTCCTGTTATGTTCCTAGCACAACCAGCACATTAAAAATTCAATATGAATATATGCAACTGATAAAATGATACCTTTAAAAACGTGATATTAAAACATAATACATGACATATTTCACATCTCTAGCAGTTTTTTCCTTGTTTACCTGTGGGACCATCATTTGAAGGTCGTCCTCTATTTCTTTTCTTGTTCTTCCTTCTTTTCTTCTTTTTCTGACTTTTCCTGCGTTTCCCATTTCTGCGATTATTTTTGTTTCTTGAGGTTTTGGAGCTACTACCATTCATGACTCCACCAGAAATTTCACCACCTGAAATTGGCACAATGACAATAAAAAAAATAATTCCTTTTAGAAATAAATAAACAAAATTTTGTTGCTGTTCAAAAAATACCAATTTTTTTTACTGACTCTACAACTTTTTTTTTTCTTTTTAAAATTCTGTTTATGAATCATGGTGGATTAAATTCCTTCAACAAGGACATCATTACTGACCTTCCGCAATTGAAATAAAATGCTTATTTTAATGCAGATAAAAGTGCCTTCTTCTAAGACAGCTCCATGTCCTAGAGAGGTCGAGACAAGTCCTACCTGGCAGAATTTTGCCGATATTATCTGGCACTTCATTGTCGACAGCAGGTTGGTCCCCAATGACCTTGACCTCAATGGCAGAGTAGGCCATTCCCGCATCGTTGCTGGACATGCACTGGTAGATCCCCGCCTCAGATTTCCGAATGTAGTTGATGGTGTGAGTGGTCACTAGAAAAAAAAACCCACAATTATTTATAAAGTTTAAGAATATTGAAAGGAATTATTCAATTATTTATAAAGTTTAAGAACGTTGAAAGGAATTTCATTATTTTTTAATAGTTCTAGGATAAGAGGATAAAATGAATGCTTTAAATATTTACATATGGCCAAATTTTCAACTAGTAATGGAATTATATATTGCATAAAACATAAATAAATAAAAAAATCTCATTACAGTTTGAGATATTTTCTAAAAATTGAAAAAAGTTTTATAGTAAATTAATATCTTTAATTTTGCAACACGCAATCCAAGTGCAATATTACAGATCCACTCAGGCAAAGCGAGCAGTTTCTTTTGTGCCAAGAAAGTGACAATACATGGACAAAAAAAGTATGTCTTCAAGCACATTGTAACATAAGTTTCTTTTTGTTAAATGTCTATGATCTTGATTTCAAAGGGACTTGCACACGTCTTTGACAAGATAACATTTCAATCCCTTCTTTAAGGAGGTGCAGCTAGCTTTCATTCTTATTTAAGCCCTGTATTTGTTTAAAACTTTCCAGGTGTTAAAGTTATTTGATAGGAGACTTGCAAGAGATATCCCAGTGGCAAATCAATACGAAACGTCATTATCATGACATGAATGACAAGTGCGTCTAACTATCATTTTTTCCACTCTCATTAGGAAGGCACAGTGCATGTCTTTTAAGTTTCTTTGCCAAATTGTTTTCTGACTTTTTTTAAAAAGTTGTCTTTGAATAATTAGTGCCATAATGATATATTGTGTTCTTAGGTTAATATTTATGAATCCAATGAACTACATTTACATGTACCTTTCATTAGCACCTTATACTCAATAACATCGTCACCTGGATCATAAATACATAATCTGAATTTTTAATTACTTTAATGTCACAATTAAATTATGATAGGTGTTCATCCATTTTCCTTTAAATGAAAATTCTGTCTTGTTTTTTGATATCCAAATCTAGAGTGGTGGTTTGTTGAAAAGTAAAAGTAGAGGCCTTGAACTTTAACTAAAGGAGTCCCTTACCTCCATTCTCTGGCACAGTTAGTAAGTTGGTTGCAGGAACTGCATTATGGTACCAAATAATCTCTGGCACTGGTTTGCCCTTGACCTCACACGTCAGCTGGACAGAGTCACCAGCCTTGACCTCTAACTTGTCTGATTTAGTGGTTATTACTGGGGGTTCTAGAATAGATGAGGAACAAACAAATTCAACAGGTGAGCATCCTGACCATCATTTCTGGGATTTCCTCTGCTGATTCCATTAAGTTTTCCTATGACCTATGACCTTCTTCCCATACCCAGCATCCACTTTACAACAAAAAAGCTATAAATGATCTTTCTTTAAACTTATCAGTTTTAAGTATTCCCCTCATGTTTGTTATCAAAATCTATTTTCAGTTCTAAAAAGTAACTAACCTTCTATATTTAACTCCATGGCCTTGACTTGCTGTGTACCAATTCCATTGTTGGCTGTGCAAAGGTATGTTCCTTCATCAGCTTGTGTAAGGTTAAAGATATGAAGGTTTCCTAAAATATTATAAAATGAGAATGGGTCCTGATATTCTGTGAGCATACATTTTTAAGGTCTGTTGTCATTATGAGAGAGAGAGAGAGAGAGAGAGAGAGAGAGAGAGAGAGAGAGAGATTGATTGATTGATTGATTGTATGTAAACACTCATTCTGGGACCAAAGAGTAACATTACTTGTACATTCCCTTCAGTACTTTTTGCCAACAGTTACTAACATAAACATGACAGACAGCAGAGCTATTGTGGGTGTCATTACTATACATGCCACACAATTCTTTCAACCCCATAACTTCAAATCATTAACTTGTCTGGTAAATACTAGGACAACAAATAAGTGAAAGGAGCTATGTCTTAAATTCATTACCACTTTTGACTGTGTGTCTGTCTGGGGCAAGGCGACCACCATAGCGGTCCCATGTGATGTTGGGGGGTGGGGAACCATCAGCTCCACATTCCAGCACGGTATTTTCTCCCTTGCCAGCTTTGATGGTGGTAGAGGATAGAATGATGGCTGGCTCCTTTTCTAGAGGTTTAACTGCAAAAAACAACCAATAAATCAATGTAACGTAATATTTTTTTCTCATAGTTTTTACAGATTTCGCAATGTGCTAAAACAAGAAACTTGGGAGCAATACTGCAAATCTAATCTTCTGCCTCTATAAACATGCCTTATCTTTATGAATTTCATCCATAAATTTTCAATTGTATCTGCTTGAATTTCAAAGGGCATAGCAAAATACCATAAACTTTTTTCTTTTTCTCTCTCTTGGCAAACCCTCAGCTTTTCACAGCAAAGTTGAGAAACTGAGGGTTGCAGACGTCCTTCATTCATCACTGCCTATGTGAGCCTGACAGAATGCTTGCACCCAAATTGTGACCATCCATTACCAGCACAGAGTGACAAGCCAAATTATCCTCTGCATCTCCTGACTGAAGTCAATGTTCAAAGACCGCACAGCGACTCTAATCAATTGCAATAATTACCCAAACAAATCACCCTCTGCAATCTAATTATAACATATCCCAAATAACAATTGATGCTGGCATATAAAGGGTCAAAGTATCAATTGCTCATCAAGAAAGAATTATTCATCTGGCTTTCAGTGCAAATAAAGGTGGCAAGATATAACTTGTTGTTCCCTCAACTACCAAAACAAAAGAAATTGGAGAACATATGACACATATGCAGAAAAATCAGGGACTGGCCTGATTTCTGAGGTCATGCCAATTTTCATGCCACATTCTAGTACAAACATGGAAATGTACAAGTTAGGTAAACAAGGCTGAAACAGGGGACACTTCTGACAAATGTCTTGTGGACCGCACTGGACATTGAGGTCATGGTACAATGGGAGACAGTGTCCTACCAATCAAGCTCTGACAGAATAGGGTGGCAACTGAAGACCAGGTGTTCAGTTAAGATTGATGGCAGTCGGCTTATTTTTCCTTCCTCCCCTCTACATTAATAGCAGATCTTGTATTAGAAATCCAATAAATTTTTAAACATGTCAAAAGATTTAAAAAATTTCGACTGCACCACAATTTTGGTAAAGACTTGATGTATGGGTTCTGGTGGCAAGCACCTGAGTCCTTTAATTCTTCCCCTTTTCCTCAACTGCTGCATTTTAAAAGGATATCTGCTTTTTTCAAAAAAGCAAAGTACAAAAAAATTCTTGTTCACAGTTTATCCAAACTTTCCAGTTTTGCAACAAAGCTTACAAGTTCACAAGCTGCATATCAAAGAAGCTGGTAAGATTTAAACAAGGAGGGAAATAAACACCCTAATCTGTGCAATAGATACAGAACAAAGGTCAACAAGTAGAATTTATCCCAGATCGAAATGGAATCAACAGCTGTCCTAGCCATAAAAGAAACCTTAAAAACATTTCTTAACTTTGCACATCTTGTTTATAAATTACAACTTTCCATGAAAGTCTTGAGTTTTCCTATGAAATTGGTTTTCTTTTTTCTATTTAAAAGTGGAAAAAATGTTCATGCCCCCATGGCTGGACCCATTTTTCAACATGGCTGGTAAACTTTTAATTAAAATGGTTAAAGAAAATAGGCAAGAAGCTGCCAAGTTAGAAGACAAATGGGAAAATTGAACTCCTGAGGCAATCGCCTTCACAGTTTAAAAGTCTCTTATACCTAGTTACTATGGAAATCATTACCAAACCATCAAACTAGTACTCAATGAGAAAATAAAATACTCTGTACAAATACATCTGTTCATTGTAAAATGTTTATTTTCAACAAGTCTTCAGACTGAAGCTCATAAACAAATTCATTGTCTACCTAGGGCACATAACTCTTTCCCTCCATTCACCAAACTTTCCAGTTAGATAATTTGCATCCTTTTCATCTCATGTTGCTTTTAAAGTGATACCTTTTTACTCCTTAACTTGTCAATAAATAAACGAATTCTAAAGTTGGCTTTAATTTGATTTGTGAGATTTTTCTTAATCTAAATTCTGAAGAGTACATCCATCTATCTTCAGTTGATGTGTGAACCAACCTATGTTTTCCTCACAATTCCTAATCTTTGGGGTTGTAAACTTATCAGAAAGTTTTCTCTTTCCAGCGAAATCAATTTATCCTGTGCCAACTACATAATTACTGTTTTCAACTTGCTTTTTTCCTGCAACAGGTTATTCAACTCAAATGACCCTTTCCGAAAATTGCGAGTTTGAACTAATAAAGTAAGCAATGAGTTATTACTTCATTCTCTAACCTTTCAAAATGTCCATGTACCAAATCAACTTCTGACTTTATATCTTATAAATGATGCACAGCGTTTTCAATTAATACCAAAAAGTTCACTCCAATCATTCATTTAAAACTTGGAGCAGTATAAAGGCTTTCAGGGTAAGTTATATGAAATCCTAGACCACAATTTTTTTCGAGGGTGATTCATAACACTGTCTTTCCCACTCCCCTCTTTACTTGTAATAAATGAAATGTGTCAAAAATTTGCCAGTCGAAAGAAAATCTAGACCCCTATCAAGTATAAGACACCCTGTGGGGAACCTCATTTAATGTGTTTTGCATGTTTTCTCTCCCATTCCCTGATGATAGAAAAGAAAGAATAATTCATAAATCACTTTTGGAACAGGAGGCCCCGGGAACAAAGAGATAGCTTGTTCTTCCAGAATGTGCCCTAGACCCATTAAGAAACAGAAATGTGATCTAAAATAGAAAATGATCACTTTGGAGCCAACAAGGCAACCAGCGGAAAACATTTAGATCAGGATCGCTGCATAATGCAATCATATTTTTTCTCCACCTCATTTTCTTCTCCCTCTCTCCCCCCTGCATTATTTTCATTGGCATCAACGATTTGTCAATAAATTAATTTTTTCTCCATACATTTGCAACAAGAAAAAAAAAACCCGAAAGCAAAAAAAATGGTGTACAGGACTCTTTGGCTGGTAACTGGGTCACCGATTAGGTCATAAAGAAAACCTTATCGTTTCACAGCAAAGGGCAACTAGTTATCTCCAGGAAGCCGCAGTCTAGGTAATAAGTGAAAATATATCGGCAAATTTTTCCTCTCTTCTCTTATC
This sequence comes from Magallana hongkongensis, assembly GCA_016163765.1. Taxonomy (NCBI): domain Eukaryota; kingdom Metazoa; phylum Mollusca; class Bivalvia; order Ostreida; family Ostreidae; genus Magallana; species Magallana hongkongensis. Next base: position 60,939,396 of record WFKH01011581.1, on the reverse strand, counting down.
TTCTGTATTAATTATCATTCTTCACACACATGTCGCAACAATACAAAACATGCATACCTCTGTCTGATGATTTTTCATACCTAACATGCCAAATCACTTATCAATGTTTTGTACCTATTTTCTATCCCCCCTCCCCCTAAACCTTAACACACTGCACCCTGATGAGGGAGGGGAAGAAATGAAGGTAGGAGTGAAATAAAAAAAATGTTTTTTGGTTCAGCTTTTAATTTGTTTTTAATTGACAAATTCAAGCTTAAAAGTGTACTTTTCACTTAAAAAATTGAAGCGTATCATAATGAATCATTATACTATCCCAAAATAAATTGTTAAAAAAGTACACATAAATATTTATGAAAATTCTTAAAGAGACTATAGGTGTGAAAACCAGTAATCCTTCACAACTTGGTAACTTAAGCCATATGCATATTTTTTTCCTCTCACAAGTGAGCTTGTAACATGCTAATCAAAGCAGAAGCACAAACACAGAACTGAATAAAGTCCTTCACCAATTTTTATTTTTATTCCAAACCAGGACAGCCCATTCCTCATAATCACACTTGGAGTTTGACTTTTATGATCTAACATTTACAATAATATCAAAGAGTTCTTTCCCTTTGCACTGCTTTTCTGGGAGGATGTGGGTAACACTGAGGTCAACTTTATTACAGTTCTACAGGTGTCAGATTTAAATGCTACTAAGTAATGAACATCTATAAATGTCGTACACAGGCACATCATATTTCTCTCTAATAGAAATTAATTTTGTCAAAAAATAGAATCTGATAAATCTCCATTGAGCATTTAAATCTTTATATTAATTATTTGCAAGCACACACAATTTGAAGCTACATTATGTTAATTAACAATTCATGCAGAAGGCAACTTATTAAAGATTCAAAAAACACTAAACAATATGCAGTCTTTTAGGAAAGGAATATGGTAATCAACCTTGGAGTCTAGAAATTGTTTTTTTATTGTCTTTTCGTTCTAGGTTTTTTAAGAAGTCAAACTATTGATACAGACTGAAACTTCAGACTTTGTTAAAGGTTTTTTTTCGATTGAAGTCAAAAGGTCTGGCCCCAACGTCACCAACAATTTTAAATTGCTCTGATAACTCAGTTCTCAACTCAATCTTTAAAGGTCAAGTGATTAAATTTGAGGAGGATAATTTAGATGAGAAAATATGTTGACGGTTGGAACAGGTTTGTCCTTTACCATACTCAAAAAATTCTGCTTTGGACACAGGTTACCCTGCCACCAACTAATCTGGCAATTCGAAACCTCAAAACATATTCTCAGACTTGACAAACTATTTTTCAAGAGAGAGAAAGAGTAAAGACCTGTAAATGCTGTATTTTTAAGCTTTTTGTTACATGTACTAAACATTGAGACCATCAGTGAGTATTTACCCTCTGTGGACTGCAGGACTTGGAGATGGATGATGTGATTGGCTGTTCGGTTCCGTCCAGTCACTGGGTTGACTGCCATACAGCGGTACTGTCCTGAGTCGGACAGACTAGCGTTGTGTATCAGCATGCTGCCATCAGCAAAGGCCTGGAACCTCCCTACAAAGACAAGCCAAACATATCATTGAGCAAATTCTTATACCAACAATACAAGAATTATTTATTATAATTAATTATGTACCGTGATATTGTTTCTTTTACTGATCCCAGTATCATGCATGTTTTCCATGATATTGAGCAACAATTGTATTCATAAATCTGTCACTAGGATCATGTTTTTCAAGGGACTGTTCTGCATTCAAGAGTATCTTGTTTGTTATCTTTATTTGTATTAATTACATGAAGTAATAAGCATTAATGCATTAAAGATTTCTACCATGAGCTATTCTCATTTTGTCATTTGGACAAATATATATTTGATGACTCAGACAGTTTGCATGATGCCATTTCATCTCAAGCAAAATGCAACATGAAGGCACTTTCAACTCCACTTTTTAGATGTAAATGAAGATCTCATATATCAAGTGATCTTGATATTTGCATATTTCACCCAAGAACAAAAGAAATTACTGTTCAATAGCTTTGTATGCAGACATTTTGGGGGAATCTTTTAAATCAGATAACTACCCTATATGGTTTTAGGTCAGGAGAATCTAGAGATATTTTTATTGAACTTGCATTAAAGTAACAATGCAAAACTTTTCTCTAATGATGTGGTTATATTGAAAATGTAATACATGTACATGTAAACATCCAAATGGCTTCAGATCCTAATAAACATCTTCAAATTCAAATTCAAAATTATCAGAACTTTGTCCATGTTGTTGCCATGTTAAAGCATGCAAAGAAGTTGTCAAAATTCATCTCTTTCCCCATCAGTACTTTAAGATATCTGATTTCAATCCTTAAAGATAAAAAACGCAATCATAATAACACATTGGCCCCTTTTTGTTATCTGATAGCGTCAGGGTCTTGATTTAATAAATTCAAATATTATTCTTGCTGATTTTTTGGTATTGAAACTTTTTTTAATCTGATACTACGATC
>WFKH01011581.1:60921883-60934383 GCA_016163765.1 Magallana hongkongensis | reverse complement strand
TTCATTCTGGCAATAACCTGTTTCCTTGTATCTAAGCTCACAACGAATGAAAACCCTTGCAACAAAGACAATGCAGAAGAACTTCATTAGTGTAAAAATAAAAAAACAATCCCTCCAACACCTGCATATCTCCGACTTAAAACATACTGTACCTTGCGTTGTATCTGTTACCGATTATTAAAATTAAGATATATAACGTTTCCCTGGCAGAATAGCAGAACAGCAAATACATCTTGTACACTTATCTAGGCTAATGGGCATGGTCTGTGCAGGGGTGCTCTTCAATTATAAAAGCACCAACATCCATTTCACGTCAGGACTGCAAAAAAGTCTTGAAAGAACAGATTTATATCCACTTCTACCCAGCAACTAATTCATTACTCAAACAGACTCCTGGCTGTTTTTCCCCCTCTTAAGATGCCGACAACCTTCTACTACAGAGAAACTCAGTACCTGTTATTCTATCTATTGCTTTTAACTGCCTTGACACCAGGAAAGCAACTGTTCAAGATATTGCACATGGGTAGAAATCCAAGAAACGTCTTCAACCAGACAAGTGTTAATGAAAATAGAAGCTTTGAAATGAAAGATAACAAGCAAAATTCAACGAGAAAATGGCTACCACTTGACAATTAGTCTATTACAATTTGCATGCCTTTTTCCTGATTCTTCAGAAGAAATATTCAGGATGCATTAAAGTTATTTATAGAAATATGCATGTGTACTACAAGAAATTAGGTTAAACTAATGAACTTTTCAATTTTAACATCCTATTTCTGTGGGGGGGAGGGGGGGGGGATGAATTTCCCTGACACTAAAGATAAAAATACAGGGCAGAAGTTTCAGGTCTATCTAAATCCACCTTTCTGTCAATGAGTACATTCTGTGGATGTCATGTTATGGGCAGGTTACAGAGCAATGGTGAGAGCTGATAAAGAAGTTATGATATAAGATGAATATGACTGACAGTAGCTGAAGGTGATTTATGTCCTCAAGGTTTTCTGCAGACAGGAAACCAAAAAAACATATATTTATAGCCAACCTGTCACACAAGAAAACTGTACCAAGAGCTTGCAATATACCTATATTCACTCCAAAATATCATTTTCAGATAAATCCTGTCCAAAAACAGGACTTTATTAACTAAACTTTTGCTGCCATAGACCTTTAAATCAATGACAAAACTATTTTAGTTTTAAAAGTTAAAGTCTAATTAACTTTTTTCATGTAAAATTAGTAATACCAATATCATTTTGGTTTTAATAATATCCAACATTCTTAAACCTAAGTTAAACATTTTTTCAAAATTTCATTCCACATTCTTGCAAACTAAGTTAAATCTGTATGACTTCCATTGTTTTCCCCCTAAATTCAATCAGTCAATCCCTTATCCCATGAAAGAGGGAAAAGAAGAGTAAAAAATGTCTTTGCATTTTTGTGTGTATGTTGAAGTTTCTTGATCAAGTAAAACCCCTGCTGGGGATTCCACTCACCCAATTTTTCATATTTCAGCAGAAATGTCAGAGAAACTGTAGCCAAGATGCTGATTTGCATTCTCACTCAGGCTACATGCAGAGAAAGGAAGAGCTCAAAGGGAGAAAGGGTTGTTCCATGTGAAACTTAGAAGGTTGGGAAAGCTGAATAGAGTGAAGAGCATGTTGACAGATGATGTTGATGAGTATATAGGGATGTCCTGAACATCATTTCCTTTACAATTCATCTCTTCTCTAAACATAAACTTCTGCCTAGAAAAATTACTCTGCCTTTGACAGAGGGTACAAAAGGGCACTAAGAATCTTTCTACTCCGCACTTCAAAATCTCTTCTTTACCTTAGTCGGAGAATAGAAATCGCAATTATTCTAATGATAGATAAGCAACAAAAATGTCTGCCAAGTACTGACAGCAGACTACACAATACACAAGACCATATGTCTTCATTTCTTAGTCATAGACTTGAGGGATTTAATTCAACTCACCAGATTTCCCTGAGATGACACTGGAACCATTCACCAGGAACAAGATGGTGGCTGGGGGGTTGCTGGCTGGGGGCTCACAAGGTAGATTGATGTTTAGTCCCTCCAAAACTGTCAGATGAAGGTCCTCCCGACCCTTGAATGGTTTCAGTGCTACAAGAAAAACAGAACAATAGTTTGTATGAATATAACAAACACTTCAATAACATTGAGATGTCCTTTGAATTTCTTCCTTTGGTCTTGCTTGGTCAGATCAATTTATACACCCCTACCCCCTCCCTCCCCCCCAAAAAAACCTCAACAAAACAAACATTCAGCAGATAATTTATAGTAGTAGTGAATTAACATGTCAATTTTTTATATCAAAATCATCAGTATCATATAATATTTCATCATTCAAAAACTAAGCAGTTTTTTATCTGAGCAAAATTCAGTTGAAATTTTTTTAAAGAAGATATCAAACATGAAAGAAAATGGTTTCTAATACAATTCTGGTTTACAAAAATACCATGTATACATAAATAAAAAAATCAAACATTTCTCTATCAAACCCCAGGCCTACAATTTAGGTTTCATGTTGTATTTTATCTACACGGTATCCTGATAAAAAATAATGAGCCGGGATAATTACACATGTAAAGACAAGCAGCTGCTTTGAAAATTGTTCTACTCAGAACTGCTGATCTGGTTCAAATTAGGCAAATTTAAAAATCAATTAAGACTGAATTCCTTAGAGATCTCTCCTGAAATTAAAGAAATCAAACTCAAGGAAGAGAGGGTCAGGTCAGGTAGAGGGATGGGTTTTGGAGGGGAAAATCAGAATTAGGAAATGGTGTTTCAATGATAAAAGCGAAGTAGGATACTTCAGCCATTCATAGTTCAATATGGGATAAAGACAATGAATATTAATACTGTGTTTATCGGTTTCCACATCCTTTTCACAAAATATTATAAAGTTTAACAAAATCTTCATATTTAAAAGAATTAAACATTATTATCTGTTAAACATTCAATGTTAATGAAACATCTGGATTTTGATCCAGTCTCTCATTTTAAGTGATTTTCAGATGTTTTTTGTCTACTTTTTTTTTTTTAGACTTTAGGCCATTTGAATATTAAATAAGACGTTGCCCCACTTTTTAACTGATTGATAAATTCTTGATCCCTTTCCTGTTGTTTCCAGGCCTGTGTGATAATGTAATGCATACGCTAATGTTCTATCATATATCACCAATGTAATCTCTGACAAAAACACATTATTCCTGAACCAAGGTGTCAAATAATCGTCATTAAATATATAAAAAATCTTTATGGTTTGAGTATGAATCAGACCTCTTCACCACATGTATAAGGTCTGTACTATTTTTCGCCCCATCATTTGTTATTATAAAATTTCTACTTAATAATAATTGAAAAAAAGGTAGTACTTTTTAAAAGTCAAAGAAATTTTAAAAATGATGCATGAAATTTTTCTTCTACTATCAGTTTCCATCCATACAACCCCAGTAAATGCTAAATAATGTATTGTTACAGAAATATTCTTTTCCAAGGTTTATTACATGTCAAACGGGGGACATTAAAATGCAGTATTCTGTCACATAATCTCACTTCGCGTCAATTTATTAAGATTATGTTCCCTTTCATAGCCACTATGGCAACAACTAACAAACATAAAAGAATGCTATTATATTCTATCAATTATTTTGCAGACATCGCGTTTATAACAACACAGGAAGTTTTTTTTCCCCCAGTCATTACTTTTGACATTTATGATATTCATTTCCCCGGACACAGTATTATTGGAATGATTGGCTGGCTTGAGGTCTGCTACTGATACTCGACCCAAAATTTATCATACATATTTGCGATACTCAAGAAACAATCCGCAGAGATGTAAAACATCATAAATACATCATGTCAACTGTCATGTACTCTGCTAGCATCTACTGCTTTTCAGATTTTCTTTTTATCTGGCTAGCTATCTCAGAATCAGAGAAACAAAATTCCGTGAGGAAGGGGAGTAAAAAAAGGAGAAAAAAATCTGCTCTTGAATATACAGGTAATTCAACAAATTGGATAAGTTCACAGATAAATACTCTCTGCGTGCGTATATACGTCTGTCTAAAGAGTTTATTTTTCTATAGAAATTTAGCCACTAATCTATTAGATAATCACCTAATCTGCATTGGTAACAAGTAGGGCCTTAATACCCTCTATCCTAACACTCACAGTGTTATAAAATATACAACTGCCATGTCGACTTGACAGTTGTGTACACACCAAAAACTATATCAGTCTTCTAAACCAACAGTTATTACTTTTTTACAAGGGGTTCAAAGAAGGGATAAATTTTTCATGTCATCAAAACAACAAACATTTCTGACGTAAACACTAGCCGATTTCTAACATAAACATATGCTAACCTTTGCAGATTTCTTTCTCATGTAGAGGTAACAAGGTGTTTGGAGCCTTTCTAATTTTACCTCCACTTGCATTCTTAACTCCTCTTTCTAACCTCATGCAGAAAACAAGATCTGCCTTTGTAAAAACTCCTATTTCTTGTACTTTTAGATGAACAAAAAAATAAGGTTAATATGTGAAGACGAGTTAATATTATAACTAATTTTTAATGCATATTTTGGAGGTGTACAAACAGCCTGGCTTCACAAAAGCCTGAACAGCAAAATAATTTCAAATGTGGTGTTTGAGTAAACTCTAACAAAGATTTTCTAGATTTCACATGACTCCCAGCACTTCGGTACATTTTCTGCCAGATTTTGGGAAAAACTTAAGTATTATGACATTGTCTCTCTGAAAGACGATGTCTCTCTCTTTCCCTCTCTTTTTAAAAGGGTGTAAACAAAGAAATGATTTTAAAATACTTCAAAAAAATATATAAATCCTGTTCTGCGATAGCCATCTTAATTGCCAAAAGACTGAAAATCTGTATGGATGTCAAAATTATTTATGAGGGGGCACACATAATATCATAAAATTTTTGGATCAAATTAAGATGCTATATATTCATATGTCATTGTGCAATCATATGCAAAAAAACATTAATTGTCACTTTTGCTATGATCTAAGACTTGAAATCAAATCTGCAGCATTGCTGGTCAAAGTGTGCAGAATTTTAATGGCTGGTTAGATCCATATTTCAGGTCATAAATAATCTTTAAATGACTCAAATTTTCTAAAGCAAGGAGGAAAAATATATCCCTTACATGAAGCGATGAAAGAAGAAATTTTTTTTGTGGTCTATAAGAAAAGAAGACGAGGTATGCATGGTTTTATAATTTGCTTTCAGTCATTTTATCTAAAGAGAGCTGAAATCTTGTCCTGTTTGCAATGACTTGAAACGTCCTCAGACATGCACATTTGCATGCTAACACATCACTGCAGTTATTGTAAATTTTCAATTTAAAGTCAAAGGTACCTTTGAAAATCGGCATATCTTATTTTTTTGTATAAAGTGCACCTGCAAATGAATTCTTCATTTTAGGGACTTAAAAAAAAAAAAAAATTGACTCATTTTCCCCTGTCAGTCTCAAAATACACATACATGTAACATGAATGATCAGAAATCAACTACGACAACATTCTTCTAAAATTACTACCCAGGTATCAAAATTTATTTTGTAAATATATTTACAAATCATGAGTGTTCAGCTAATTAACTTGAGAAATTATTTGATTTTTCTTGAATAGCCCATTGATACTGAAGCTGAAATAGTAGCACCATTCTTTGTATTCCAAGAATTACAACATCAAACATTCTGCAGCATAATTTTTTTATATCTTTGTTCTATACCAGTTTTTACAACCTTACATATGTACCTACAAGCCATAACCTCACTGTTTAACAACCAAAAAATACTTTTACACTTTACCATATGTTATTCTGAGATCGCAACAAAAAACAAACATCACTTGACCACTACATTACTAGTTTGAAGGTCCTATAAAAGATAAGACAGTAAAAATCAAGGTCCTTGTCCCAAAATCTGTATCCATACAATTAGGATACATCAATTTCAATGGTTATTGCTTTTAGTGCAAAAATAATCCCATAACCCCCCCCCAAAAAAAAAAAATACCTTGTTATTAATCAAATTATACCAATATTTACCTGCTTTGGAAAGCCTGGCTGGTTTACTGGCCAATGATCCTGCCTCATTTCTAGCTATACACTGATAAATTCCTTCATTGGATTCTACTCTTCGTCTATGTTTGAAATTTTCTATATATAAATCTGTTCCATTTATTTGAAATTTTTTAGCATCATTCTCTTTCACAAAATCTCCATTGAATTTCCACCGCACTACAGTACTTTTTGGGTCCCTCACTTTACACGGCAGTGTCACAGAGGACTGAGGAGCTACTGCCATAGACTCTGGTTCCTCCAGAAATTGGGGGACCATTCCTGAAATCAAAATATTGTACATTACAAAATTATATCATTGTAATCTGTGGCAGCATTCCTTAAAAAATCATTATAACAAAATGACTACTTCATTGCTATACAAAATCTATTAAATCACATCTTTTATAAACATCTAAACAAAATCAATCATCACATCTTTTATAAACATCTTAACAAAATCAATCAAAATCATGTCTTTGTACAAATGCAGCTCTGGTCACTAGTGATCAAGTTGATCCAACTTTAGTAACAGACAATGCAAAATGTGGGATGGAATGACAATAGAAAAATGTCACCTCAGAAACTAAGGGACTCAAGTTTTTCCATGGTTATCTTGAATACAAACTAAATCTCATGTATTTTATTTCATTGCTTGTTTTTACTTATCAAATGTTTATTGCATGCCTCTTGTAAAAACATTAAAAAACACTTGGGCCATATCAATGGCTTCTGTGGTGTTGTCTTGGAGAAATATGTGTCTCATCAAATTTTGAGATTGAAGCATTAAAGAGCATAAATTGCATGTTCATCCAGTTTCAACCTTATCCTATGTAGGAATGGCAATAGCTAGCCTCAATGTCAGATGAAACTGACATCAAGTACCATCCAGTGGTGAATTTGAAATGTCAAAATCAAAAATGAGAAGACTTTAACAGATATTCATGGTGAAAGTTTCATCTGTCTTTACTAATTGCACAAAAAAACCCACACCATTCAACATGTGTTTAATTCGAAAACACATAATCCTTTAAAAAAAAAACCCAAAGAGATTGTAGAAACATACACAGATTAATCTCAATCAAAATTTTTGGAGGGCGATATCAAATCATCTGCCAGATATTAAATGTGTACTTTTCAGAAAATCAATTAATTACAGAATGGAAAATACAAAAATAACAACACATTCAAATGTTCCTGCAGACTTGAAAGCTGGGACAAGCTTCAACTGACACAAAAGAATTGAACTGGTCTTTAGTGGAGATGTCTTTTGTGACAAACTCAGGGTGTAACTGTCATTAACTCAGTTTACTTGACCAGCAAATCTGAAAGGCAACACTGTGCCACAAAAGGTTGCAATTTCTGCAGTTTCTGATTTTTGAGAGGCAGACATGGTTAATCTTCTTGGTAGGGAGGGGACACAATCTGTGCTCATTAAATGTACATTTAGGGGTCTAATCTCTGGGTAGGCTGTGGTCAGTATGACACTACTGAATGGTAGCACACAATGCATGTTGCTAGGGACTGCTTTCCTCTAAATGCCCTATCACCAGAAGAATGCTTCACATCAAGCTTTGATCTTTTGTGAAAAAAAAAGAGTTTTGTTGTATCCAAGTTCATCTGTCACTTCTACAAAACCCTTTCAAGACTATCTGATGTTTTGCTTGTATTTGGTAAACATGAACAATCCTCTTGACTTTTTGCCATGTTCATCAACAAATTGTTTCTAAAACATTAACAATATAAGAGAATGTCTAGGAACATTAATTATAGTAGATCTGTAATCTATTCTTTCTGAAATATTTCCTGCAATTTTCCCAGGGTTCCATCAACAGCAAAAAAAAAAAATCAAAACCATGCAAACACATCTTTGCCATATTAGCTCTAGGAATTTGGCAAAAAACATTAGACCAATTTCTCATGTTATATTAGTTGTGACCCATCAATATCCTTCGCTTAGACACATTTCCTAAATTTCCCTCAAATAAATTTATCTTAATACTTTCAACAGCTGATGGCCAGAAAAGAAAGATTTTTCCTTAAAAACTTGAAGGGTAATGTGTTTGTAAAGGGTTAATGGCTGCCTAATGGCTGAAACTAAGAGGAATATACATAGAGTTCCAAACCAAGAGATGTCTTTTTAATGCTGGTAATGGTTCCTAACACTGCAGGATGGGGTGATTAAGTTAATTGGAAAATGCACAAAATATTTGTACACTATGTAGATAAGAAATTGCGAATAAGTTTAAGATGAAAATTTGGGGCCCAACTGAGGGAGTCACAAAAAACAAAATGAAACAGCGGAAAACTGGTCTTCTCTTGTTTCCATAGTAATGGATTCTTTGACTCCCCCATCAAAGAATCCAAACATTGTTCTAACGGGGAAAAAATAAAAATACAATAAAATTTTGAGTTCCTCAACATGTTTTATAGCATAAACAGTGGTAATGTTTGCAGCATTCTGAAAGCCTTTTTTCCTGTGTCTATGCTTACATCAACTCGACAGTAAGCAATTCATTTTATAGCTTTTTTTATGGGGTGTAGGGATACAGAGCCATTGTGGAGCGGGTGTGAAGGTTCACTATAAAATTAAGAATCCACATTTAAAATGCGGACCACACTTGAGCAAGATACCCAAAATTGGAGTGCAGGCCTCTTATCGGGTGAAATCGGGTATATGCTGATATACGAAACATGTCGTAAATTTATAATACACCAATAATTTTAAGACTACGTAACGTCACTCATAAAATATGGCTGACACTGGAAGTTCCTTGTCAGCTTTGTTTGATTTTGCTAATGCATTTTGAATTTTTTTTTATGATAAAATTTTTGTAAGTCAATCTGTCATCTAAGAATTGTAAAATTCCGAAGAAATATTGTATATCAAACTTTGCACAACTTATCTAGGCCATAATACAATGGCATACATTGTAATAATTATTTCTAGATCAATTTATATGCAGTACTCTTAGGCCATTCTCCTATTATCATTCACATTCATTTCAAATTCTGATTACAAAGAACATTCCTCTGCGGCCAATTTTAATCACTTTCTCATTATTTCTAGGTGCCATTTGCATGCAAAACCATTACATTTATTCATGCATATTTCACTGTCAAATGTGAAATAATTGCAAATGAGCAATACTTCATTAGGCTGTCACCTATTAAAAAAAAAAGAGTGGAAGGGGGATTTCAAACTTCATATACCTAAGACCAATTTAATGCAGAAACTAACGGTAAATGATGCCAAAAAATCTGCCAGAATGACTAAAACTGGGTTTTTTCCCCCCTATAAAACCAACTTCATTGGGCTTTGCTATTACTTGAACTTCTGGACATAAATCAAAGTAAATAGCCCCAGTCCTTTTTAACAGAAGTGTTTTGAAAACATGGAAGAAAATGATTGGCTTGGCTACCAATGGGTAAACGGCATCATTGTCCCATGACCAGTGGATCTATTCCACTAACACACCGTGCTCTATGGTTCAGTAGTGGTCCCAAAGTCCCCTCTGGGGTGTTAATTATCCAACTGATAAGTGTCACAAACAATGTCAATATTATCTTTTCAATCAGTTGAATTCTGATATTTTAAAAATGTTGCTTCTCTGTGGAACAGAAAAACATACTAGAAACCAAGGAGTACAAAAAAAAACCCAGCTTTTTTCGAAACCTTTATTAAAAGAATTCAGAGATAAAGAGAAAAATAAAGGTAAATATTCTCTCTACCCCAATTCTTTCCCTGAATGAAAGGCAGAAGGGACCAATGAAAAAAGGGGGAGGGGAGGACTGCAATGGGTTAACAAGTGTACACCCTAAATGTGTTGAACCATAGGAAAACCAACAATATTTCAACACAAGTCTGACATTGCTGGCATCCTTGGACACAACATTAATGACAGTAACACAGCAAGGAAAACTGTCAGCTAAGAGTATCACCAATACACTGTCACGTTCTCCAACAGCAATGGTACAGACATGCACTAAACACTGGCCAGATTTTCTCCCTGGTTTTTTTATTGGCAGTAAATCATAATGCCCTGATGATTAACATCAGCATAAATTAGCTTTGCCTATAAATAACTGGGGTCCTTGTCAACTGTACCAATACACTGAGGAAACTTGGTTAAAAGTTTGAAGGGGAAACCATATTTTACCAAGTTGATAATTATGAGACTTGCCACACCTAGCTTTGACCCTTACAAAATGATCAGTCCAACATGTGTCTAGCATTAGAATTTACACTGTTCCTTTTCAATGCTTTGCACTTTTGTACATTACCATGCAAAACAAAGGTTACTTTGTATCCATAATCCCAATCAACAAAAGGAGTAACTCTATCATAGATAAATAGTTTTGAAGTTTCAACAAGATTAAATTTTAATCAAATTGATTTTTTCAAGTCTGATCAGGTCTAGAGCTCCAAGACTTTTTTCTTTTCTTAGAAGTCTATCAATTCAAAGAGATATTGTTAGAGAACAACAAACAGAAGGTCCTTTCTGCCATAGATTCATTGAAATTTCAAGAGCAAAAATAACAAACACGCTATCTTTATGATCATGCAATATAAACAGAGTAAACAATACATCCAAATATCACACCATTCTGTCCAACACCTTCAGGAATTTCATTAAATTAGAACTTAAAGATTTGCTGAAATTAGCTTTACTTGAGTGAGTCATTTCCATTCTTCAAAATGTATGAGAACTTCTGTCACCTTCACAGATGTTACCAATAAAGTGAATTCTATACAAAAAACATATTCTTGTATTTTTTATGGCAACTTACATTTCCGTTTCTCAAAATACAAGCCTCAACGCAGCCATGGAACAACCGTAATTGAAAAAAAAAATTCTCTTTCAATGTTTGACTAGTCTTATGCAATAAGTTACCAAGTAAAAAATCTTTTCTACGTTTTTATTTTTGACCGAAAATTTTAAGAAAACTGGACCTATAGTTAAGGGAATAAACATCAATATCAATTTCAATATTGGAAAAAACCTGATGGGCTCATATCAAAGAAATAATAGGACAAAAAACCGAGAGGCGAATAAAAATCTCGTAAATTAACACTATCACTCAAATCTTGTGTCAGAAACTCGATTCCTGTGACCGATGTACCGCGAATATTATAGAGCCCAAACTACACAAGCTTACAGCAGACGGTCACACCACTGATTTCAATAAGGTCTAGGTTTTTGATTTAACTGCCTTGCCATAAAAAAAAAAAAAAAAAAAAATCAGAATAAGTTTTAAACTATAAATAAATAATTTTTCCCCTTGTCCAGTAGAATATTTACGTAAAATGGCATTGCATTTGTCTTTGCAAATTATATTACTTCTAAATATCTTTATGAAACTAAAAATATATATATTTTAAAGGGAAAAAAATCTATGCATATACATATGTTTTCTTAATGAGAGCATTTTAAATCAGCCTGAAGTCACAAAAGAAAATATAGCTCTTAATTCACACATTTTAATGTGAAATTCTTGAATAATTTTTACAAATTACTTGCAATGGATTACATGAATTGCAAGTTGATCCTGTAAATATCCCGAAATTGAAATAGTGAATACTGATTTTCATAACAAAACATTATACAACAAAGCACTTTGCCTAGACATGAACTATATGCACATAACGCAATGACAACATGCAAATGGATTTTTTTTTTGGCGGGTTATAAGTTGCGTGTGCTCATATTGCGGACACCTTGTCGTAGCTGACATGGGGATGTCTTGACACTGTCGATGATATAGTGTTATTTCTTCCCTGCTCTGACTTTAATGACTATTTTACTTCAGTGGGATTTCTAGGCAGTACTTGTTATAATCATTATTATGCTACTCCTTCACCCAGATTTTTCAAGATTGTACAAAGCCCTTTTGATAAAAAGTGCAATCCTTTACAAGTGCAAGTGTCATTCTAAAAATTACTGCTTTGGTTCCAAAATAAATGTAATTTGTTAACGAAATTAATTTATCATTTTCTGAAAATTTATTAGGATCTAAGGAACCCACATTTCTTCTAATTAATTTGTAATGATTTTTGTGGTTTTTATTTTCAAATAAAACAGCACACTAAAGGGTTCATAAAAATTCCTCCCGGCCACAAAGAGCATGTTCCACACATTCTGACAAATGAACCTTGCACTTTGACATTAAATATGAAACTCACAGCATTTCACAATTTTTGATTCACCAAAACCTTCATGTAGTTTTCTGACAGCTGACAAGAAATACATGTTTCTTACTTGATATCAACACAGTTGCTGAAATACATCACCTGTCAATGTGCATTTCCAGGAACTGGATGGTCAAGAATATCGGAAGTAACAAATCCCATCTACCCCCAAAAAGTACCATGTACTTGAAGACA
>WFKH01011581.1:60904383-60911883 GCA_016163765.1 Magallana hongkongensis | reverse complement strand
CATGTAATTTTAATATAAATTGAATAGATTACAATAAATTAGATGCAGTACTATAAATGGAAAGGACCATAGTTTTAGAAGCAGATCATTTTAATTTTAGGAAATAACAGAAAGGTAATGGGCAGAACAGAGAATCTGGTTATCAGACTGATCACAAATCGACAGACCCGTTTGCTTCCCTCCCCTTTCAATGTAATCATAAGAAGTGACATTTTTTTGTCAGAGACAATTCAAGAGATATAAATCAAACGTAGTGTCGGAATCTTGCCCGTTTTTTTCTGCATGAATAAAGCCTGACTTTCCATCACTTAGCTTGCATGCACATTCCAAGGAAGTCACAAATGATAGTCAAATTTAAACAATATTGTTTATATAACCAATACAATTTTAATTCTAAGAGGATTTTTGTGTCTTGTTCAAAATGATTTTTTAATTCAGCTTCAAAAGCTCTATTCCACAGATCATTTTACTCTTTCATATCTCTCAATTTTCTTTTCATCTTATATTTAAATTCAATTACCGATTATTATAGTTAAAGTCAAAACAAAAAAATTCAAGGCTATAAAATCCATACTATTCTCCTGTCAGAGATAATTATATTAACTTTAACCATGCAGGTACAAAAAGATTGGCCATAATCATCTAATGAAGAAAGACACAATTAAAGCTCCAAAGAAATTCAAAAAAAAAAAAAAATGCCACTGATTATACCTCTGAAAAGAAATATTTAAATCAATATCATAATTGCTGTTTGCCATGCCAAATAGAAATGAACAATCTTATGATAGCCATGTCCCGAAAGAAAGGTTTTGTTGTGTGTGGAAACTAGACCCTTCGATGCCTTTTTCTGCATATTTTAGTTTTGCACTTTGACTTGACAATTAGCATACAAATGTGTGTGTATTAGACGCAATTAATTATAAATTCAAGAAGAATATTGACTTTTTTTAACACGTCTGTCATTTAAAATAGCTGTTGCGAAGACAAGCTTTACAGCATTTTAAGTGTTTGCTAAATATGTCAAGAAGTGAATGCAGTTAAAATAAAAAGGTACCCATGTCCTATACTGCATGAAGCTTGCGTTCCCTATTCACACAGAAATGGACACACTTCTCCTCAGGTCTCTAAAACTTTTTGCCACAAAGCCACAAAATGCTGAAGAACAAAATACACTTTCCTAGATAAAGGAACACAAAAAGTGTCAAAATTCACACCTCAACTGTTCGTTTTTCCTTAAACCTTATATGTTCAACACCTGTGTTTGCACTCCTGAGTAAAATTTCAGGTGACAATAAAAAAATACAACATATGTATGTATTCAGCTTTTGAAAAAGAGACTTAAAGAAAAAAAATACATATCCCATATGTATTGTTGCATAAAGCAAAAAAAAAGGTATCTATGATGCCATCTTTCTCTCAAATATGTAGATTTACACAGGTATGTCTAAATGGGTTAAAACGACACATTACACCTTGATTTTGCTGATAATAACGTCTCAGGGATTCAGTCAGGTGAGAAATTTAGCAACAACATGCCAACGTCTCTTTAAGAGAAGCGGGTACATATGAGAAGATGCCTCATTGGGACAAAACCTATTCAATAACAGGGTGCGTAATTGTTTATATTAATCAATAACTCATAAATATATACATCTTTTACAGCCTTCTTGCATTTTATAAGCTGCTCTGAATTGTCTCTCACAGATCCATCCCTAATTCACTACCAAACCCATCATCTATAATTTTGATAAACATTAGATATGGACACAGATATTGCATTGGGGGAAAAGTTCCAGGACTAAAGCTGTTGTTAAATCAGATTAAGTTACTCAATTGTATCCATTCAGTCTGGGGGTGGACCAAAAAGAAGGGCCCCAGACATAATTGTTAGTAATTCAAGACCCTTGTCAAAAATGAAATTGTGTGAGGATAGATATATCATAAATATCCAATTTTAAAATGTTTTGTTAGCCACCCCTTCTCTCTCTCTCTCTCTCTCTCTCTCTCTCTCTCTCACACACACACACACACACACACACACAAATTGTGCTCCTGGAAAATCTATTTTTATATATCCTTTGTGTTGTTTTCAAAGTTATGCATTTTGAAAAAATTAGAATTTTGTCAGGTATGGTTTTCAAATTGTATAAAATATTATTTCATTCAGAGTTAGGCCACATTTTTTAAATAAAAACTTAAATTAAGATTGGAAATGAATAAATCTAAATTGCACACAAAAGATCAATGAAATATTCATTGTTCCAAAGAAATCTAAATTTTGTTTTACATTTGTTATATCAAGTCAATATTTATATTAACAGAAATTTTTTTGCCATGATTCAACTTGTGCAACTCATATTCACCAAAGTTACATTTAAAAATAAGCTTAACAATCATTGATCCAAAAGATATCATTAAAATACTTTTCGAAAACAAGTCTATACTCTTCCGGTAAAAGACAGCATTATGACAGTGATCTTAAACAAATATTTCAATCCAAAATATGACTGAACGGCACAATTCTTTAATTCACAACAAGATGTTTTTAACTTTATTCAGGAGTCCCTATTCATAGACCCATTTAATCGAACACCGTAATTCCATTTTCCAAACATGACTATGTACCCAAATCACAATGAAGCACTTAAATGCCCATTGAAAACTATGATTCCATCTCTAATAAATATATCTTTAATAAGAATTTCAATTGTCTAGAACACCTTAATTACACACATGTCCCTCAAATCAAGCAATGATCAGCAAGTTAATACCTAGTAAAAACAAGGTAAGTATGCAGACCCTTGTAAAACAAGACTTTCCGAATGGATGACTGTAATAAGATCTGTTTGTTTTATGAATTGATGACTTTGTATTTTTCACAGATTAAGTTTTGACACACACTCATTTTCAGTAAAGAAACACTTACCAGAATTGCCAATGGGCAAACACAATCGTAAAAATCCTATAAATCAGTTCACACTATACGTCTACATTTAGAGACATGCGACCATGCTACATCCCTTCCTGAATGAACAAATGGACAATATTTCCCAAAAATTTGGTCTGGTACAATCACAGAAACCCTCCAACATCCAAAATAAAGCTTAAAATTCGGCTGGTTTAAAACCCCTCTGTAAGATTTCTTTGTATAAACATAGTCCTGGGCCTAACTGCTCTGATATGCTTGGATGACTCTAGCATTCTTCTTCATTATTGTAAAAACGGGCATAACTTGTGGGACTGCTTTACCTGTCTGTGCCCCAATGAAAATAACACCGCACATTGACGGCATGACTTTGTGATCTTTTGTTAAAGAAGGTAGAAATGATATATAGTACATGGTAACACTTTAGATATTACATTATAATAGAATTCCCATTAGTGGAGACATATTTCATTTTTAATGTTCCCATCATGTGCTGTGCTTTAAAAAAACGTGCACACATTAGAAGCATCTAAGCATTTATCAGGGCTTTTTTCAAGCTACACAGGAAAAAGCCTTGTGCCTCAAATTTCTTTAAAATTTCAGGCGTAAAACATTAACACAAGAATGGCCTCCTTGGTACTGCTTTGTGGGATTCACCAGTCATTCATAATTATACCCAGGTTCACCTTTTTAATGCGGTCATGATACAACTCAGACAGGCAAGACAGAACCTCAAAATTTACCAAAACAATCCGAGGTTTTAGGAGTATAAATGTATATTCTTTTGGATGCTTCCCCCCTTTTTTTGGAGTCACATGGATGAATAATTCTCCCCTAGAGTGTCCCCATGCCAGCCGAGCTTGTCTATTTTCTATGCCTTATTGAATCCTTTGTGCCACAGCTGGGTCAAATTTCAAGAAGGGGCCAAGTTATGTTCAAGATAGTCAAGGTGCAAAAAATGTTTTTTAAAGTGAGAACAATTGGATCAAATTTGCTCTTGAGATAGAACAGACACGATCTGCTTGCATTCAGGCACTTTAACTAAAAACAGCAAAATGCAAATGCAGCGATATGTATTCCAATCATACAGATTCGAAATTCAGATTAGCAATCATTTTAATAATTCTGGACTTCATACGAAACTTTACCCATTAAAAGCATAAAGTTGTTCATGAAAGACAAGATCATGACATTATTTGAATGCCCTAAAATAATAACCAGCCTTTGTTAGTCTATGTCTTATGTTCAAATACCTCTGTCATAGTTGTCAAAGAAGGAATTTTTTCTATTATTCAGAAGATAATGCATGATTTGATGTTTTCTAAAGCACTTCAGTTTGCAAACTTACAGCCCACAAAAACTAAACACAACTTTGACTCAGTCAATGACTCTAAACATTGAAATTTCACTGTGAATTATGCTTTTCAAATTAAATATAATGATTGATAGGAAAATTGAGACTTCAAAGACGACTTTAACATGAAAGTCAAGGCAAATTTTGTAATGGAATTACAGATTTAACATTCCTATCTGTAAATTATCTCTAAAATGATTTCCAAAAAAATCCCAAAATTTAAACTTTCTTTTCTTGAAGTTGATAAAAAAAAATTGTCCTTCTTTTTCTTTTACTTTGCCCTGTTCTTTAAAGAAGTCAACTTTAAATGAAAAAATGTATTGTTCATCCTTTTCTAATGATGAATTATCTATAAGACCGTCAGTTTTTTGGGTTCTTTTACCGGTACTTCTGTTTTTGTGATGTCTTAGGAAGTCCATTAAAAAACAGATTCCTCTACTCAACATAATCTAAAGCGAACACAAAATCTGATCAATAATTATTATGCATATTTATGGTCCTATGCGAAATATGAAGGAAATCTCTCCAATCATGTCAGCTGACCTGATGATTTCACCGACTTCTATCCCATATCTATATTGGTATTTCTCACTAAAGCCCTACCTGTTGTCATCTGCTTGTCATATTGATGTCATCTATTACAAAAGTCATTTGATTGCATCTAAGAAGACACATTAAGGCATAAATCTATATATCTTGTTTCTCAAGATCTGTTGATTAGAAAAAAATCCATATTGAAATTTTACTTGATGTATATGGTAATTCTAGCTTCATATCAAACAATTAAAAATCATATTTTCAAAATTACACTCTGGACAAATTTTTTTCACTGTAAATTCTTATCAATATTAATATTAAAGAAGACAAACACATATTTGAAAACTAGTGTTTGAATGAGTTCAAATACAGTAACAACCTTACAGTGTTTGATCCTTGGTCCTATACATTTCAAAGCATTGCTATCTTCTTAAAAATGTTTGTTCTTCCTACTTCGTATATAAATCAAAATCAAAAGGATATTTTTCCATGGTATCCAAAAGGTTTACAAATTAATAGCGTTTATGCAGCTAAGTATGTGTAAAATTTTAGAAAGGCAAACTACAGGGTCAAACCCACAACTAACGGTATTAATGTTCTCCCACTTTTACCACTTAACCAATGTTGTTACTGATATCTATTACATAATAGAAACACATAATCATAGAAAACTAGAACATTCTGTAAAATAAAAAAAGAATTTATAAAAACAAACAAATAATTCCTGTATTTGAAAATTTATAAGCAAATCCTACTGAGGAGCAAACAACTTTAAATCTGCAGAGCTAAATCTGGATTACATTAAAATAGCACAAAAGAAAAAAGTGAGTTTATATAAAAAATAATTATCTTTCAAAATCTGAAATTATCATGACTTGTACATGCATTTTATAAATTCAAATAAGCATCTGATTGCATATTACTTTAACCAATATTTAATAATGAGCAGAGTTAACTCCCTTAAATTGACTTACCAGCCTATCAGCAAGTCTGTATATTAACACCCATAATGATCAAAATAATGGCCGTAGAATACTGAATTTCTTCATTTTTCACCATCAACTACCACTCTGAGTCCAGCCTTTTATATAAGACAGAAGAGATGAAAAACCTATGATGATGTATTTCTGTGCAAGATACCAGAAAACTACCATTACTGAAAGCTAATACTGGCGTTGACAATGAGGCCTACCTTTGAAGTTGCAGCTTTTACACCACAGCTAGAACACTCCTCTTTTTCTTCTTTAAAAAGTGTGATACATAACCTTTAAAAAAATGCAAAATGATTTGTTAGCAGATACGGATAGCTTAATCACCACACATTATCTTTAGCATTCAGTCTCCAGGCAAGAGAACACTGGATCAGTAAAATGCACATTATTAATAAATCATAAAACACATAACACAGTGCTGGAATTTTTATAACTTGTTAATGATATTAAAACTAGATTTGGTCCTACCTTCAAAGTTAGGAAGTAAATTTCTATCTAAATCATCACAGAGAACATTCCACAGCAAGAGAATGCATGGTTTTTCAAGTCCCACTTCTGGGGCAAAATATTAGTTATCAACAGTTGCAAAAACAATAATTAGCTGCATGCATGCATTTATACTGAGTAGGCAGACATATGATAAATTTTGACAATGATTACCAACATTGACAGGAATGGAAGCACTTAACTGAAGGTAGATTATGGGTCACATTTCATGCATATTTCACATAACATATACCATAATAAATTTTCATAAAATCACCAGGTACACATGTATATTTAATTTTTATAGATGTATACAGCTACATTTAAAAGAACTACTGTATACATGGAAATATTTGCCCCCGTTTTATTTTTGCACCTTTCGCCCTCGTTGTTAGCAGGCGAATTTAAGACTGGGGGAATTCCAATGTCTCATATTATCTCTCTTTAAACACAACTTCGTCTGGGCGAATTCAAGACGGGGCAAACCGTTTACAAGTGAAGAAGGGCAAAAATAACACGGGGCAAAATAACCCTGTATACAGTATACATTTAAATGATCCTTTTTTCTGACTTAGTGTCAATTTTAAAAGCTCTGAAGGTGGTATGGGACACCTCCATATTGTGACGTATTTCCGATTGAAATAAAAAATAAAATCAAGTATAATTTCATTAATCTTTTCTTTCCGGAAATTCTTACCTAACAGATAGCACAATGGGATACAGTGTTAACTACAAATCTGTAAGTCATGAGTTCGAATCCCCCTGGGGCTTTTATAATTTTTACATTTCCAAAATTTGTAAAACATGTTTTTGGGTCAAATATTGTAAAATTTGAAAATTCTAAAATGGTGAAAGTATTTGATTATTGTGTACTTTTATCCACATTAATATCGACAGGTGTCCCATACCACCTTAAGGAAAGTCCACATCAAATTAATTACGCACGGACACCAATGTCTCTTTCCATCTCTCTCTCTCTCTCTCTGTCTCTCTCCATCTCAATTTATCATTTCATATTCTGTGATTAAAGATAAGAAAAATATTTAGGTAATTTCCGTTCTTTGCCTATTTTACCAAAAATCAACAAAAGAAATGAAATGCTGACATATAAATACTGAATGTGTCAACAATAAGTGACAATTATAAAGTCATATTTATGAGAGAGAGAGAGAGAGAGAGAGAGAGAGAGAGAGAGAGAGAGAGAG
>WFKH01011581.1:60870610-60895478 GCA_016163765.1 Magallana hongkongensis | reverse complement strand
TGTGTGTGTGTGTGTGTGTGTGTGTGTGTGTGTGTGTGTGTGTGTGTTGCCGGATGAGTTTGATGTGTCAAAAGGGAGGTAATTCCGATATCCACAAATTGTTATATAATATTTACATCACATTTGTCATGAAGTCCAAATTTTATTTTGGTTCTAAAAATGTTTAT
This sequence comes from Magallana hongkongensis, assembly GCA_016163765.1. Taxonomy (NCBI): domain Eukaryota; kingdom Metazoa; phylum Mollusca; class Bivalvia; order Ostreida; family Ostreidae; genus Magallana; species Magallana hongkongensis. The sequence continues at coordinate 60,895,311 of WFKH01011581.1, read as the reverse complement.
AAAATAATTACACAAGGAATACTAACTTCAGTCAGGCAAACTCAGTTTACGGCTTCTTTAGCCTTAGATTTGTTAGATACTATTAACATCTATAGATAAATAAATACAAAGCAATACTTAATTCAATAATGCAATGTATTTAAGTCACTAGATTATCCTAAAAAAAAGTCACCACTGATTTAAATAAAAGGGTATTGAGAAGTTTTGTTGTTGTTGTTTTGTTTTGTTCTGTTGGTTTTTTTTTTTTGGGGGGGGGGGGGTTCTTTCCGGAATTCCAATCAAATTTGGTTCGAGTTTTGATTAATACCAGAACGCCTTTCGGATTGGGTCGTTTATTTACACTTTCAGAAAAGTAAACGACCGAGACGAAACGCATGGGGCGCACTTGATTGGGACTTTTCTAGAAGCAAAAGGGAAGGTCATAAGGGTTGGAATTTTTATGTCTCAATCGAGTGTTCAGAAGGGTAATTGAATATGACGGACTATCAACTGAAATTACTACAGTTGTGAGTTTAATAGAATTTGAATTCTTTAAAACATTAAACATAAATGTTAAATGTCATATCTAAAGGCAAAGAGATGACTTTGTTATTCTTGCATGTGCTGCAAGCTCAGCTATGTTAGTAAATTCTATACATATTTACTTAAATCTTAAAAACTAATTTGAGTGGAGAATATATATACGGAAGAACTTTAAACTTTAAAAGAATACTAGTATTATTGTATTATTAAAAAGTTCAAGACATTAAAATGCTTATGGTCAAATTTTCACCCCATATTTTGCTTTTTGCAATTTATTATAAGGGTTTATGCTTATTTTTGAAGAGTTATAGATGATATAAGCAAAATAGATGGATATGTGGAAAGAGTGATTCCAGGGTATGGCGTCGAGCTGGTGGGGGAAGACTTTGAAAACTTTTTATAATTTATTATGCTTGACGCCATACCGGAATGCTATCCTTCCATTTTTGGCGCAGAAGGCCGAGAAGGCATTCTAAGTCTATATAACCTACCAAACCAATCGAGCGGACGGAATGATTATTCCAGAATAAGAAGGGATCCAATCGAGTGCGCCCCATGGGCCCCTTGTTGTTTTGTCAATTTGTGACCTGCGAAATTGTAAATTGAATTATTCAATATTATTTGTTTAGGTTGTCTCTTCAAAAATAACTGACCAGGAGACGAGAGGACGACGACGGAAAAGATACGAAATGGGACGTACGTATCACATATTTGTTGCACGAAGACGCTATTCAAATGTTTTATATACATGTACCTAATGTGCTTAGAGGAAATTCGGAACAAGTCAAAAAAGCGTAATATAAGGAGTTTGGCATTGTTCATCTATACACTGACGTGTGAAGCCCATTTAATTAATTGCTTACCGTCACTACAAGTCATTGAAATGTATGTTGGCCTTGTTGGTGGTCATTTAATTGATAAAACGAATATACTCACTATAATGAATGTTATATCAAGACTCAAATTATGCAACTCCAAATCACTATCAGCACTGCTCCCTTAATCAGGTTGGTCACTGCCCAGCGTTTGAAGTTTTGACTCCCACTTAGTCTGTAGATACCCCTCTTTTTTTTGAAGAAATAAATATTTCAACAGCTTCAATTGTTTTTCCTCAACTTGTATGCTAGAAAACAAATTAGAGAAGAAAGAGGTCATGTTGTTTTGTGAATAAAGTTAATCTTTTGGTAGTCCGAAATATCTGACGTTTTCCTGGCTTTTTTAACGATTTTGATATTTTACATGCCAGGAAAACGTCAGAACTGGCGCCATTACGAAAACTGAAAATTCACCGCCTCCAACTGGAAGCGGCTTTCTAGGCTCGATTTTAAATAGATTTATATTTAAACTCAATAATAAAGCTTAAAATGTAATTTTACTGCACATTTTGATAATCACACTGATAATCAATAGTGATGTTGACCTATTTTCTCGCGAGATTTAAAAAATGCACAAAATCAAAACAAATCTTAACAGTTCGATAGAATGTGTTCAACAACCTGCTTATGGGATGTAAGGACCCGTAAAAGCGATATTAGTGAGCAGTAAAATCATCGTTTTATTAATTAGTTGTGAGTGAAACATTTGATTCAACTCGTAAATATTTAAAATCGAGCCGAATTTCTAGTTTTCTTAATGGCGCCGGATCTGACGTTTTCCTGGCATGTAAAATATCAAAATCGTTTAAAAGGCCAGGAAAACGTCAGATATTTCGGACTAATCTTTCGGTGGAAGAAACATGTTAATAATTGACAGCTTCTTTGATGTTTTTAAAAAAAAAAATTGAATCATCAGGCAGAGTGCAAAAATTGATGCATTTAATTTTTTTTTTGAAAGAAGGTTTATGAAGTATATATGCCAGAGTACATGTACTTGCCCTGTTGTTTGACATTATCATAATGGGTTTTTCTTAAGCGTAATACAAAATGAACTACAATTTCTTTCTGTTTGGTTATTTATGTCTAGTTCACTTTACTAATTTGACATTGTCAGCATACAATATCAAGAATGTTGATACAATATCGTTTTTACATCATGTGCATTGTAATAGCTTTTATGGTGATGTTGCTGACATCATGATGTTGACAATATTGCTACAACTTAGTGGTGTTTTTGAAAGAGTCAATAATTCTCATTATTCTTTCATTTATAGAAATATACAAAGACAATATTACTCAACATTACTTAACATGTCTCTAAAACAAGTTTAAAGAGAATTTTGCAGTACTATTAATAACAGAACCACGGTGTTATGAATTGTCGATTAATTTATACAACTCTTTGTATTTTATATTCATTTTCCAAATCATTTAGTTTCTGATATACCGGTACTTTACATATTTGGTATATTTTTAGGGTTTTTATTCTCAACCGTAAACTTGGTTTGGAAAACTTTCCCTAGACATTACTGTGCTGCTCAAGCTGCCAAAAGTAACCTAAGCCAACTACGAAAGAAAACGGGTATACCACTGAAGAATTGCAGAGCTGCACTTGAGAAATTTGACAACAACCTAGAGGAGGTTTGTTTTAACAATGTTAATTCTTTGAAACTATTTTTTTTTTTTTTTAATTTAAGAAGTATTTTATTCAAGTATACAGATACATTGAAATGGATTGAACAGCAGGCATAATGCCTATTTATGTTCTCTCCTGAAACTATTTTACTATGCTTTTATCATTTATACATGCTAATTGAATCATGTTAACAAAGGTGTTTATTATTTTTGTGTGTTTTAAATATTTGAAGAAAATTAATTTCCACATTTTTCACTGTAAAACTTCATGTTAAGATTTAAATGATAACATGAACTTGAAGTAATGTCTCTGGTATTACATAGGAATTAGGAATTTTAAATGTAGATACATTTATTCTTTTTCGCAATATTTTTACAGGCAGAAAAATGGTTGATAGAACAAGCACAGAAAGAAGGTTGGGCCAAAGCAGACAAGTTACAGTCCCGCCCGATGTCCCAGGGCCTGGTGGGGGTCTTGCAGTCCAGAGCAGGAGCCACCATGGTCGAGGTATCTAATCAAAACTTCAGGTTTTTCTAAGAGATATTTTTCAGGCTAACTCATTATTATGCTTCAGCCATGACTGGTTCAGGGCCAAAAGTGTTACCACTTTGGACCCTTGTTTAGGCTTTTTTTGCAGTGCTGTTAGATAATGAGCAATTTTTGTTATCGTAAAGTTCTTCTTGTTTTAGTTTTTAGTCCTAGTAACTAATAACTAAAAAAATTTGTAAAAGCATATAAAAGCATAGTATGCTTTATGCTGTATACATTCTTTGAATACATATGCACTGCTAGTATGCCAAAATAGTTTGAAGTTGATTAATATAAAGACATATTGACTGGAAGCAGTTTGATAACCATTGATATTTTACTCAGTTTAGACAACCCTGTAATCTGATGAATCTCATTTTATCTGGACATGATTTTAGGTGAACTGTGAGACCGACTTTGTGGCCAGGAATGAGAAGTTCCAGGAGTTGGTGTACCGCCTCACCACTGCCTGTCATGACAATCTACAGCAGGATACAAGTAAGGTACGAAATCAGAGGGTTCCTTCCTTTATTTTGATTGAAACACTACCGTGCCTGCACTTGTTTATAAGTTATTATTATATATGTAAGGATTCGTTAACCAACACTTTCAGGATGCTTTGTGTTTTTAGTGATTTGACGTAGATTGTCAAGGATTATAGTCTGTACAGGATGAAAGAGGATCAAAACAAATAGATAGCAAATATTTATAGGAATTGGAACACAAGGAGACAAAATCTTAAGATTATAAAATTTAAGGTGGGGTTTGAGAGGAAAAAAGTTTCATAGATAAAAGATGAACTTCAACTACAACTTTTTCCTATGTACAAGTGCAAGAGTTAAATATCATTTGTGCCATGTCAGTTAGATATCTAATGCCTGACAATAAAAAATTTTCTGTGCTACTGTAAAATCTTTGTTCTTAATTTATAGCTGCCATTGTTACTTCTCTTTGGGAGATTGAATTAATATAATAAACTTTAAAACCTTGCCAATGTTTACCTCAACATTGGGTTTTGTTTGTCAGTAGGACAACATTCCATTGGTCTCAGAAAATGATGTTCATGCTCATCTGAAAATGAAGTTCATGCTCATGGAGCTACAGTGAATTTTTAAAAGATTGTGAACTTTTATAACTTTTCAGAAATTCTTACAACAAGATGCTGTAAATGATTTGCCCTATGAGGACAAGAAAATGTTTGATGTAGTAGCTCTGGAAGTGGGTACCATTGGTGAAAACATGCGCCTTCGTCGGGCTGTATTCCTCCCTAAATTAGAGGGACAGTTTCTAAATTCCTATGTTCATAACTCAGGTGAGAGCAAATCATGGACCAGCTTTTTGTTGTGCAAATATATTATTTTTATGGAAAATTATGCTGTATCAAAATATGACTTATATTACACAGGTAGTAATTTGAAAGATCTGATGTTGTCAGTTCTTCATGCTTTATATGTACAAGAGCTGTTAAAAATTATTGAGTCCCAAAATTTGGAAATAATATTAATATCTGGAGCTATAAAAATTATTTTACGAATGTAAAATGAATTTTGACATGTAAGCTGAGCAGCAGGCCTCTTTCATATTTATGTCAATGTTGGGAGATTCCATGTCCATATGGAAGACCTGCTAAAACAAAGAAATTACAGTGGGAACGTGCTATTAACCTGAATAAAAACAAAGGGGACAGACTACTACCATTTCAAATAGCTGTGTTGAAATTTGTATAGGATGACCTCTTGTTATCATTTGTTTCTCAGGATGTTGAAAAGATGACAGAAAGAGAAAAATTAATGTTTCTTGTTTATTTTCAAGAGTTCCAAATTTGAAAGAAAAAATAGTGTTAAACTGAGGTCGCAGTGATCTTTTCAGAGTGCTTAGAGTAAATTTCTAAATAATTTTTTAAGCCAGAGTCATTGATGAATACCAACATGTAAATAAAACCCTGTATTACAACTGCACTAGACAAATGCACATTTTCTAACATAAAAGCCAAATTCTCTGATCTTTGAAATTTTCAGAGTTAAGAGTTATCAAACCTTGCTGAGGAATGAACAGTGTTAGCTCCATAATGTAGTTGCCAACTGTATCAAAGAGGCACAACTTGTGAGGGATTAGTTGAAAATTGTAAACCTCAAAGAAAGCAACGAGTTTTACTAGCATTAAAATGTTTTCATATAAACAAAGAATTTTTTTTCGTCCTTGTAGACAAGAAGGTGGTAATAAATGACTGTCATCTGGGAAGGTTTGGAACTTTACTGAGTGTACAGCATACATCAGAAACAGAGCCAGATGAGTCCATAGAAAAAGTCACCAAAGGTCTCTGTCAACATATAATTGCTTCTTCTCCCTTAAGTATAGGCAACCCAGTGGACAAACCATCGACCAACACACAGGAAGAGACCAGGCTTCTGTTCCAGGAGTACGCCCTGGACGAGGATGTGACGGTGAAGGAAATTCTGGACGAGAACGACCTTACTGTGACCGACTTTGTTAGATTTGAGTGTGGGGAATTATTACCAGAGGAAAAGGATTAAATCGCTATTCTGTTGATAATTTTGCTCAGTTTGGAATTATTTTTATAAATTGTAACAGAACATCAGGAATGGATTTTGAGGTTACTTACTATCTGTCATGTTGACTATCATGCGAGTACTGATACTAATGTGTATAGTCTAATCATCATTAGTACATGTACTTAACTGGTAAAACCTCAGTCAATTTTGATTTGGTTAAGCTGCTCTAAATCAATGTTGAATCAGAGATTGAACCTGTTTTGGGGAGGTTTTTTCTTCGACCATGCTCTAAAAAGATTGTATTTACAGTATGTCTAAAGCTATATATTCCATAATAATTATGTATAATAGTAGTGATAAATGTGTCTGATTTCCAACATTCTTACTAGTTATAAAGCTTATATAGCTTAAAAGAATGTTTTTACTTTATGGTAAATTGTGGTAATTATTCCTAATGCAGTTACAGACAAGCAGTAATATCGTTATGAATGAGTTTGGTTTGAAAAAAGGACTATAAATAATTTATGAAAATTTTATAGGGAGGCTTGTAGCTAGGTTTCATATTCACCTGATTTGAGTCATATTGCTGTGAAACCTGTCCAAATGGTGTATGAATCTATTACTCATATTATCAGTGTCATAATTTCATTCTTTCTTCAGTTCAAACAATTTTATTACAGCTAATTCAATGCATTTGAAATTGAAAATGTGTCATTTGATAATAATGTAACAATTCATGATTACATGTTATTTGATAGTATCTCTTGTGTTGATTCATGGACAAAACAAAATCATGACATAAAATTGGTGTTTTAATTTATAATTAAATGACATTGTACCAGATAACAAACTGATGCAGTGAACATGCAGGATTTATGTAGTGAATTATGCCTATGCATCTGAGAGTAAGACGAGGTTTATCTTTGTTCAGATCATGGTGTAACAAGAACCATGGATTCCTCGTTGACAACCTCGGCACCAAAACAATTTCCCTTTCTCTGGTCACACTGGTTCTCAGCGAGGAAGGAACAAGTCGGTAGCAGTAGCTTTCATACCTCCTCAGTGCGAGATAAAAACCTCACGCACACTGACAGTAGCGGCAAGGCGAAAATGGTTGATGTTGGCGACAAAGAAAACTCGGTCAGAACTGCAGTGGCCTGTGCATCCATTTATTTGGGAGAAGAGGCGTTCTCTTTAGTCGAGGCAAACAAAACCAAGAAAGGGGATGTTCTCTCTGTGGCTCAGTTAGCAGGGATAATGGCTGCCAAGAAAACTGGCGAGCTGGTGCCACTATGTCATAACATCGGACTCAGTAAAGTATCAGTGGACCTGACACTGCACAAACACAACTACTCTGTTTATATTGAATGTGAGGCTAAAACTGTAGGAAAGACTGGTGTAGAGATGGAGGCCATTACTGGTGCCTCTATGGCAGCTATCACAGTATATGATATGTGTAAGGCTGTCAATAGAGAAATGGTGATATATGACATAAGGTTGCTGAGTAAGAAAGGGGGAAAAAGTGGGGAGTACCAGTTTGTTCCTGAATAAAATCTGCTTATTCTACAAAAACGGGTTATTAAACATTGACGAAGAGGCTTCGTCTTTTGTGCTGAAAAATTGTACGCGCGCTAGCGCTGTCTGAATATATGCTCACCTAATGGTCGTTATAAAAGCGACATCATCAAAAATAAACTATTCAAAGCATATTCTTCATTCATTGTATTTTCTCTAAAAATATAGAGAATAGAGAGTTAAACGGTATCGGCTCGATAAAGCTGTCCAACAACCGTTTTTAACCGGTATAGCAGCAAACGGTTAACCGTTTGTGCTTTAGCGAAATAGAGAACGAATGTTTTTTACGTGGTAACCAAAATGCAGGTTTTATATATGTTGACATCCATGTTGGTTATATTGTTATGGGAATCTCCTTACTAGGTTACGGAAGCGTATTGGTGCCCACTGTGAATTATTTTTTCCAATTTCCAACTTTAATCTTGAAAATTTCAACTTTAATCTTGAATTTCCAACTTTAAAGTTGGATTTTCCAATTTTAATCTTGGAAAAGCCAACTTTAAAGTTGGAAATTCCAACTTCAATCTCGGAATTTCCAAAAAAACTGGCCCAACCAACCGTAGGCACCTGACGTTATATATATTTTTCTCATAATAAAAAAATATACCCTCTACCTAATAATACACATTAGGTATAGAGGGAAAACAATTTATTATGAGAAAAATATATAACGTCAGGTGTCTGTGGGAAGTGAATACAGTTTTTGTTCATTTAAAACAAATAGTGAAATATACATTCAAAACATGAAACTAATCTCAGCACATCGCATTCTTTTTCTAAAATATAAATATTATTCGCAGTGGCGTAGTCACATCCATATGGAAAGTGTTTTGATCACATATTAGTTTGAAAAAGAGTGACGAAAAGTCAAAAAAAGAGAAAATATCCCACATTTGTACAAAAATTAATATTAAACTGCATTAATTAACCGGTAAAGACCATCGAGCCTAAGGAAGAGGAGCTCTCTTCCATGACCTTTGCTTATAAAGTCTAATACATACATAAAATAACAATACAAGTAAGGTTTTATTGTATTCATTCTGTCTGAGAAGCTGCACCTTTTTAAGGTAGAGGATATATGATAAAGACAGAGCATGCATACGGATTAGCTTGCTGTTCAGTAACTATCAGTTGTAGATTAATGATTCATAATATATATACCGGTATGTTTCAAACTAGAATTTTTATTGTTTTTTTACTGTACATTTATGTATTTTGGAAATGGAAAAGTGTCCTTTGGGGGAGATTAAACATACAGTTGATGAGTACGATTGCATATTAAGAGGCTATTAGTTATGCACGTTGCGCACGAGTAGACGAATTTGGTTAGATTGGGAGGGGAGGGGGAGGGGGGGTTCTCAGGTGCCTTAGATGGTGATAAAATTAGCACCAATACTTTAATAAAAAATTAACGCGATCATTATCACAAACACTTGTAATATGCATATACTGGCGAGGAAATAAGCCACTGCATGTATTCATTTGATTGCTGAGGACAGTATCGTTATTTATACATAGGCAAAGTTAGTTTCATTGCAACAAAATAAAAGTTGCCCCTCAGAATGAACAAAGACCAGAATCACAGCCAAACGGCAGCATGTTCACACCAGTAAATTCGCAATTGGGGTCCTGGAACTAATATCTTACATATATTAATAGTCGTATGAAATAATGTCTTTGACAGGTTATTGTACCAACCAAAGAAAGAAAATCAATGGATGTCCAAAATGGAAATCATTGTTTTATTCAGCAATTATTCCGTAGAATATGAAAACATTTGCAAAACACATCACAAATCAAATGTATGCATATGTTATGAGTAAATCTGTCAATAAAATATTTATGTTTCTAGCCGAGATTTTCCATCTGTTTGTTACCTGACATATAATTTATGCATTAAGCGTAACTTGAATGTTCGATGTACCTAGAATATTCAATGTACAGAGGTTAATCTACAAATCTGCTGTGCATTTTACTTTACAATCAAAGGTTGTGTCATCATATCATAATTGCAATTTTTACCACAACTTCAAAATTACAATTGCTTCCATGGTTATTTTAATAGTTTAAATCCGAACATTATGTTCTCGAAGACCAACGCTATTTGACGATGATGCCAGCAGAGCATGATCATCTGTGGGTTATGACGGAAGATGATAAACATTGTATCAACGCCTTTTGTCGACTTTTAACTCCTTGTTATTGGGAATACAAATTAAAAAAAAAAACAGCCGGATTTACATGTTGTTTTCAAATCTTTGAGTGTTTGAAATACTTTCAATATAATATTTTGGAAGTTAACAGTTCAGTCAGAGGCGAAAATGCTGTTTTACGACCGGCATTTTCATTGAGTCACCTAAAATCAAGATGTCGGACACCTTGTAAAACTGTTGATTTTATGTGTCGTACTTGCGTCAGAGGGCTGCTCCTCAGACACAATGGTCATTGTCTCGGTGACCCGTTATCATTAGCCGCGACATAATTACACGTGTAAAGTATTCTTGTCATAGCAGGTCATGCACAGGTACAGTTAATAAAATAAAACATGTTATAATTACGTAATAACAAGACTGAGTCTACGCGAGGCACAACAAGGGAAAAAACAAATATACATGTATAATATTTTTATTTACATAATATTGTAAATAAATACACATTTAAAAAAAAAAAACAAAAAATTGTTACTTCTTCATTTTAAAATCCAACGTGATCATATCTTAGTTCTGATTAATAGTGGACCGAAAGAGCAAAATGGTTTGGAACGCCAAAAGTTATAGTTGAGGTTCCATTCCCCACATGGGGCCAGGGTTTATAAACGAATGCCAATTCATCGGAGGGCGCTCTTCTGGTCTGTCTGCCCTATAGTAAATATGACTTTTTCAGTGTTTGTACTGTGTAGTTTATTGGGAACAGCCCTTAGTCAAATCCCAAGTCAAGGGCTTGTTGGAAATAATGGACCATCGTTTGGAATGAGTATGCCTGGGTTTGGGCCAATGAACGGATTCATTGATTTCGATATCGATCACCCATTGTCGGACGTGGACAGTTCAGTTCTTGCCCATCGTTTTTTGAACCAGGGACCCTCCTCGGGATTTCTAGGACAAGAAATGATAGGACCGTCATTTGGAGCACAACAGAGTAGTACAGGACAACAACAGGGATTTTCAGGACAACAAGGATTTTCAGGACAACAACAGGGATTTTCAGGACAACAAGGATTTTCAGGACAACAGCAATCATTTGACGGACAACAGGGGTTTTCCAGATCAGTTTCTGCGGGCAGTTCAGCTTCTAGCAGAGGGCAAATCAGCATGAACACAATGGCTGACACGAACTCTAGAGACTCATTTTTGACCTCCTTCCGAGGACAAAACTCAGGCTCTCAGTCACTCTCGGATATTGTAGGAAGATCTTCTACTAGAACACTTGGCAGAAGCGGAGGTGTCGGCCAGTCCCAGTTCTCTAACAGCAGACCTCGTCTCCAAACCACTCGACTGAACATACGCCAACAGCCACAAAGGTCTGTCGTCGACTCCAGAAGGAGTGGATTTAGCTCTCGAAACCTCGGAGCATCATCTCGGAGAGTCTCGCTAGGATCTCGTGGTATTCACCAAAGAGGGCTGATCGCATGAGCCAAAAATCCACGTGATAGTCAGAGATAGATTATCTAATTTTTTTTGTAAGCCAAGTTTATCTTAGGCATTTTTAACTGAGACATTCCAAGTTCCTCACGGATGAAAGAGCTGAGGAAAACATGTTTTCTCAGACACTATTTGTGCAAAATTTGCCGAAGGATGAAGGGCGTTTACATATGTATATGTATTACAGATTTGAGTTCCGTCGAGACTGATTTCCAATCGTTTTAACTGCTTTAGAAATGAACTTGTGCTTAATTATTAATTATACAAGCTGAATATGATTAACTGTATTTTGAAGCTGGTGATCTTTAATGCAATCAGTTGATTGATTTCTTTGTACTAAGTGTTGCGTGTCGACCAAAGGTTCGCATGTGTGTATGCCATATTTATTTTTGTAGAAACGAAATAGCCGTGTGATTATTTATTAGTTTATTTATATATTATATTTTATTATGCTTGTTATAAAGCTCAATAATTATATAATTAAAACAAAAATAAGTAATTTTTGTAGGTTTTTTTAAAATAAAAAGCAAAGTTCGAGTAAGGGGATGTTGCTTTGTCTTACAGTGTTTACTCTTAAAATCTTTAACCAATGGGGGTAATAAATTAATCATTGCCAAATTATTCAACTTTAAAGTTTACTCTTTGTGTTGTGAGTTCTTATGCAGCGATACTTATGCTATCAAAAAGTATGTGTATGTTAAATTATGTGGCCATACCTGTAAATCATCGTTAGAAAATACCGACTTTTTATCAAAAAACAATATTTATTATATTTTGTTTTTATGTCTATAAAATGTATAATTGAATATAATAAAAAAATTAAAATACATTGGTTGTATAGCTGTCATTTTGTCATTGAGAGAGAGAGAGAGAGAGAGAGAGAGAGAGAGAGAGAGAGAGAGATGGTATTACAAGTCGACGGCAATATGAGATGCAATTTCTGTGGCCAAAAATAAAATCTTCTGTTATTTATATTTGTTCAGACAAATCTATCTGGAGGCTGTCTGACTGAAGTTAAATTATGAATTATTATTGACGTCCTCTACAAAAATTGAATTCTTAAGCGACACGATTCAACACTTAGTTTTTAGTTAATGAAATAATTAACATTTACACAATAAAGTTTTACTTTTAGATAATGAAGTTAAATGCACATTCATAATTATCATAAAAGGATTTTTCCCCATGAAAATGAAACTCAAATTGAGCTAATATTTCGAACACATATTGAGGCGGCTAAAATCTGTAAGAAAATCCGAAAACGACTCGGGAACTTCCTCAGTCTGTGTATGAACATTGTTGATATTATAAGGAATACATGTATACGAATAACGTCTTCATATACATAGGAAAAGGGGGAATAACTCTTGGTATAGAGGTTAAATGCTCTTCTCTTTTATATTGATGTTGTCTCTTTTATTAAGAAATGGTAACTGTTAGGATTTTTTTTTATCGCTTAACCATTGAAAGGAAAAATTGTGAATTGTAGAATTAACAATTTTTGCCTTTAGTTTGTATATAGTATAATGAATTAGATTTTATTTATTCTACATGTTTCAGGGCAATGTTCGAGGGATATTGAAAAATATAGACATAACACCATGGCGCACTGATGGACCCGATACTAAATAGATATAAACTAATATACATTTATATTCTTTGTTTCCATTTTCTTTCGAACGAAAACTAAATTCCCTTGGAAAAAAAGAATAAAAACCATAAATCGCTGAACATAGAGATTTAATTTGGAAATCAGATAGAAAATGTCTCAAAGGATGCTTGCAAGCAAAATGAATACATATAGCTTTTATGGATATTTGTCATGCTTAATTATTCAGATCCCAGTTGGCCCTGGCGTCTCGCAGGGTGTCAAAATGTTGTTATAAATGAATAAATCGGGACCTGGTTAGCTTACAATTCAGATATCTATTGACAAAGCATTTGCATAAGAGTTCTGCAGGGAGGGGTCGGGGATCCAATACCTTAAAACTATATTCTACTCTATTCTATATTGTACTCCACTAAGTTAGCCCGGGGGAGGGCATTTTAAATAGCAATTAAATCTGCTTTCTGATTTTTCCTTAATTTCTGAATAGATTGTAGCCGACAATTTTTATACATATAAAAAAGATGCTAGAAGGATTTCGTATTGAAGTCACAGGGGAATTTGCAACGATATTGTTAATCTGAATAAATCAGGATTTTGTGATATTTCTTCATTGATATAATGTCCCTTCTTCTAATAAATATTTGTATAAGATTCACAATTGCTCTGGTCGCATCGTTTCGTTTTGATATTTAACTCCCGGAGAAATTGCTGGACTAATTGTAATATTCATAGTTCATTCCATTTTGAAGACCTTGAATCTCTTTGTTTATGCTTACTCTGTGTAATAAAAATAAACATAAACTATCGTGACAATTGAAATTTTGAAACGAAAATCATTAAAGGTAAAAAAAGTGACGATGTCCCTATATAGGGTATAAAACTAAAAAAATCAGAAAAAGACAGAGAAAAAAAAACCCAGCCCAAAAACCTGGATTTCAAAATCGGCGTTAAAGATGAGGTATTTACATACTAGTATACATGTACATGTATTACTAAAAAGTAAAAATGCACCAATACAAGCACTAATGTTTCAAAATCAGCACATTTTGCTTACTCATAATTTCTATCTACACTGGCTAGCATCTGTATCTTGGACCAAATATTATGGTAAAATGTTAAACTGTTTCTCTTAATGATGCATTTATTTCAGGATCAAACAGGAAACATATCCCGATGATTTAGGATTTGGTTAATCATTGATGACGTCACTCGGTTTTGTGGTTGGTTTCTAGGTGCCGCCGGAGATCGACCTTTCTCTGGAAATTTCGGCCACATCTGTCGCACCGGAAAGGCTTAAATCCCGTGTGTTTTCGGCTGTGTGTGATAAGATTGGATGACTGACTAAAGGCCTTCCCACAAACGTTACATTTGTGGGGTTTTTCACCTGTAAAAAAACCCCAATAAACTAATGATCAGGAGTTGAAATACTGACTTTAAGCATATTGATTTTTTTTCAAAATAGAGTAAAAACATAATATCTTAAAGTCTTGAAGGTGGCACACATGTTGAATTGAACTAGTACATCGTTTATAAATACGATTGAAAATTAAAGGTTTATTATATTACTCTTTCCACACCTTTTATCTAGGAAAATTTTATAGATATTTTATAGATATTTTGTATGAAAAATATGAATTTTCGTCTTTTCCTAAATACTATTGTTTTTATGAAACTCGTAATTTCCCTTTGATTTGCGTTGATACACCAATATATTTTTCAAAATATAAGTAAGAGATGTCTTTTATACTATAGAATTGAAAGGTTTGGTATTAATAAAAATTTCAAAGCAACATAGTGCACATTTTTGCTATACCTGTGTGGATAAAGGTGTGCTTCTTCATGTCGGACTTTTGGTGAAACCTTTTGCCGCAGTACTGACATGGATATGGCCGTGTATCACTGTGTATCAACATGTGTGTGTTTAAGGTAGACGATCTTTTGAACGCCTTGCCGCATTCTGGACACCGAAACGCTCGGTGGAAATCAGTCATGTCCTGTAGAGTGGAATCCAACAGCATTTGTCGCTCTGTCCAAGAGGGAGATGACTGGGACGAATCATCGTCTGTTTCCAGGACAGGCTGAGAAATGGAATTCTGGGAACGGAAGTCAAGGAATGGGGCCAAAAGGTGACACCGGAAGCAGTTACAGTAGTCAGATACTCGCCCATCGGATTCGAATAGGAACAACTGTTTTGGAATCGAGTGAAGTAATTCCGAACAAGTTCGGTAATCAACCTGGTGATGTCTTCTTTCCAGGGTTGTTAAGTAATGACGAAGCAAGGTATGGAAGGTCAATCCTTTTGTGTCTGCAATTCGTAAAAAATAACTTGGTAAAATCATGTGTTTCAAGTTAGATAAAGCTGAGAGTTAATTAAATTCAACTGCAGTGTTAGGTTCCGATATTATCAATATCAGATTTTAAAGAATATTTCCCTTTCCCTTCATTTTTCAGAAATTTAAAAGGAGAGACACGAATGCACAATGACATGGAATTAACACGCTGTTGCTATCGGATTTGACACCACCGATTGAAAATATTCGATTTGCATGTTTGGGGTACAACAATCGCTGACCGTCTTGAAACAATCCGGTCCTAAGAGAAATACCAGCAAGCTTCACCATAGCTGAAAAAGGAGCCGTTGTGATTGTATCACCCCTTCCAACGATCGGCGCAGCAGCCAAACTACAGCGAATCTCGCCGCCAGGGGATTCCAAATCTCGCGCAGTTATTACCCAGGTGACCGGAAGTTTATCGAAAGTAGACAACATTAACGGGAACTGTGATGTAACGTTCCGAAGGAGATGTTGTCATTACAGGCATTCATTGTTATAACTGTCATATCTAACGATAAGGTTATACAACAATGCAGGACTGGTATAACTCCAAGGGGCCATGCAGGGCTAATTAAGTTCCCAATTAGGCAAAAAACGCGAGAAATGATGGTGAGCAACACGAAAGCCGAAGATAGATTTTCAGCAGTAGAACATTCGAATGGCCACCCCGGGAATGTTTAATTATTCACTGCAATAAAAAATGATTGAACCCCTCTGTCTGTTAGGTTCTGGTTCTTTGATATCTTTAATAAATTTTGTTTCATCAGCATAACTTAACAACCCAGGATGAAAATATTGATATCATCTGACATTTGATGCGCACAATCAGCGCCACCAATCTGTTTCTTAAGCCCAAATTCATGTACATCATATATTCATGATTTATTTTGGATGTTATGATTGATAAAAAAAAATCATGCAATTTCTATATCCTGGTTTTGTTTCTAACTATGGCAAGGAATTTGTTTGAATTATATATGTAGCTGTTGATGCCTAATTTGTAATTGAATTAAATTTTAAAAGATACATGGACAGTTCAATTAAATTGTTGATAAGAAATGTTAATTGAAGCACATAAAGTGGATTTTTTAAAAATTATTAAGTATTATGAAGTTTGATAAAAGCTATTGGAGAATGAATGATAAAAATATTAGAGAATGACTAAAATGACATGGAAGCCTTCATCAAAATCATAAAAATATATAAGGTGAAGACATTATCTGGTTTTTACGTTTTGATGTAAAATAGTTTATATTTTGGTAAGGAATAAAGTATATGAAATCTTTTTAATTTGCTATTATGCCGTTGTTTGAGGAGTTGGGATGGGAGTCACGATATTACCGTCGTGGTTCGGCAATTCTGCTTTGTCGTCTTGTTCTTTGTCTTTTTCTGAAAAAAAACCCAAACCAATTTTGTAACATACTAGTAGATGAATTATACAGTCACTGTGTTTGACAATAAGATGTGATGAGTAGTGTTTTTTTTTTATCAATCTACGGTATGTAGTTAGAATCTGACAACAATGCAATGTATCGGTCTGGTAGATGCTTGCCTGATGCTTTCTTCCATCCATTCAAAATTAAAGACATATTCTGATAGATACAATTAGAATTGCTTCATTCCACGACATTTGTATTGTTTGTCGGTCACAGCTAGTGTTTTTAATGACTTTGCAACATTTCAGAAAGATAAATGCAATTGGCTGCTTTATTTTCACCAAAAATAAAACAAATGATGAAAAGGCATATATTCATACAATAGTCATAGTTTGTTTTCACAAGAAAGCAGTGTAAGGAAGTGATTTATCGGGAGAGAAAAGCTTGTTCCTAAATAAACAAATTGTGTCATGACTTTAACGCTTTCCCCGAGGGATTGCCGATGGAGAAAGACCTCTATTGAATTCAACAGGAAACAACCCTATATAAATTAAATATTAACAATCACGATAATTCATATGTGAAAAAAGAGCCGGAATCATGTTTTATTCAAACTTAACTCTCTTCAAAAGGGCCACTGGAGAACGGTTTATAATTGCAGATTTGTTTGTTACAGATTCCATTTCTAATTGCATGATGGGTAATTTGTGTTAAAACAAAATGCCTTCATGTATAATTATGCAGCAGACTGATTCGCTTCAATTAACATCAACACTCAAAACGATTTGAGATTAATGCAAATACCACATTTAAGTAAATGTTTTGAAAAGCATATTACAATTCGAGTTTAATTTCAGTAGCACGAAAACGTGACAATCTTTTAATTAATACAGCACATATATAGAAATAGCCTCTAGATGGCCCCTTACTAATTTATACGTTAATAGACAATACTTTCTCATTAATAAGTAGTCTACGTTTAAAAGACATTAAGCTGAATGAAATTATCAGAAATATTGCATATCTACTGAACAATGTACAAGACGTATCGGATGCCATGGGAATTAAAACACTGTCACCAGTGTATTCTATGTTGCGATAATTACATTATTTCACTTTTCACTTTCGTATGTCAGCAATTTTTTTTTTGTCAATGCACATTACAATAGTTATGATTTTTAGGGCTATGAATTGTAATGTGTTTTATTCACTCGATGCCTAAATACATTTTACATCAAGTTAAATCATTTACTACAAGACAAAATTGAGAGCGTTCATCTTTATTTTAGAAACATGAAAAGGACCATTTTAAAAAAAATTATGCCCCGTCTATATTTGTCTATCTTAATCATGGTTTTTGCGCCATAGACACAAGAATGAATGTAATAAAATTGCCCATAAGCTATCTTTAATTGATTTGCAACAAATATTTTATTTTAAAAACTGTGTTAATTAAAACTAATGTGTTCATTAAAAATTAACTATTCGGTGAACTCTCCAAGACTAGTTCTGACACTATGATG
The DNA here is from genome assembly GCA_016163765.1 of Magallana hongkongensis. NCBI lineage: Eukaryota > Metazoa > Mollusca > Bivalvia > Ostreida > Ostreidae > Magallana > Magallana hongkongensis. The sequence goes on along the minus strand of WFKH01011581.1, from coordinate 60,877,180 downwards.
AAAACTTGTACAACTAAACAACATATCGTTTATTCATGGGAAAGAACTGAATTTCCGCCGTCGGAATAGTAAATATTTTATGAAATAAACACTATGTTTCCCACACTGCTGATCATTTCATTTTATGTATTGTGTAATATGATCACAGACAAACATGTAGCAGATTTCATTGCAATCTGAACAAGATTTGGCAGTGTAAACGGACTTTTTCACCAGCAGCTCGTAGACTATGGAGATATAATTATTTCTAAATAGTTCTAGCCCGATACTAGTAAACCAAGAAAAATTAAATTTTTGAATTGTTACCTGGAGAATTCATATGTTTACGTTCACACACACACAAAAAACCTAAAAAAAATAAACCCCACATATAATGCAACAGTAAAACGCGTTTAAGGACTTGTTTATTATGAACAAAAATTCGCATTTTATTTGTGCTTGTATCTTAAAATGAAATACAGAATTACGGGAAAATATTATTCAAGAAATTTTGAAACACCACTTACGAAAAATACTCTCTATTTAGATTGGTAAATTTACAAGGACAGGACTGTTGGTTTGTCCCATGTAGAAAATATGTTCGGTTGTATTTGAACTTTCTTCTTTGACCTTTATAATAAACCCTTAAAATATACAACCACAATGTCAAACTCGACACATCTATTCGGATTAATTTGAAGACATATATCTACAGAAAAATTACGCAATTCTCTATATATATTCATTTCTTTGGTTGTCTTACCACATGTACAAACCAGTTAAAAGTTACTCTTAAAGTTTATTATACGAAAATATTAGAAATTATTTTATTTCCATCTTCCTAGTAATGAGTTTTTCTGTTTAGCCTATAAATTCTTTTAAACAGAAATAACTTTTGGAATCATATTTAAATTGATTTTACTATAATCAACGGAAGTTAGATTTGTTTCTTCGATAAAGAGTCGGAAAATTTTAGAGTAGAATACAGTTAAACATTTTTATCAAACATCAAAGAACTTATTAAAAGGGATAAGAACATACCTATGGCAATGGCTGCGCGCACCTCTTTTTCTCGACTCTCTCTCGAAGGAATCCATCTTTTGGAATTTTTTACCATAAAAGATTTCGGCATTTTTTTGAAAATTAAAAAGAAAACCGATATACACTTGTTGAATTCGTAAATCTGCAAACCAAAACGGTCTGGAAGCAAATGATTCAATGCGCTAGGAAGCTCCACCTATAGGCCAAATCTGGAATCAATGAGGGACCGTTATTGCGATGAAGAACGAGCTGTTTCGCATGATTTGTTAGCATCTGGGATGGTGAATTCACGAGGGACACCGAACAAAGTTGCCAGACATCGGATCAACTCGACTTGTAATCAAGTAAGCCTGGCAAGATATGGAAATAATGGATACGTGATTTGCTTTTGCAAAAAAAATCCAACGAACTATTTATTAATTATTAATGATAGTTTGGCTAATATGCCAAAAAGTTCGCGTTCTACATGTTTCGAGTACATAAGTTTTTCTATAAAACCTTTTATCGAATGTCTATCTGATCCTACTTTTCAATCAATAAATAAAATGTCATAAATTAAAACAGAGCAGAATAGCCCAGTTTATAAATTATATACCAAATATTTCATCAAGGTACATGTATTTTGTATGAATAAGTATAAATAAATCAAAGCATCATATCGACAAGCGTGTTCGATTTCAAGCCGCATTTCTATAGAGTTTGGATTCGACAAAGAAATAACGGGTTGTACAACATAAGTTGCTTGAAATTGTGGGATTCTTGAGATATATGCTGTATTTTACCTGTGGTATATGCGATATCGACGAAAACACATCACAATCAAAATGTAATAACTGTTTAAAAAATTCAAATTGCATAATATTTGATTATAAAGGCTGTTTTTGCTATGTTGGACACCCACCCAAACTTTGTCAGTGTGATGATCTGTATATATGAAAACACTTACTTCAAATCCTACCTTATATGGATAGCATTATTTAACATGTGACAATATTTGCGTCAACCAGATTCTCCAATCCAGTGAATCAGGCGCAAAGCATGACGGTCTACTACGTGTTTACGTTTCAACAGACACACGTGGTTTTTGTCTGTTTTATACACAATATTTATTGCTTGCCGGAAAAATTGTACAACTTGATTTTTACTTAAGAAGGTAAAAAAGGAAAGATTACGTACCATAGACTTTGTTTCATGCTCACATTGAAAAATACTGTTGTTTAAGTTTATCAATTGCGGCTTCAAAAATCAATCAGTATCAAAAGACTGGCAAACATACGCATACAGGTACAAACAGATTTTGAACAGAAAAAACTGCATAGTTGTTTATTGGTGATTTAATCATTGTACACCAGAAATAAATACAGGTAATTGTACATTTTTAACGTACGTAAATAGCCACGATAATAGAAATGCACAACTATACAAATACAGAAGTACAAGTTATGAAGTATGTAGTATTTTGTACGCTAAGCATTCTGATGAGTGTCCCTGAAGACAATTCAATGCGAATTCTACTAATGTTGTCCCAAACCTGGGGGATCACGTGAAAAACGTATTCACTGCTTATAATTCAATAGGACGTATCTCTCTTTTGATCTTTGACAATGGGGTATTTAAATAGGTTGATATAAGGCCTCATAGGCAATATTTTTTAAATGAAAGATCGGACATAATTTTCCATATTTATTTTATAAATTCTTAAAAATAATTGAAAATGAGTTTCCAAAGGACAATTCAAAATGGTATATATTTTCAATACGCTTTGTATACACTGAAACGTGTAGTAGCCCACAATGCCTTGCAACTCATTCATCTGATTGGTCTGTCGATGAAAGTAAAGAGATAGCTAATTAAGTATGCAAATTTATGCCGACGTCACAAAATCTAGTGGTCTCGACCTGTGGAAGGAGAAATGAAAATGGTCTTATGGTCAAGATCTAGTAAATGAAAGGTGCCTACAGGTTTATGAAATTCAAGATATAAATTCTTTTAATGTTGCTTCAAAACAATATCACTGTTTCATAGGGTGTACCGGGGCTTAAATTTTTGGTAAATACAATGAAAAATCATGTTTTAAACAACCATTTTCTATGAAATATGAAGGATAAAAGTAACAAATCTCGGAGTTTTGTTCATTTTCGACTAATGAAATATATCTAGATTGCCTAGAGTCTCTCCAAAAACGGCATTAAACAAGCTCTTGACCTCCTCTTTAAAATGATGTCAAATTGAATATAGGTACCGGGGTTACTTTTCCTGTGATTAAATATAGAATGTCAAAAATTGTTTTATTTTCTACATAATTTCTTTAAAGCCGTAAAATACGGGAAAAGATTCATCAAATCAATTATGACGTCATAATGGTTCTAGCACCAAAAAGACACTCTGAAATCATTTACTAGATCTTGACCTTATGCATATTTATAAACGATTCACGTAAGTGAAGTCTGCGCATGACCGCGGGAAAAGTAATCGAGAGGAACAACGTGGGGGAAGAGGAATGAAAGCAAGTTTGTTTACAAATTAAGATAGTGAAAATAATATTTTGATTTTGATGTTGACAAAACAATTTTTCCTTAAAACTTTCGTTACGAAAGAATAACAGTTAATCCTATAGACCACCGTTTTAATTCATACCTGATCAGAGAATAAGTAAAACAGAACGTCAGTATTACCACTTTCGGGGGCCCCTTTACTCAAAACATTAGTGTCTCTGTTTTTCTTTCTGTTGTCATGCAGCCTGCTACCAGCATGCCGACCGCGCTTTCGCGTCGACTTCTTGTTTACATGCTGAATAGGCTTTCGACATCAGGTGATCATGTTATAATGGATATTATGGGGCATTTACTGACCGACCCGGTCACTAAAAAAATAATTGAAAATTATGTTTAATTCTTTTGCGTTTGAATCAAATTATATACTGTATAGCAGGAAATTAACTCGCGGAGTTAATTTTCGCTATATTCGCTGAAATAAAAATTCCGCGAATTTAAAATCTAGTGAATAATTATTTGAGTATAACAATGATGAAGAAATAAGATATACTATATCATTTATCTTATCATGAAAACACACAACACAAAATATGTTTCCGTTTTAATGGCATAGCAGTATAGTTGACCCCGCTTAATATAATAGTTATTTTGTCAGGAAAAATAATGGTATTAAGCGGTGTATCATAACAAGAGGCCAAGTGGCCTTAACGGTCACCTGAGTACCATAGCCCATACACAAAATTGTCGAGGAGTCTCATAAATGCATTTAATTGAGTTTCATAATGGATTAGAAGATTATAATAATGTAATGACATCCACCTCCCTGCCTGAAATCTTTTGGAAAGGACTCTTAACCCTATAGTTTAGCACAAGACTTGAAGCTCTTAACAGAGTGTATGACATACTATAGAAGAGATGCCCAGATTCCATTCAATTTATTTAGGCCATATAAAATTAATATTTAGATTCTCTTCCTAATTTGCAAAAAATATGGGGCGGGTGGGCGGATTTTATTTATTATTTTTTATTTTTTTAAAAACACCTTTTTCACCGTTCATGTTCAAGAAATAACAACTGCTCTATTCTTTTAAGTTGTTAATGCTAATATGAGTACACAAACCCACTTGTAATCTTTTAATTCCATTTTATTACTTAACTGTTAATGCATGAAGAAATTTGTATCCTAATGATAACAAACACAAATGGTAATCCACATGTTTAGGCAGCCATTAATATGTTTTGAATTTTTTGTATACCGAGCCCGATTTTTTTTCCCCGAAATTTTTTTTCCACACAATTTTTTTCAAAATAAAATAAAATGCATCGGGGCGGCCATTTTCAGAGGGGCGGGCGGGGATGAGAATCTAAAAATTAATTTTATGCGGCCTTATCCCACATATTTTAACTTACAAAATAGGTTTTAAGTTTATATGTTTTCATAGATAAACTAAAACAAGGTGGCTTATATACTACTTATTACTTTACTATTAACAAGTCTATTTGTTTATCTTAAAAAATTTAAAAACTGTTTTTGTTTCAAATGATAAAAAGACCATCTTCGCTAGCCAAGGGTTTCTGATCCGCACCGCTTCTCACGAACCCTTGGCATATCGTGCTATCAAAATTCGGGATTTTTTTCCTGGATTTTGATTGGGGTTTACTGAAACTGGTCGACCAATCAAAAAGATGCAAAACAATCTCTGATGTTTTCGTATTGTTTATTCACGAGTGTCTCTAACACGCATAGCTCAAAACCCGTATTTTTCTCAGTCTTTCTGTTTGAGCCTTCATAATACATGTAGCTTGCATTCCTTGCAATGGTGCATTAACAAGTACCACCTAATCTGTGTATCAAGAGAGGCATGCACTCATAGACGATGGATTTACCGCTCCAAGCCTTACAACCTTCGAATGAATTCGGTCTATATGTAACATTTAACAATATTCCTATTTATTGCATACACATTAAAAGGTAACTACAACATGTCAACATTAATGTCTGTGGAGGCTGCCATTACTGCACCAGTGACGTTTAAAGTACGGCATCTTTTATTATTTGGCTGATTTATAAATAGGCTGGCAGATCACGTGACGAAAAAAAATCCCGACTTTTGATAGCACGATATGCCAAGGGTTAGTGAGAAGCGGAGCGGATCAGAAACCCTTGGCTAGCGAAGATGTAAAAAGACTTGCATAACTATTTTGATCATACAACTTTATAATTACATTCTATTTAATGATTTATTACTAAATATGAACAAGCCAAGGAAGATAACTCCATTATGAAGAAGCAAGGGAAGATAACTCCATTAACTGTTATAATCCTCTTCCCTGAACTCTTTTCAAATGCTTTCACAATATCTTACCAATAACTTTGATGGACAGCTTTATTATTTTTCTATATTCAATGATTAATTACTAAATATGAACAAGCTAAGGAAGATAACTCCATTAGAAAGAAGCAAGGGAAAATAACTCCATTAACTGTTTAACCCCCCCCCCCCTTTTCAACTCTTTCCAAATGCTCTCCAAATGCTAGGTCCTGAACCCTGACTTAGGGATCATGAATTTCACAATTTAGGTAGAGGAGTTCATAACCATGCATTCAGTTTTTTGCCCACATGTGTGGGAGTAAAGATTTTTAAGATTTAATACATGTTTACTATATGGCCATATTGGCCCCACCTTAGGGCCTAAACCCCTGTCCCAGGGGTCATGAATTTCAAAATTTAGGTAGAAGACTTCATGGACATCATATCCATGCATTTACTTTTTCACAAATATATACGGGAGTATAGAAGAAGATTTTCTAAGATTTAATACATTTTTACTATATGGCCATTTTGGCCCCACCCCTGAGTCTGAACCCCTGACCCAGGGACCATAAATTTCATAATTTTGGTAGAGGGCTTCATGGACATCATATCCATGCATTTAGTTTTTAACAAATATCTATGGGAGTAGAGAAGAAGATTTTCTAAGATTTAATACATTTTTACTATATGGCTATATTGGCCCCACCCTAGAGCCTGAACACCTGACCCAGACACCATAA
>WFKH01011581.1:60856957-60870600 GCA_016163765.1 Magallana hongkongensis | reverse complement strand
TACATTTTTACTATATGGCCATATTGGCCCCACCCTAGAGCCTGAACCCCTGACCCAGGGGCCATGAATTTCACAATTTTGATAGAGGGCTTCATGGACATTATAACCATGCAATCAGTTTTTTCCTCACATGTGTGGGAGTAGAGAAGATTTTTGAAAATTTGGCTGTTTTTTGCATATTTGGCCCCACCTGTGGCACCCTGGGGGTGGTAGAGCCACCAATTTCACAATTTACATTCCTCTTACCATAGAGATGCTTCACACTAAAAATGGAAACAATTGGCCTTGTAGTTTTTAAGAAGAAGTTAAAAATGTAAATTGTTAACGCACGACGCACGACGCACGACGACGGACGAAAACAGATAGCAATAGGTCACCTGAGTTTACTCAGGTGACCTAATAACCGACCATGGCTATTGCTAAAATTAATTATTACTAACTGGGAAAATTTCATGATCCACCAATAGCATTTGCTTTCATTTTGTTTTTTCTCCTCTACTTCCGGTTTTGACTAAATATAACAAGGCAAACATGGGACAATTCGTTTCTTAATAACTTCTTTAAATAGAATAATCACATGTGCAAAACCTTTCTTTATTAAGCACATTCTTCCTATTACATAAACTTTTAAAAAGAACTGCAGTAATCAAAAATTCACTTGACAGGTACCCAAGCCACGTCCGGTAATGCGTGGCTAATTCTTGTCTGTCCAGTGCTATCGGTAAATTTCAAAGTGATTTGGGGGCTCCGAGTGTTTATACAAGCTACTCATGAGTGTCTAGCACTTGAAAAGGTGTGAAACTCAATTGACAGAAGCAATCTTTCCATTATAGAAGCGGGGTGCACTTAAAGAAACTGTTATATTAACCGAACAATAATTATGAACGGGTATTTCACAAATCGTTGTTTTTATCGAAAAGCATTTCATTAGATATCACTTTAATTGTTTTTCAACAAAATATATTTTGAAAATGAAACCTAGATAAAAATACTTCTTTTTTTTCGTTGTGGGTTAATATACATGTACCAGGTACAGATAATGATGATCGGTATTTTGTAAAATTCAATCGGGTTTGGATTTAATGTTTTACAAAATTTTGTACCGCGATTTGCTGCAAAATGAAAAAATCGCGAACTTTTCCGACCGCGATTTTAACCTGCTATACAGTAATTTGCAGAAAGTTTCTAACTTATGTAGATCATCACACTGACAAAGTTTGGGTCGGGTTTCCAACATACCAAAAAAACAGCGTTTAAAACGGCATATACAGCTTTAATGTAAACAATGTCAAATTCAACCTAGTTTTGAACGTATGCCGTTTACAGCGATAGCTGACGCTTCGGTGTTTTGTTTAAAGATGTTTACATCAAATTCGTAGAATAAAACATGTATTTTGTAAATCAAGACGTCTTTCATAAAGTGCAATTATTATATCAATTGATATTGTCCGTTTGCAATTCACTAAATCGGTGGATTTTTCTTTGTATTTCCAGTTAAATCTTACCAGTAATAATATTTTATAATTAACTTTAGCATTCTCATCAAAATAATCATGCACTATTCAATATACATATACAAATATGTTCCCCCAAAAGGGTCTACCAAGTTTCAGGCTGATTAAAAAGTAGATCTGGAGTATGTACCTTTAGTAGTATTTCTCCGCTATTCACCTCAATAGGAGCTGGTCAAAGGAACAGGTGCCTTCTATTTAAGGTCATCTAAGAATCCTTAAGTTGGCGTGACCCGATATAACAATTATAATGCGTCTTTCACAAGAGATTCGATAATACCAAATTATGACAATGAGAAAAACACATTATCCTTGAGTCCCATCATCAAACCACTACCGGTGTTTAAAAGGATACATATATAAATAATTAATAAATATATTGTATTTCTACTCGGACCAACACTTTCAGATTTAACATATATAACTATTTTATATTTAAATCAAAACATCATTACAGGCTCGTAAAAAGTGGGAAGGGGTCAGGCCGCCATGTTTTTTGGTCGATTTCTTATATTTTAACTTGAATTAAATGTAACAAATAAAAATTTAGATAATTATTCTCCATCCAACAATATATTCACAGTATGAATTTGGCCAAAACTCACTGCCTTGGTGCTCGTCTGTACGAAAATGAATACACACCTTTCCCTTATTGAATGATAGGTCATTGAATTCACAGGCACCTGAACACAGTGTTTTTAAAACTATTTTTCCATTTCCATGAATGCTTATTATTTAAAAATTCTGATGATAAATATGAGTTTTAAAACGATTTTAACGTAAAGAATCAAACACTCGTTTTACAAACAAATATCAGACCAGAAACAAAAGCCATCACTGCTAGCATGAAGCTGCCTAGGTTTTTCGTTCCAGAGTCAATCTGGAAAGATTAAACATAATGTACGAAATCTTCAGTCCCTCTACTCCTACAACGGGACTGTCGATTGTTTGTTCATTTACTATGATGGACCAGAATATCTATTTTACTTCAACAAAAGGGCGATTGTTAAACAAGAGGCCCAAGGAACATATCGCTCACCTGAACCAAGAACCATTACTTGTTGGTTATTAATAACATGAACTTTGTCTTTCTATCCATTTGTTTTTGTTAGATTATATGTTAGTATCAAATTATCGAGATTATTTCCTTTGCATGGATATCTCAGTATCAATTTGTGCAAGATATAGCACTTGATTTACAACTTTGAAGACTAATGAGCTAGCACTGTAACTGAAACAAACAACACTTATAATGGCTTTGCTGTTATTAAGCAAATGTTTACATTTTTACCCTTACATTTCTTTGTAAAAGTTTGGCCCTTGTTTTGGTCCAGTCCACCACGAGCGTGTCCATAGTTCCCGTATTTATATCATGACTTAATTGGTAATTTTAAAACAGAACCAACACTAGTCTTTCATTTTTTCCCTGGGTGTACCTTTTTTACATTAAGATGCATCATATTTTCTAAAATTGATTGATTCTCTTTTATGCTCCACACCCTTACGCATTCAGAATTGTCAAGAAATTTTAGACAAATTTATTTATTCTTTGAAACCCCCCCCCCCCCCCCATAAAATAGCAAATCAAAATATATTCAAATACGATTTGACTGTCGTAGGCGGAGTTTTCTTTTGAGTAAAAAGGCAAGGTAAACGTGAACTTTTTATCGTTTGCCGGGTATAAAATGGATTGTAAAAACCATTGCTAATTAAACCTTTATTGATATATGTATCAACTCTTATTGTCAACCAATTTTATCGATGCAAATTTATAATACTGGGGGATGCCCTGTTTAGAATCTAAATGTATTTCATTTCTTCTTCCGTGTTTTAATGGTCTAACACCAAACAAGATGAACATCGTGACAGAAACAAATCGACCATAGGTTCTGATGGGATAAAAAGCGGTGTTTTTTAATTGAGTCGCTAGGACAGAATTTGTTTTCATGCAGTGCAGACTTTATATTTTTCGGTGATGACCTGATCTTTCCAAATATTTTTTTTTTTTTTTTTTGGGGGGGGGGAGGATCGGAGGCGGATCCAGGATTTGAAGTAAGAGGGGGCGCCAATTATAGACAGGGCGTCTGGGGGCAGCCCGGAGGCCCCACGTATGTCCAGTGTAAAGCCCTGGTGGGGCACAGGGGGCGAGGCCCATGAAAGCTTCTGGATTCTATATATTTTGTAGGATAAAAATGAAGTCTTCCAAGTTAAACTTTTTTGATAGTTTTTTTTTTCGTGATTATACTTAAAAAGTAATAAATTACAAATTTTTAAAAGTTTATAGTTTTAAGACCTGCAGTAATCCCATCAAAAGCCTCTGCCTTGCAGAAATATAAGAAACATTTTCTTTTATTTTTTTTCTTAGGAATGACGGTAAATTAACAAGTTTAAAAAAATCAAGTTCAATTGGACGATGTAAATGAAGTTTACAACAAGGGCACCGCAAAGCGGAGCATTCCCTCGCGACATGAAAAATTGTGGGGGATTGCATTAGGAATATACATGTAATTGAGGAGACCAAATTGTTTTGTGGAAAATATTATGCATATAAACATATAACTTAGATCAGAGTAAATATGACACAAGTATTTATTTTCTTAAAATAACACTTTAGATCTCTTTTATCTATATCCCCAAGTTCTTTGGTGTATACATGTACATGTATACAGGGGGGAGGGGAGGGGGTACATTTAAGTGGTTGTACAGTTCCCCTATTCCTAGCATAAAAACAACACATATCTTTTTAAAGTTTATTAGACAGCATTAAGATAGGGTGGTTTGCATACGATTGAGCCGCAAATTTATCTGCAGATAAAATATTACCTGCAGAAGTTACATTGCATATTTACCAACAATCATTGCACTGTCGAATCAAATATGTATTTGGTATAGGGTGAACTGGAATCTTAACGTGCTTGTTCAAGAGATTAATTAATAAATCAACCAAAAATCTGCTTTGTGGATGAAATGATATTTATATCATACGACGTTTTGAAAGTAAATTTATTAAAATCATTATTTATACTGGGAAAGACGTTTCCGATAATGGCTGACAAAGTTGCACAACTCGCGTCAGCAAGATTTCGATTTTCTGGCAATGCTTGCAATATTTTAAACCACATAAAACGTTGTGAAAGGAATATCCGTGTCACTACATGTTCTAGGAAGTGAAAGCTTTATTCCTTGAACTTTCTATTTGTATTCTATAATTTTCCATTTGTATTGTATATTTTTCATTTGTATTCTATAATTTTCCATTTGTATTGTATAATTTCTTTTTTGTATTCTATAATTTTCTATTTGTATTCTATAATTTTCCATTTGAATCGTATAATTTTATTTGTATTCTATAATTTTCCATTTGTATTCTTTAATTTTCCATTTGCATTGTATAAATTTCATTTTATTGGGGGGGGGGGGGGGGGGGTTGTTTTTAAAAATTTACTAAACAAAAAAAAAAAAAAAAAAAAAAAAAATGTTTATCTTTTTGTTTTTTTTAATCTCCCCCCCCCCCCCCCCCAGCCCCTTCCCCCCCGGCTCCGACGCCTATGTATAGCTTTATATTTTATCATCTATGAAATACCAAGTGATAAAGAGAGCGGACACCGATCCTAGTTTCCTTTTAATTCATAAATGGCCAACTTACCCGCATACATGTTGGGTTTTTTTTTTTGCTGTTGGCGATGGCATACTCTAAAACCTGGCCTGGCCTGGCCTCAAAATTGGCCTGGTCCCAAATTTTCACCTGGCCTCAAATTTTGGCCTGGCCTCAAATTTGGCCTCTTCAAAAATTTCTCTTTTTCTCATTTTCTAAGTTTTTCATTGAATTTTTATTGATTTCTCTTAGAAATTGAAAATTCAATGCTTTTTCATGTTTAAGGGATTATCATATGGAAAAATATCAATTACACGTGATCTGACTGATAAAGTTTCAATTGATTTAATCTATGTCTATCAACACACAAACAATAAATACATATAACGTGCATGTAGAGCACTGCTCTTACTATTGCCAAGGAATGGGTTATGCTTAATACTAAAGCGATCAGCTATAAAATTCAGAGCCACCATCTCACCCTCCCCCAATTCAGAAAATGCACGAACTGTTATTAGAATAATCAAGTAAAACATCATTTTAAGAGACTGACCGGAGTGAAGGAATAATAAATACATTTATCTCGAATATTTGTAAACTGATTCATAACATCAAATTTCTATCCCTGTGTAACGCAATTTAAAATTTCCAGTTTGCTTACATTACCTGTCAAAACCGATTAGGCCCAAATTTCCCTATCCAGCAGAAATTCGATATCAGCCTCTTCTGTCGCTTATTTGCTGCTTTGGGGTCAGATTCATTGCCTGTCCTGCCGTTTAACATTTCACACGGTCTAATTTAATTAATGGCATTTGTGAATGACTGCAACATTGCATCCTCCAAGACTTTGATTCAGCAATGGTCATTAATCATCACCTCTTTATTAGAGTGTAGTTTATACGTGTGTTGTTTGTATATTTAGGAGACAATTTTTCACCTTTGGGGAATTTTCATTATCAGAATTTGAACAAAGCCAAACATTTTGTGACCTTTGATGTTGGTTAGAATACACAAATATTGGCATATTCCTTTATTTTTTTCTCAAACAAGTCATTGATATAAGAAGAGTTACATCGATATTGTCCGATCCTGAGAGCAGTTTGATTTAAATACATGCATGCACTTAAAAAAAAACACGCCATGGTTATACAATGGCAGGGCAAAAACACATTCTTAATTTCTTTAGAATTTAAAACAGACTGAATCAAAATCTATTAGAATCGATCACTCATACCTGTAGTCATAAATATATATTGTTAGGACTATATTTTCAATTGTAACTATTATTTTCAATAAACTATCACTAAAAGACACTAAAGCCACCAAGTGGGATGTTTAATGTGTATTGAAAATAAATCAGTAAAAAGTCAATAAAATCATCAAAAATGTAAAGAAAATATAAACATAAAGAAGATGGTGGAATAAGATAGCGCAAATACCCATTCGGTTTAGTCGTGAAATACAATTTTGAATTAATTTTTTTCCAATTAAATCTATTCAAACATATTAATCATAATACAAGTTTGCAAAAGCACATTTCTAACTATATTCAGATTTTAATATATTTAACAAACGATAAGAAAAAAAATATTGCCTTAAATTTTGGTGGCATCGAACCCACAACATAAAAACCCTAGTTGTATAAGGTTAGCTCTAACCACTGAGCCATTTCAGACACAACAAAGTAGGCTGTATAAATACCATGTGTGACTTTGGCCCCGAATTTACGGACTTGTATTACTTTTTCAAAACGTCCAATTGTTGGGATACAAAATGATATTTTTAATGTATAGTGGGTCATCTCTCCACGTTTTTGTTGATTGAAATCGGTTTGTTTTCCATTAGACCTTATTAAGACTATGAGAAAAATATGGAGCACAGACCCACTCTATAAAATAAAATGCCTTGAAGTTCTTAAAAATGACACTATTTGGAGGTCTTGATACGTATACGCCTGTTTGAGTCAACATATTCCAAGTATGGAATATCTTTAAAGGTTAAAAATCGATATGTTAAATATATATTGTTTTGAATAAAATTTTTAAAAAAATATCAAATTTTTTGATATTTTAAATTTTCAGAATCTTATTCGTCCGTGTAAAGGCATTTTACACGCCTTATCCACCCATCTTCTTTGAGGCCAAAAATTTTTATAGAGGCCAAATTTGAGGCCAGGCCAAAATTTGGGGCGAAGCCAATTTTGGGGCCAAAAGTGAGGCCAGGCCAACTTTGAGGCCAGGCCAGGCCAAGGGTGCCAGGCCAGGCCAGGTTTTAGAGTATGCCGTTGGCGATCATATTTCCTCATTTACATATGTAGATAGAGGCCGAATGAACAAGAAACAGATGACAGCTGGTTAAAAAATGACTACTGGAGTGATGACAAATTGATAAAATCTGTGCACCGTATTTAATGAGAGGTATCCGTTAGCGCCTGTGTGTGTGTACTCGTCCATCATCTTTAAGTTACCTGATGATCAAGCCATGGCGGATTTTAAAGCTATAAGACGTAACTATTGTTTACGTTTTTGTAATACAACTACTTATATTTATCTAACAGCAACGATATCTACATTGGTCCTTTTGAACGTCTTCAGTCTTTCGTCACATCTAACTACGATCCGTGATCTTGGTAGGAAAATGAACCATGCAATGGATCAGTTATACAACCTCAAAAGGACAGCGTACGCTCCAGAAAAAACCAGCAGAAACATCAAGAAAACAGACATTAAGAAAACGATAACAAACATAGTGACAACTACAAATGAACTCCCCAGGAACCTAACATCAAGATATACAACGGAGGCGAGCAAAGCCATTAATACAAAGACATACCCAAAGGAAAGACCGTTAAATTGCACGGCTTGTTTCCAACATAATTTTACCTATGTGTTGAATAACAAAAACATGTGCAAACCTACAGAGAAAAGTTCATCGATTGAAGTAATTGTGTTGATAAGCTCTGTACACTCAAATTTTGAGAAACGAAAAGTACTGAGAGAAACATGGCTTACCCCTACCGATCAAAACAAAAGTAAATTTAGGTACTTGTTTTTGCTTGGAATGAATTCTAATTACAAACTTCAAGTAACTCTTGAGACAGAGAGTGCCACATATAATGACATTGTTCAAGAAGATTTTATAGACACCTACCAAAACCTCACGTTGAAAACAATCATGGGTTTCAAATGGGCAAGTAGCTTTTGTCAAAATGCAAAGTTTGTTATGAAAACGGACGACGATATGTTTGTTAATCTACCAGGGTTACAGAAAGTACTTTTAAAGCATGGAAAGCAACTACAATATTCAGTTGGAGGACAGTGTCGGACAAACGAAGGACCAATACGCAGCAGAGGCTACAAATGGTATGTTCCAAAAGCATTGTACCCACAATCCAAGTACCCGGGGTTCTGCTCTGGGACGGGGTATGTTACCAGTATGAGTGTGGCCAAACAGATATACGAGGTTTCACAACATGTACCTTTCTTTTACTTAGAAGATGTGTACATTGGTCTCTGTGTTAATCGACTAGGTATGGGTGTAACAAGCTTACCTGGATTTCATCAAGTCCAAGTACCAATTGGTTGTAACTATAAAAATGGAGTGGTAATTACCTCGCATCATCTTGATCCCAAACTTCTTCGTGATGTATGGAGTTTGAAGTGCAATGCTACAATATTTTGATTTAATATGCCAATATTTATTTCTAACAGTCTTAAATTGACCGGATATTGATTATAAATGAAATCTGAAAAACAATTTTGTATGACTGAATAAATTGGTGTAATTACTGATTTTTTGTCGGTAGAATTGATCCACAGGAGATTTTGTAGAGGTCAAAAGACACATCTCTTATGTATAATACACTATACAGTTTTTAAAATGAACAACCATAATAAATATCTCATATTATTTTATTTAAGACATTTATTATATTTTAAGAAAATTCGTTTTTTTCTTCTTATTTTCATGAAAAACAGACAACTCTTTGAAAATGTTCATTTCATTGACTACATACAGGTTCCTGAATTTTGTTCATGTCCGCCTCATAATATCTTTAAAAGACATAATTAATGTAGTTAAGATCGTCAAAATTGTTTAATTCACCTCAGTTATACATGGACGACCTTAGGTATTAGGCAGAACTTGACAGGAACCGTTTGGAGGTCATCAGTTGACCTTGAACAAATAAAATGTTGACCAATCAACGTTGCACATACAGCTTCTTGAAAGCGTTGGAAGAAAGTGAAGCTATTCAATGCAAAAGGGGAAATAGTCACTGATAGCTCCACAAAAATGTAACGCAACACAAAAATTCTCCAGAGGCAAAAAAAAAACCAAAACCCTAACCCACCCCCTCCCCCCCAAAAAAGAATTAATCAAAACAACGGTACGGATATCTAACCGGAACAAGGATTGAAAATCTGCATGTAAGAAAATTTATTGACAATGCAGAAGTATGAAAAATATTTGCATTCTGACAGACGTGTGTGTTTTCTATTTAAACAATATTCGAAAGCCTGCGTGGATATCTTATAGAGTAATATGAAATTTTTCAAATAATTTAACATCAAGACAGTATTTGAACTTGGATAAATTTTTGAAGGTCTAGTAAATTCATAAAAAATGTCAAGTGAGATGAAAATGCTTTTGTATATTAAGAAAACGCAAGCAATAGCAATAACATAACTTGTTTCTTGAATGCCAGAAAACTTTGATTTATTTCAACATCGATTTTATCGATTTCAAGCAGCGAGATCCTTTATTCTAAGTACCGATATAAATATAAAAATGTGATTGAGAGCAAATTTTACTGTAAGTATGCACGTGCTAAGTTAAATCGTAGATGGCCTCGATGTAGTGCTTGTCAGAACCCACCGACAGTAAAAAAAGGGGTGGGGACTTATTTTTTTCAACTGATAGGATATCGATTTTCTGAAAACTGTTTAACTTGACAAACACATGGATTCTTAAATTCTTTCAATGTTCAGATTTTTTTCTGAAGAGTTCAATCAAAACTATTCAATCTTCTCCACTGTGAGTCTTTCTCTTTTTTATCACGCAAGCACACACGATATGTCTTTTTATTTGGTTATTTAGTGCTTTATTCACGTACTTTGGAGAATACAGTGTATTTGTCGAACAGCTAATCCTTGATTGATAATATATTTAGATATGAAGTCTCATTTTTAGCATACTTCGTTCCTGTGCAGCAGTATATATAGATATTTGTCTACATTGTTGCATAGCCCGAGTGCGGGCCAAATAGTCATCTTCTATATTTTCATTTCCATTGTATCTCTTACATGTCTATGTAACTGCTATAATAACCGGGTTACCGTTAGGGCATATGGAGGGTAATCGTGTTCAAAAATCCAGACCTGTAAACTTGTAAATTCAAATATGCAATCGTGTTGGTGTGCGAGTCTGAGTATGAATGTGTGTAATTCTGATCGCGTAACCTATAAAAACTCGGACATAATCACTTTAAGATTTGACTCAGTTCCTTCCTATGATACACATTTTGCAGCTTAGTTGTTTTTGTTGGTTTATTTAACCTTCAACTTTGCACATTTTTAATCCATAGTTTCTGCATTTGTATCTTCATCCTCGGATATAGCACAGTTGACATGTTACAAATCAACAAAAGTTTGTCGAATTTTGGCATGACCTTATATGGAAAATGCTTGCTGCGGGAAAAGGCATGCCGTAATCGCCGGAATGGATTAAAATAAACATAAAATTCAGTTAAACTGTTCTAATGAACGATACTATTTTCTTTGGATCGAGAATATTATTTTTAGAAAAAGATATTGAAGTATAATTGAAACTAGACCGAACAAGAAAAGGTGAATGTTTGTAAAAATCGGTGCCGGTGTGACGAATGCGCTAGTTTCTGTAATATAATTCCCATGGACACTAGTACAATTATAATACGATAAGGGTTTACTTTTACTAAAAAAGAAATGCCTATATCTATTTTAATATCGCTAAAATAATTTGAAATGTAATGTAAACTGGAAAATATAAGTTAAATACGTAATCTTTTCTAGAAATGAGACGGATCAAGAAATTCCCTAGGGGGTGAATTTATATTTTGAGCGGCATGGGGTTTGGAGACCGCCGTGAGGCCCATGTAGGTTCATTGCTTACCTGAATGCTAAGAATTTTGAGAGTGAATTTTATATTCATCATTTATTTAGAATTAAACGACTTGCAAAGAAATTTGGTAATTTTTCGCGGAAAAAATGTATGTATCTACATATTTTTTCAAATATCAAAATGACTTTGTTGTGCAAGTGCATGGTAAATAAAAAAACAATCTGAAACTGTTATAAAAAAAGTTTTTTAATCATTTATTAAAGTACAAAATGTTGTCAAAAATTGAAAGGTTTTGAAGAAATAAAAAAGAGATACCAGTATGTTTATGTGTTTATAATTATATTTTTTCTTCGAAAATCGAATTTCTGAAATTAGGGAACGGGTGGGTTAAACAGATTTGATCGTATATGACCTGATAAAGTTTTAATTATTAAATCTCATAAAATATATACTGTATTGACAGTAATTTTACAAAACTAAGTAGCTGCTTTATGGATATCAGTAAATGTTCACAAGTGGCTGTAAATTTTGATTAACCAACTTCACTGAGTGTGTCTAGATTAAAGCGACATGCAGGACGCCATACTTACATCCCGTAATAATTGCTTGAAATAAAAACATTTTTGCCAATTAATTTTCACCATCTTTTTCTATATATTACCGACAAAATGAAATATTTTTGTTATAATTTATACACATTTCAATTTCACGACAGTTAACCTTATCTTCGGAATTTTTTTTTCATTTAAAAGGGGGGGGGGGGGGTGCCGCTACTCATGTCTCATCTAAATCAAAATCTTAAAACTACTGTTTTCAGGTAGTAAGGGTCTTCCGTTTCCAACGGAAGACCCTATTGTTTTTGTTAGGTTTCTTTTTCTCTATTTTTCACTATTATTATTATTATTCTTTTTTTTCTTAACATTTTTCTTAAAACTCAAATATTTTAAATATGCTACAATGGATTTTTATGAAATTTTCACGAATAATACAAAATATCAAAGTCTTTTATCATGTACATTTTTGTTGATGACATCACTTCCGGTCGGCCGTTATATTCGTTTTTCTTTTTGTAAAAAGTGATCTGGTCCTCCCTTTTTCTCAAAAACGATTAAAGATAGAAAATTGAAAGTTTCAGGAATGATAGATTTTTGAATTCCTAGGGCCGATCAGGTAAAACCACGATCATCCGTCACTTCCGGTCCGCTCAAACAGCATTTTTGGAAAATTGTGTTTTAAAAATTTTTCAAATTACGTAATTTACAATTTTTTACCATCAGAATATGTTTTAAACTTATCAAATTTTAATATAAGCAGGTCGTCCGTCACTTCCGGTCGTCACCGGAAGTGATTCCAAAATTTTGATTTTTGGAATTTTAAAGCATATACGTTTTGTAGACATTTTTGTACTGAATACAAAACTAAAAACCGTTTTAAAATCGGACAACGCATTGCAGAGATATTGAAGTTTAAAAATGGCCTTTTCCGGAAATCTTAATTTTGCAGTGTAGGCCCAAAAATTAGTTTAAAAGGAAGTTAATATAGTAACTCGTACCAAATGTCAACATTTTAATTCAACCCTATTATTAATTCATAATCAAACGGAAGACCCACTCGTTGCTCGCAACGAGATCGTGTCTAGTTATTTTTTCTTATTGATAACTCAGTTTTTTAATTAATCAGCCGGTCGACCTCGTGAATTTATTCGGTGGTGGGGGGTGGAAGGGGGGGGGTGCTCTTGTCCAAACACTGTGGTAGCGATAATAATGCTTTTGGTGATATTTTCTTTATTCACCCGAGCTCTATACTTAAACGATTTGTTACATGTAATCTAAGATAATAGAAATGCGTGTATTCATTTAAACAAAGTCATGATAGGTAAAATTTTCCAGATCTAAGATATCTGATGCCGATTGAATTCTTCACTCGCATCTTTTCTGGATTCTCTTGATGTAATGGACACCGAGCTTTATATTTCATTAACACAATTAATCATCAGATCTATATCTTTAGAAAATAAATTATCTCATGTAACTTGGAATTAAAAAAATTGAATGAATTGACCTAAAAAGGTTTTCAGTCAATGGATGGTACTTGAAGCTGCTTAATCAATAATCAGTTGGGTATTTGACGCTTTTAAACCTTATGTCTTTGTAATCAAAAATTAACCCAATAAACTCAATTTTCTCGCAGATTTAGAACAAGGAACTAATTGACGCTAATGTAAAAAAAAAAAACCGGCCGTTAAACATTTGTTTTTCTAAACAATATATATCTAATGTCCGTGAATTTGAAATGGGAAAGATCAAGTTATAATTGCATTACATGAACATATAAGATGATGTAAGCCTAAAATCTATCTATCTATCTATCTATCTATCTATCTATCTATCTATCTATCTATCTATCTATCTATCTATCTATCTATCTATCTATCTATC
>WFKH01011581.1:60840367-60856947 GCA_016163765.1 Magallana hongkongensis | reverse complement strand
ATCTATCTATCTATCTATCTATCTATCTATCTATCTATCTATCTATCAATCATTCCATTCTATACGTGTCTTTCTTGTACAGTGAGCTGCTTCTATAAAAAAAAACTATTAAAAAAACCCAACAACAACTCTGAAAAAAAAAAAAATTAGAACAAATTTTTAATGAGTTGAAATGCCGGGCAAAATCATGGAGTCAAGAAAAACACGTATTGCCCTCGTTTTTCTTGTCGAGTGGAATGAAATAGGATTTTATAAAGATAACCAAAAAGGGGGATATACATGTATGTTTATGGAGATAAATCAAATACAACGACTCAAAAAAATTTACGTGTAAAATAAAAAATCTCTTAAATAAAAAGTCTCTTTTAACCAGACGCTCTGAATAAAGGTTTAGGGCGTTGTGTAGACAATCGAACAATCGTCCGGTTGAGCAAGACTAGTTCATAATAGCGCCACTGAAACATGGCATACTCTAAAACCTGGCCTGGCCTGGCCTGGCCCCATTGGCCTGGCCTGGCCTGGCCTCAAAATTGGCCTGGCCTGGCCTCAAAATTGGCCTGGCCTCACTTTTGGCCTCAAAATTGGCCTGGCCTCACTTTTGGCTTGGCCTCAAATTTTGATCTGGCCCCAAATTTGGCCTCTGGAAAAATTTTTGGCCTCAAACTCAACTTTTATTTTACTCAATTTTCAAAGAGTTTTCATTGAATTTTAATTTATTTTTTTATGTTTAAGAGATAATCATATGGAAAAGTGACATGACTGATTGAGTTTCAATTGATTTTATCCATACACACAATAAATACATATGATATGCATGCTCAACACTACTCTTACTATTGCCAAGGAATGGATTATGCTCAATATTAAAGCAATTATCGTTATAATTCAGAGCAGTAACCCCCTCCCCTCCCCACTTCAAAAAGTAGACGAAATGTAGATATTAGAACAATAAAGTAAAACATCATTTTAAGAGACTGACCTGTTTGAAGGATCAATAAATATCTCAAACATTTGTAAACTGGTTCATAACATCAAATTTCTATCCCTGTGTAATGCACTTTAAAAATGCCAGTTTGCTTGCATTACCTGTCAACACTGATCAAGCCCAAATTTCCCTCCCCAGCAGAAATTTGATATCAGCCTCCTCTGTCACTAATCTGCTATATTGGGGTCAGATTCATCGCCTGCACTGCCGTTTAACATTTCACACGGTCTAATTTAATTAATTTCATTTGTGAATGACTGCAACAATACATTGAATCCTCCGATAGCTTGATTCAGCGTTGGTCATTAATCATCACCTCTTGATTTGAGTAGAGTTTCATGCATGTGTTGTTTGTATTTTTAGGAAACTATTTTCATCCTATGGGGGAACTTTGATATCAGAATTTGAACAAAGCATAACATTTTGTGACCTTTATTGTTGGTTAGAATAAACAAATTGGTCTCAACCATTATTTTTTTCTCAAACAAGTATTTGATATAGGTATTGTCTAATCCTGAGAGCAGTTTGAGTTCAGTACATTTAAAAAAAATATGCCATGGTAATACAATAGCAGTAAAACATTCTAAAGTAGTTTAGAATTTCAAAACCGATTGAATCAAAATGAACTAGAATCAATCACTTATACCTGTAGTCATATATAATTATATATGTTTCAATAGAACTATCACTATAGGACACAAAAAGCCATCTAATGTGATGTTTCATGTGTATTGAATATAAATCAATAAAAAATAAATCAAATCATCAAATATAAAGAAAATATAAAAATAAAAATTGAGGCTAAAAATTTTTGTAGAGGCCAAATTTGAGACCAGGCCAATTTTTAGGCCAGGCCAAAATTTGGGGCGAAGCCAAATTTGAGGCCAGGCCAGGCCAGGCCAGGCCAGGCCAATGGGGCCAGGCCAGGCGATGTTTTAGAGTATGCCCTGAAACACACGGTAACCTAAACTTCCATATCGTGTAACAAACCGCCTCTTACTGCCGGTTAAATGGACATAGGCAATGGATTCTTTAAAAAAGTTTAACAATCGTATTCAAAGCTCATGTATTTTGATTGAAATTGATACTTCAATGGGGTTTTTACAGTGTGTTTTAAATATGTACATTAAAATTGTCAAATTTAAAAGACAAGCTAGTAGTCGTTGTCGTGTAAGGTTTATAATTTTGGTTCCGGTGATTAATCCTTCATAAATTGTATCCGCATCAATTAGCCATGTGTATCTGTAACTTTGAATTTAACTACTGATCGAACAATGGCGGATAATATAGCAATAGGAGGTAGCCGTTATTTACGTTCTTGTAATACAGCTACCTTTATTTTCTTAATGACAACGCTATTCTTACTGGCTTTTTTGGACGTCTTCAGTTTATCGTCACTTCTAATAAATTTTTAAGATCAGAGATTTTGAAAAGAATGTAAATCAATTAGTTTCTCGGTATTACGAGACGTACATGTACAGCCTCAATAAGAAGGAGTACTTCCGGAATACAACCGAGGGGCATATAAAAAAATTACAGCTCTTTCTTAACTAATGATAACAGATTATGAAAAAGGCGGTTGTGGGTGTCTCCTGGGAATTAGTTTAAATATTTATTACTTACTTTGCTGTCCACATAAAATAAAGTTCAGAATACAAATATTAAGAGATGCAACAATATTAGCCACTTTCAAAACGCGTTTGAATAAAATTCAAATGAAAAAAGTATTTTATTTTTTAGAATTGAAATAATGTCACTTTTTTTAATGTAAGAAATAATAAACAACTTGATGATAACAGGTATGAGATGCTGCTCCTCTCTATTCAAACTACATGTATTTGCTGAATTAGCTCGAAATTGCCGAACTTTTGTTAAAGATTGGCTACAAGCGAAGCTGCCCGAAAACGTTTATAAATATCGGCAATCAAAATATGAAATAACCTCAAGAGGAAAAAAAGCACAGTTGGAAAAACAGGTCACCATCATTAATAAAAACGATATAAGTAAGATTTTTATGTATTGTTTGATTGATACATATTTATACGTTAATAAATACATATATGATTCATATCATTTTTTAGCTTAATGAAATGACTTTCCATTTACGTATGCGTAATTAACTCACTGAATTTAGAGTGGAATGCTACACCAAAATTTCATGTTATTGAGCATCAAAGCATCATGTATTAGTTATCGATTGTCGGAAATATTTGTCCTGTATAGCCAAGCCATAGTAAGTGACATATAAATTTGATTCCGGCAATGTACTCTACATTGACTCACCCGTGTTTGTTCATCATTGTTAAATGATAGATGTGTATATAAATGTTATTGTCCATAATACTGAAATTACCTAAAGAAAATTCATACATATTTATTTAGATATTTAAGCAACGAGAGGTCACCGTTGTTTCAGTATTAATAGTGCATCTTCTTTTATTTACCTGACTGCTACATTATTCACTCTAGCTCTTTTGACTATTCAAAATATCGTCTTACCTAAATCCGATCCCGGATCTTGGAAAGAATGTAATTCATTCCGGGTCGAATTGGTTCACGAGGTACATGTACCACCTTAAGAGGGCAGACTACTTATGTAATAAAACTGTTCGACACACGAAAATAGCAAACGATAAGAAAGAGGGGATTACGATAGAGTCAACTACTACAGAATTTCATAGAAACCAATCTGTAAAATATTCATTAAAGGCAAATAAAGTGAGTACTCATAATGCGACACAAACGATCATCAGGAACTAAACATCAAGGTATACAACGGAGACGATCAGAACTATTGCTACAGAAACATCTCAGAAAGAAAGACCGTTTTATTGCACGGCTTGTTTTCAACATAATTTTGCCTATGTGTTGAATAACAAAAACATATGCAAACCTACAGAAAAAAAATTCATCGATTGAAGTAATTATGTTGATAAGCTCTGTACACTCAAATTTTGAGAAACGAAAAGCACTGAGGAAAACATGGCTTACCCCTACCAATCAAATCAAAAGTAAATTTAGGTACTTGTTTTTGCTTGGGATGAATTCTTAAAAAAAACCAAACTTCAAAAAGCCCTTGAGACAGAGAGTGCCACATATAATGACATTGTTCAAGAAGATTTTTCAGACACCTACCAAAACCTCACGTTGAAAACAATCATGGGTTTCAAATGGGCAAGTAGCTTTTGTCAAAGTGCAATGTTTGTTATGAAAACGGACGACAATATGTTTGTTAATCTACCAGCGTGGCAAAAAGTACTTATAAAGCATGAAAAGAAACTTCAATATTCTATCTCCTGACCCAGGAACCATGAATTTCACAATTTTGGTAGAGGGCTTCATGAACATCATAATTATGCATTCTATTTATTTTTCACTACTGTGGAAGTAGAGAAGAAGATTTTCTAAGATACAATACATTTTCTAAATATGGCCATACTGGCTCCGCCCTCCAGCATGAATCCTTGAACCAGGGGTCATGAATTTCACAATTTTGGTAGAGGGCTTCATGGACATCATAATCATGTATTTAGTTTTTCTCAAATGTTTATTAGAGTAGAGAAGAAGATTTCTCAGATTTAATACATTTTCACTTTATGGCCTAATTGCCCCAACCTAAGGCTTGAACCCCTGACCCAGGGGCCATGAATTTTACAATTTTGGTAGAAAGCTTAATGAACATTATAATCATGTATTTAGTTTTTCTCAAATAAATATGTGGGAAGAAAAAAAGATTTTTTTTTAGATATAATACACTGTCATTATATGGTCATATTGGCACCGCCCTAGGACCTGAACCCCAGACCCTGGGACCATGAGTTTCACAATTTTGGTAGAGGCATTCTTGCTCATCATAACAATGTTTCTCTGCCGAATGTCCAGTAGTAGAGAAGAGGATTTTTAAAATTTGCACAAATTTTTAGTTTTTACCCAAAACGTATGACCCCTGGGGGATGGAAGTCATAAATTTCACAATTTATGTTCCCCTTTCCCTATGAATTTTTTCCTATGTAAAATTTGACCCCACCATTCCCCTGAAGATTACGATTTTGACGAACTTTAATCTACACTATCTGAGTTTGCTTTAACTAAAATTACAGCTTTTTTAAATATTCTTTTTATATATATTCCTATGTAAAAATTCAACCTCCCCAATTTGGCCCTACCCTACCCCTGGGGACCATGATTTGAACACATTTGAATCTACCTGACCTGATGATGCTTCAACATAGTTTACAGCTTTTCTGGCCAATTGGTTTCATAACAGAAGATTATTAAAGATTTTTCTCTACATCTTCCTATGTAAAAATTCTACCGCCCGTTGTTAGCCCACCCTTCCCCCGGGGACCATGATTTGAACAAACTTGAATCTACTCAACCTGAGGATTCTTCACCACAAGTTACAGCCTGTATGGCCAATCAGTTTTTGAGAAGATTATTAAAATTTTTCTCTATATATTCCTATGTAAAAATTTGACCCCCATTGTTGGTCCGCCCTACCCCCGGGGACCATGATTTGAACAAACTTAAATCTACACTATCTTAGAATTCGTCATCACAAGCCACAGCTATCCTGGCCAATTGGATTTTAAGAAGATTTTGAAAATTTTTTCTCGAATTACTACTATGTAAAAATTTGACCCCCATTGTTGGTCCGCCCTACCCCCGGGGACCATGACTTTAACAATCTTGAATCTACACTACCTGAGAAAGCTTCCACTCAAGTTTCAGCTTTATTGGCAAAATGGTTCTGGGGTGAAGACTTTTGAAATATACCAACAAATTTTAAATAACTCTTAATTATCTCCTCTTTTAACAACCCTCTTCATCCAGTGATGGTTTGTGCCAAGTTTGGTTGAAATTTGCCCTGTGGTTCTGGAAAAAAGTTAAAAATGTAAAAAGTTTAGAGACAGACAGACGGACGGACGGACGCCGGACAAAAAGTGATCAGAAAAGCTCAATTAAGCTTTCAGCTCAGGTGAGATAAAACAATAGTGCAATTATCTACGCGGAACAAGGATCGAAAACCTGCATGTATGATCTTTTATTAACAATGCAAGGTTATGATACTGTTTGCATTCTAGTCATAGTGTGTGTTTTCCATGTGAAAATATTCGTAATCCTGGATATCATGAAATATTCCGAATTGGTAAAATAAAGACAATATTTGTACTTGGTAGATTTTGAGATCTAGTAAAATTCATAAAAAATGTTGTCACGTGAGATAGAAATGCTTTTATATATTTAAAAAAAACCCGCAAAGGAATAGCAAGAAGATATTGGTCTCTGTTTTAACCGACTAGTTTATAAATGTTTATGTATATACAGTAAAATTCGTAGAACGTACACGGATATAGGGAATTATCGAATATAGCAAAGTTTTGTGGAGTCCCCGGCAAAATTCTTAAAAAATCCTTGCAAAATTTTACGTTCATAACCAACTCGGTTATAACGTATTTACGGATATAGGGAATTGATTTTGAGTCCCATAGAAATAGCAATTTTTTTTTTTTACAACGAAGTGTTTGATAGATTTAAAAATTAGCTTTACCAATTGAAACAATTCTTTGAATGAGTTTATTTTACCATAAATCCTTCAATTTACCCTAAAATTATCTTAAGTTTCCAAAGAAGGTATTTTATTTTCTGTCACAATAAGCACAAATGTTAGTCATAAGGAAGAAAACATGTATATAGCGAATTCGCTATAATAATTTTTACGAATTCGTTATACGGATATACGAATTACGGATATACCGAAGTAAATCCACTGGTCCCTATTACTTTTCTATGTTTTACTGTAATGTGTTTATATACATGATTAGTTTCTTTATCTTGCACTAATCATCAAAAGGTCAGCTAGGAAATCATTAACAAGAAAAAATAAATAAAAGAAAAAAGAACAAAAAATTTTGTTTAAAAAATAGTGGGGAACTTATATATATCCTGTGTGATACGTGCAAGCAAACGATAAAGAAAAGAAACGTTAGCATTTAAGTCGTTTTAACTATTCAGATAAATTTTTTTTTAGATTAATATGTTTTAAGATTGAGCTATTCCCTAACCAATCATAACAAATAATAAGATACGTTGGTGTGGGTGTATCCTGGCAATATGTTTTAGCTTAAATATTTATTACTTACTTTGCTATTTACATAATATAAAGTTCAAAACAGAAATCTTGAGAGACGTGACAATATTAGCCAGTTTCAAAAAGCGTCTGAATAAAATACAAATAGAAGAAAAATGTTTTATTCTTTAGATTAAAAATAATATCGCTATGTTTTAATGTGAGAAATAATAAAAAACACTTGTTGATAACAGGCTCGAGATGCTGCCCCTCTCCATTCAAACTGCATGTATTTGCTGAATTAGCCCGAATTTGTTGAACTCTTGTTGGCTACAAGCGAAGCGGTCGCAAACGTTTTAAAATATCTGCAATCAAAATATAACAATATGAAATAACCTCAAGAACAAGCACAGTTGAAAAAAAAACAAGTCCTCATTATAAATAAAAACTATATAAGTAAGATTTTAATGTATTTTTTGGATTGATGCATGATTATACGTTAATAAATACAAATACAATTTATATCAATTTTTAAGCTCAATGAAGTGACACAATTTTAAGTGGAATGCTACACCAATATTTATTTTATGGATTATTAAAGCATCATTAGTCAGTGACATATACATTTGGTTCCGGCAATGCACTCTACAATGATTAACCCATGTTTATTCATCATCGTTAAATGAATAGATCTGTCCACAACATTAGAACTACTTGTAGAAAAATCATACATATTCATTTGGATGCCTAAGCAATTAGAGGTTACCGTTGTTTCGCTATTTGTAGTGCATCTACTTTTATTTACCTGACTGCTACGGTATTCATTCTGGCTCTTTTGAATATATTAAATATATCATCTTATTTAATTATGATCCCCAATTTTTGAAGTAATGTAATTCATTCAGGGTCGAATTGACCCCCGGAGTACCGCCGTAAGAGGACAGAGTACTTGCAGAAGAAGAAGAAAATCTTTAGACATATGACGAAAGTCATCGAGGAGAAAGAGAGGATTACGATAGAGTCAACAACTAAAGAACCTTATAGAAACCAATCGGTAAAATATACAACAAAGCCGAATAAAACTAGAACTCAGAATACGACATCAACAAAAGATAGACCGTCAAATTGCTCGGCGTGTTTCCAACATAGTTTTACATATGTATTAAATAACAAAGACCATCAAAAAGAAGTCCATCAGTAGATTAAATTGTGATAATAAGTTCTGTAGACTCCAATACTGTAAAATGAGAAGCACAGAGGGAAACATTGCTTGCTACAACCTATCAAAACAAAGTTAACTTTAGGTACGCGTTTCTGCTTTTTTTTTGTTTTGATAATTTATTTATTGATAAAAACAAACAAAGTATACAATAACTTCAAGCACAAAAATCTTATTAGCTATCTACAAAGCAGCATATTGTCTTATACCTAAAATACTATGGCTATTATTTTCGTCATATAATTTTATATTGCTTATGAAAAAAAATACCGACTATAAAAAAGTATTTAGAGTTGTATAGATTCCACAGATAATGTTTGCGTGTAGTACACATGTATACACAAATAACACAGGTACATAGATCTAGTTAAAAAAACAGTGGTGTACAAATAAGGCTATATAAGCAATGTATAGAGATTTAAATTAATGTACAAGTAATATCCTGGCTAACCCGCTAGACAATCTTATCTACATATAGTCAGTCACATAGTCTCCGGGTGTAGAAATACATAGGCAGACCCTATGTATCCAGGGTATATAATAGTCTACTATATAACAATTGTTCACTATAATTGTCTATATTATTAAGTTATAAAAATCAAGAAAAAAAAAGTTGCTGTCTTAATTAGGAGGTTCTATCTAGTTTTACAGTCCATATCCTCCCTTTTCTGACAGCCCTACTGGAAGACAGGTCTCTTCTCAGTAGTTTTAGGATTATAAGATATTTTACACTATGATAATAAGACATATCACGTCATCTTTGATAGATTTTCAAAAAAACTTGCAATCAGCATTTGCATTTAGAAAACGTAAAACTGAGGCATAAAAACAAGTAGATTTTTTAACATGATTATATATATTATATTCAGTTTCATTCATAGAATCCAATCTACAAAGTATTTTTTGTTTGTAAATTCTATAAGCTACGTAAGTAATAAGTAAATTTAAAGATTTAGTTCTATCGCTTTTTTCATAGAAGAAACCAACAACAATGTTTCCATTGTATTTTGAATGACAAAAAAATTACTAACAGTATTCCATATGTTTTTAACATTGTCACATTCAAAAAGCAAATGTTTTATATTTTCTATTTGTTTACAGTGTACACATTGATTTGATATCTTTTTTTTCCATTTACTCACATATACATTATTACATAATATATTATTTAAAAGCTTGTAACTGAATTCTGCTACATGTTTATCTTTTATATCTTTAATCTTGTATTCATAAATATTTTTCCAACTTTTCTCATCATATATTTCAAATTCTTTACGCAGTATTGATTGAAAACAAGGCTTACAAAATTTTTTTTTCAATGAGATTTTTATAGAAAAAGTTACTAGATTTACCAGTCAAGTTGTAATATCCCAGAGGGAAGTTGAAACTCATTACGTTTTGTATGTTGATAAAGCTTGCATTGTTGAATGAGTAAAGTCTTCGAATTGATTTAGTTATTTGAAAAAGAATTTTGTATTCACATAACCAGTTAGATTTATTAATAATATTTGCAAAATGTTTCAATCGTCTGAAGTTACCCTCGTCGTCAAACAAGTCTTTAATGTATAGTATTCCTGATTTAATCCAGTTTTCAAAGAAAACGGAATTTCCCTTATATACTAAATTACAATTGTTCTATATTGGTTGTTGTAAAATATCATCGGGTGATCTTTTCCCAAAGTGTAATTCACGTTTACATTCATTAAAACAACAAAATATTTCTTTGTAGAATAGGGGTAGTTTTATGCTATCTAAAGTCTCTGTTTTAGTGGTGGAGCACTTTAAAAGAAAGTGTATATCGATATTAAGTTTTTTACACTGGTTACTAAGAATATCAAATAGGATGCCTTCTGAGTTAAGTAATCTTGGAATCCACGCTGCTTTTAATGATTTTAACTTACAATCTATGTCTACTATAGATAATCCACCTTTTGTTATGTCTCCAATTAAAGTATTTCGTTTGATTCTTTCTGTTTTCTCCCAAATGAAATTAAAAATCAATCTCTGTATTTTTTTTTTTACAAAATTGCTATCGGGAAGACAAAGTATCGACGAAGTATATACAAGTTTTGAAATAGCTAGAGTCCGAATAATAATTGCTTTTCCAAAGAGTGTTAATTTTCTTCGTTTCCAGGATTCAAATAGTTTTTCCATATCATGATAAATTCTCATCCAATTTTTATTATAACATTCTTCCTTATCATGGCCTACATAAATACCCAAACATTTAATAGCTTTATCGTTTTTCATATCTCCTAACAATATGCTTTCAGTTTTATTAGTATTAGTTTTTGACCCAGCACATTAACAGAATGCTTTTATAACGTCTAAAGTATTCTTCATTGAGATTTCATCATTCAAAGCCACTGTTAAATCATCTGCATGTTGTATACTTTTAATTTCATAGTTATTAATTTTAATACCATTTATGTCTTGATGATTTTGTATTTTAATCGCCAATATTTCTGCTACAAAAAGAAATAAGAGAGCTGATAAAGGACATCCTTGTCTTATTCCTCTTGTCATTGAACATGATTTTGAAAGCCAGCCGTTGTTTACATTTTAAAAATAGGGTTTGTATACAAAATCTTTGCCCATGTTATAAAATTTTTTCCGATATTAAACTTTTTTAAAGTTTTAAAAAGAAAATTCCAATCAACCGAATCAAATGCTTTTTCAAAATCTAAAAATAACAGAATTCCCCCCAAGTTTTCTGATTCACAAAATTCAAAGATATCTAATATAAGCCGGGCATTTTCTCCAATGTATCTATCTTTTATATATGCAGTTTGGTTACCGTTGATTATGTCTTTTAGGATCTTCTGTAGTCTTTTTGCAAAAACAAAAGCTATGATTTTGTAATCAGTATTTGTAAGGCTAATTGGACGATAATTTTTTAAAGAATTCTTTTCTCCTTTCTTAAACACTAATGATATTACTGATTGCCGCTGTGTGTGTGTCATTATTAATTTTCATATATATCTTTAAGAGCATCGTAAAAATAAGGGCCAATTACATTCCAAAAACATTGATAGAATTCACTTGGTAGTCCATCAAGGTCAGGCGATTTATCGTGTTTCATACTATTGACAGCTTCCGAACATTCCTCGAACGTCGGAAATTTATCTAGCATACGTTTATTATCCTCACTTATTACTGGTACGTTGATATCAGATAAGTAATCATCAATTATTTTATTATCAATGTTTTACTTGCGTATAAGCTCTGGTAAAATTTAAACATTTCCCCCGTAATTGTATTTGTATTATGAATTTTTTCATTGTTTGAAGTCAAAAGTTCCGTTATTACGTTTGATGATTGATGTTGCTTTTCTAGCTTTAAAAAATATGATGTGTTTTTTTTCGCCATTTTCTACCCATTTTGCTTTAGATCTAATATGTGTTCCTTTTGATTGTTTATCATAAATAGAATCTAATTCTGCTTCTAACTGTTTAAGTTTTTTATAATCGAATTCCTCAGTTTTACTAGTTTCTATATTTTTAAATTTCTCTGTCAATTTTCTTTTTCCGTTTCTTAATTGATCTCTGTTGATATTTCTTGATATTTCGAAAAATTAATAGAAAATTATTTTATCTTACGTTTAATGCATTCCCATTTGTCGACAGGGTTCAAGGAATTATCTAAATTATCAATGATTTTATGAATCTCCTTTTTATATTTGTCGTTTTCTATATTTGACACATTTAGGTTCCAGTAGCCTGGGCCTCTTTTTTCACATGATAAGTTCATGTGAAATTTTAAAAACCTATGGTCAGACATGCGATTTCCTTTAGAATGAGTGCCAGGAATTTTCCTGATTATTAATCCACCAAATTTACGATATATATTTTCATTTAATAGTACATAATCTATCCGACTTTTAGGGTTATTTTCTGCATCACACCATGTTAGACCATTCAATTCGGAGAATTCACTTTTCCAAAAGTCAACTATGTTGAATTTGTTCATGATATTTTTCAAAACGTGTAAACTTTTATCACTTGTATCATTAATTTGACAATTAAAGTCCCCACAAAGAGTTATGTTGTCATTCAAGCAATTTTTTTCTATAACGGATTTTAATTTTGTAAAAAAAATCTGTCTGTTGTTTAATAAATTAGGAGCGTAAACATTTATGATGGAGAAAATTTGACCATTTATCTCAACGTTTAACAACATTTTTCTTCCATCTAATGACTTTTTAAAGTTCATGACTTTAATATCAAGATTTTCTCTAAAAAGAATAGTTACACCTCTACTAAATACTGAATCACTATTTTCATGAAAAGTTTTCCCTTTCCAACCAGTGTTTCTGCTTTGTATGAATCCGAATCCGAATAACAAACTGCAAGTAGCCCTTGAGACAGAGAGTGCCACATATAATGAAATTGTTCAAGAAGATTTTATAGGCACCTACCACAACCTCACACTGAAAAAAAATGATGGGTTTGAAATGGGCAAGTAGCTTTTGTCAAAATGCAAAGTTTGTTATGAGAACGGACGATGAACCTTTTGTTAGTCTACATCCGTTGCAGAAAGAACTTATAATGCATGAAAAGAAACTTCAATATTCAATTGGAGAGCAGTGTCGGACAAACGAAGGACCAATACGCAGCAAAGGCTACAAATGGTTTGTTCCCAAAGCACTGTACCCACAATCCAAGTACCCTGGGTTCTGCTCTGGGTATGCTATGTTTCCAGTATGAGTGTTGCCTAACAGATATACCAAGTTTCATAACATGTACCTTTCTTTTACTTAGAAAGTGTGTACATTGGTCTCTGTGTTAACCGATTAGGTATGGGTGTAACAAGCTTACCTGGATTTCATCCAGTCCAATTGGTTGTAACTTAAAAATGGAGTGGTAATTACCTCGCATTAAAAACATCTTCGTGATGTGTGGAGTTTGAAGTGCAATGTCACAATTTTTTGATTAAATGTGCCAATATTTATTTGGAACAGTCTTTAATTGACTGGATATTGAAAATAAATGAAATTCATCTGCAAAACAATATTGTATGACTGAATACATTGAATGTATGATGGATTTTACTAATCTCCATTCTAATTTTATGAAAAATCACAATAATAGCGCCGTTTTTTTCAATATATATATAAATGACTATAAGTTTGGGTCGGGTTTCTAACATACCAAAAACCAGCGTTTAAAACGGCATATAGAGCTTTATTAATGTGAACAATGTAAAATTCAACCTAATTTTGAACTTATGCCGTTTACAGCGATAGCTGACGCTTCAGTGTTTTGTTTAAAGATGTTTACATCAAATTCGTAGAATAAAACATTTATTTCGTAAATTAAGACGTCTTTCATAAAGTGCAATTATTATATCAATTGATATGGTCCGTTTGCATTTCACTAAATTGGTGGATTTTTCTTTGTATTTCCAGTTAAGTCTTACCAGAAAGAATATTTTTAAATAATCATGCACTATTCAATATACATATACAAATATGTTCTCCCAAAAGGGTCTACCTAGTTTCAGGCTGATTAAAAAGTAGATCTGGAGTATGTACCTTTAGTAGTATTTCTCCGCTATTCACCTCAATAGGAGCTGGTCAAAGGAACAGGTGCCTTCTATTTAAGGTCATCTAAGAATCCTTAAGTTGGCGTGACCCGATATAACAATTATAATGCCTCTTTCACAAGAGATTCGATAATACCAAATTATGACAATGAAAAAAACCCACATTAACCTTGATTCCCATCATCAAACCACTATCGGTGTTTAAAAAGATACATATATAAATAATTAATAAATATATTGTATTTCTACTCGGACCAACACTGTCAGATTTAACATATATACCTATTTTATATTTAAATCAAAACATCATTACAGGCTCGTAAAAAGTGGGAAGGGGTCAGGCCGCCATGTTTTTTGTTCGATTACTTATATTCTAACTTAAATTAATTGTACCAAATAAAAATTTGGATAATTAAACTCTATCCAACAATATATTCACAGTATGAATTTGGTCAAAACTCACTGCCTTGGTGCTCGTCTGTAAGAAAATGAATACACACCTTTCCATTATTGAATGATTGGTCATTGAATTCACAGGCACCTGAACACAGGGTTTTTAAACCCATTTTTCCATTTCCATGAATGCTTATTATTTAAAAATTCTGATGATAAATATGAGTTTTAAAATGAATTTAACGTAAAGAATCAAACACTCGTTTTACAAACAAATATGAGACCAGAAACAAAAGCCATCACTGCTAGCAGCTGCCTAGGTTTTTCGTTCCAGAGTCAATCTGGAAAAATTAAACATAACGTACGAAATCTTCAGTCCCTTTACTCCTACAACGGGACTGCCGATTGTTTGTTCATTTACTATGATGGACCAGAATATCTATTTTACTTCAACAAAAGGGCGATTGTTAAACAAGAGGCCCATGGAACATATCGCTCACGTGAACCAATAACCATTACTTGTTGGTTATTAATAACATGAACTTTGTCTTTCTATCCATTTGTTTTTGTTAGATTATATGTTAGTATCAAATTATCGAGATTAATTCCTTTGCATGGATATCTCAGAATCAATTTGTAGAAGATATAGCACTTGATTTACAACTTTGAAGACTAATGAGCTAGCACTGTAACTGAAACAAACAACACTTATAATGGCTTTGTTGTTATTAAGCAAATTTTCACATTTTTAAGGTCTTCCGTTTTCCAACGGAAGACCTAATTGTTATCGTTCGGTTTCTTTTTCCCTATTATTAAGGTCTTCCGTTTCCAGCGGAAGACCTTATTGTTTTCGTTCTGTTTCTTTTTCTTCATTAAGGTCTTCCGTTTCCAACGGAAGACCTTATTGTTTTTCTTCAGGGTTTTTTTCTCATTCTTCTCCTTTTTTTTTCTTACCGATTTTGTGTCAGCGATTACTCAAAAACTGTTTGATCGATTTGAATAAAATTTTAAGATCTTATTGATATTAGTCTAAACCTTATCGGAAATTTTTTTGGTTGATGACGTCATTTCCGTTTTTGAGATATCGCCGTTTTCTTCATTTTCAGAGTGTCGGCTTGTCCAAGAGTGTTCTCAAAAACTATAAAAGGTATTGAGTTCAAAATTTCAGGAATGATAGACAAAAGATTGTAGATATGTATTAAGGCATTAATAATTTTCAGGCACAAAAGGCGCCGAAGCTCGGTAGGGCTCGAAAAATGAGATAAAAAAAGCGTTGTGATTTTGCATGGTTTTCTTAGTTTATCTTTTTTCTCACAAATATTTTGTTAAAACATGTAGAAGAAAAAAATTTATAATTGCAAGATGTTTTGTTTGACATCAAGGAAAAGGGGCTGGCCCCTCAAATTTGGGGCCTAGAACCCTTAAAAGTTTTCACTTTATAACTCAAAAGCGGTTAAGATTTCGATATGGCTGTCGCTGCAAAAGTTGTTCATTATGATCTTATTAATGTCGTAACAATAATATTTTGTTCGGTTACTGCGTAATATTAGTGAAAAAAGCTAGACTTGTTACCATGTATTTGTTTTCATTTGGCAACTAAACGGGGTATTTGTGCGTATAACTGACATAAAGCTACAATAGACAGTGTGCACGCTTACATACGGAAAGTGTTTAAACATTTTAATTCTTTTCTAGTGAAACACATTATTGATAAAAGAACTGCTTCTTGCAATGCATTTGAGTCGCATTTAAAATCTAGCTGGATTCCGAGCTGTGTATGTGAACAATTACGTATCCGATCCCTTGCCCGCGGCCGAGGAAATATGTCGCGGCTGGACTAGCGGGCGTCTGCCGTTATCCAAAACAAAAGATTTGCGTCTTGCTGTAATGCACACATGGGTTTATTTATGTAGCTGCAAACGCAAAGATTTCCGATTTTAACGATATTAAAGAGTAAATAAAAAAAATTATACCTTTAATACCTACTACATTAGATAGTATACCAGCTTACATACGGAAAGTGTTTAAACATTTTAATTCTTTTCTAGTGAAACACACTATAAATGGTTAAAAGATCTATGCAATGCATTTGAGTCGCATTTAAAATCTAGCTGGATTCCGAGCTGTGTATGTGATCAATTACGTATCCGATCCCTTGCCCGCGGCCGAGGAAATAGGTCGCGGCTGGACTAGCGAGCGGTCTGCCGTTATCCAATACACAAGATTTGCGTCTTGGTGTAATGCACACATGGGTTTATTTATGTAGCTGCAAACACAAAGAATTCCGATTTTAACGATATTAAAGAGTAAATAAAAAAAGATTATATCTTTAACTACGAAGTAATGCTGTTTTAGTCTAGTAATTTAAA
>WFKH01011581.1:60828017-60839967 GCA_016163765.1 Magallana hongkongensis | reverse complement strand
AGAGAGAGAGAGAGAGAGAGAGAGAGAGAGAGAGGGGAGAGTGCATGAATTAAGCAGGGTGTAGTAAGTACAGTGAGTTGAAATATATTTAAAAAGCGTACGAAATAAGGCAGTTTAAGTGGTACAATGTTACATGCTTGCGGTACGTGCGGGCACGATAAAACTAACCATTGTCCGCTAATACGGAAGGAATTGAAGGAATCAGTGATTATTTCTTAATATACCCATGAATTTTTAAACAAGTTTTATTTACATTCAGGCCGTTAAAGAATGATGGTCACACTATTGGTTTAACCTCTTCTGAATGGTAGTACGATTCTAAAAAAAATTATTAATTTTAAACGGCCAATGCAGTAAGTTCTTTCGTTCAACAGCGCATCGATTGTGAACATTCCAGCGTGGTTTACAACAAGAGGGTGAAACGACCACGAATTTTGACAGATTTGGCTACAAAGAGTTTAAAAAAAAATGAATACAAAACACAAGTGCGATTATATCTTGTAGGAGATCAAAAATAATAAATCTACGTTTGCCATAAATACAACATTTTATCATAAGAATATTTTAACATTTAGATCCGCCGAATATTTCCATTTCCCTTGATTGTTTGGTGCCTGATTTGAACTAACGTTTCGAGGTATACCAAGTGGATTAATTTTTTTCTAAGCTGCATGTTCCGATTTTTGGGCCATTACAGTATCAAATAATTTTCCATGCAAACTAAATGAATGATCTTATAAAGTTATAAACGTTCGCCTATTTACACGGAATTGATCTCCTTTTAAAGTTAGAAATATTTAAAGTAAATAAAAAAAATTTTTCGGGGCATACACCCCCCCCAAAAAAAATACATCATGGGAATGTTTAGAAAAGATAACCGTTTGGTTTCGTCCTCCGAATGATTGGGTTTATTCAACCTGCATGTTTTGCATCGATTTTAAACAACGTAAACTTCAAAACTATTTCTGAACAAATGTACACTGCTTTATTTTTGTTTTGTTAAATAGTCATGCTGTATATTTTATTTGTTAACTCCTGCGAGGGGAGGAGCCTGGGGTGATCTTCGAGTGCGAAGATCATTTAAGGAGGGAGGAATGTAGTAGTTGGGGCTATATGGATTGTGGATATCTGCCTGGGTAGTTCAGTGGTAGAGCTCCTGACTAGAGTTGCAAGGGTCCAGGGTTCGATTCCCGGTCCAGCCATATATTTTCATATATTTATATGCTCATTCCTCCTTTCCTATCACATTAAATAATGTAGCAGGTCAGTGCCGTGTATTATATTTAGGATTTTTATCAGTACTTCGCGTTGTGTTTATTTTTGTTTTGAGACTGAATTTGAACTCTACATTAAGAATTAAACTTTACTAATTTCTGAATACGGTACGAAAACGACTTTACTCTCAATATAGATAAACCAGATATAATAATCCAAACTCAAAGTAAATGAAAATCAAGATTAACAACCCTTTATAAATTAATTATAACAAAATAAGAACAAATGGTACTTAAAATCTCCCAACCCTAACTTTAACAAGGACTTCAAACAGACCGACAAAACGGGGATTCGGGAGAAAAGTAGATAGCAAAACCAGCTGTCTCCCTCGTCAAATAAGGACTTACACGACTTTATAAAAGGAAAAGAGAACAAAGACAACTGTTATTAACGTTATTGGCTATCGAATAAAGAATAAAATAACGCGAAACCCTCTTATGTCCTTTATTTTGTAAATAAATTTTGTACATTGTACACAGTAAAAACTTGTCTAATCCGGCGGAGGGTGGTTCTGAAAAATTTGGCCAGATTAGGCAACATCCGGTTTGGAGGACATTGTTGCAAATTAATTTTAGTATTTAATGCAGTAGATCTTGATCGTGTATTCTTGCAAAATTTACAATTCTTTTGAAATATATATATTAGACCTCATCGATCGTGATTACGGTACCAATTTTCATTTTCATTTTTTTTTTTTTTGGAAAACAATAAATCCATAACGGAATACATACGATGGAAATACTTTTTCAATCAAATCATCGTAATTGATATATTTTCAAACATCCGATTAACCTGAAAAGATCATGCTTAACCGGAAATTGGTAAACAAACATTAACAAGTCAACAGGTGGCTGAATACGTAATGGCGCTAGAACTGTTTTGATGCAGGGAACAATGGATAAATATTTATATAGACGAGAAATTTATAAAGATTGGAGCATTTTGACAGAATAATATGTAACTCTGTAAGTGTAGCCATACAACGGGGATAACAAACGATATCGGTAATCTTACTCCCGCGGTATCCTGAATCACGGCCAGAAAAAAAATGCGGTAATTTGGCAAAAAATGCGTATTTATTTATAACAAGACTTTTTTAACGGTATAAACTGGAATGAGTTGCTAGTTTGGATCTATATTCACAGTTGTTTAAATCGATAGCAACGACAGGAAAATTGGTCGATACTTGAGCATGATTAATTATCTCGCAGAAGGTCGATCGATCGATAAGTGGCCGGACTAAGGGAGATAACTCTCACTACATTATAAGCAGTCGGGTTTTTTTTTTCATCGCGACCGGTTTAGAGAATAGACAAGATCCGGATTGCATAACATTTTTTAAACAAAAATGATAGGAAAATGTCAATGGACTGAATAATGTAGCCTGATTGGACAGCATGCCGAAATGCACAACATCCAGATTCAACAAGTTTCAACATGTACATCATTTTTTCATTGAAATATGGCTTAATTGACCGGGAAAACTACAGCAACGTATATTATTACACACATACTTAGCATAACCATCGTTTAAAAGCATACAAAAATTTTATTAAAAATCGGACCAAGCAGCTTTAACATTAAGATTTACATGTGAAAGACACTTTATTTGGCATATGTATGATCCTGTGCATGAATTATTTTCACTACCTGTTTATTTCTTCAAAATGATCTCCAATTCCATTCACAACTGTTGTCATTCAAAATCACGTGAGGTA
This sequence comes from Magallana hongkongensis, assembly GCA_016163765.1. Classification (NCBI taxonomy): domain Eukaryota; kingdom Metazoa; phylum Mollusca; class Bivalvia; order Ostreida; family Ostreidae; genus Magallana; species Magallana hongkongensis. The sequence continues at coordinate 60,836,974 of WFKH01011581.1, read as the reverse complement.
TATAAAACGTCAAATTTTGAGTTATGTATCCAAGCAATGTAATGATTTTATCATGTGTTACGTAATTAGGGGTTTTTAGGGGTCAAAAGTGCAAAATTCTGATCACCCATATCTCAGAAAGAAAAAATATTTTGAAATGCTGTATGGAAGAAAAGATGCTCATAATGATGTACTTAACAATATGCAATCTTCAAAATTTCTTTAAACGGCCCTATAAGAAGATAAGGGATCGGCCCCTAAAATGCTCTTTCCCATATATCTCAAGAACGGTAAAGAATTTCTAAACAATTGTTGAACAGAATGTGTTAAGAATTAAATAACATTTCATTTCATATCACAAAAAAGGGGCTGACCCCTAAATTAGGGGACCAGAGGGCTCTAAAGTCTTTTATCTGTAGCCCTTTACTGAGTGATATTTTGTGTAAGGTTATAGAAGCAAATATGTTTATATTACAGTTATGTATCCAAGCAATGTAATGATTTTATCATGTGTTACGTAATTAGGGGTTTTTAGGGGTCAAACGTCCAAAATTTTGATCATCCATATCTCAGAAAGGAAAAATATTTTGAAATGCAGCACAGAAGACAAGATGCTCAAAATGATGTACTTAACAGTATGCAACCTTTAAAATTTCGTTAAACGGCCCCTATAAGGAGATAAGGGATCGGCCCCTAAAATGCTCTTTCGCATAAATCTCAGGAACGGTAACGAATTCCTAAACACTTGTTGAACAAAATGTGTTTAGAATTAAATTACCTTCCATTTGATATCACGGAAAAGGGGCTGACCCCTCAAATTAGGGATCCAGATGGGTCTCAAGCATTTTATCTATAGTCGTTTACTGAGAGATATTTTGTTATAGTTATAAAAGCATAATAAGGTATTATACGTTTATATATCCTTACATTATAATGATTTTCTCATGCGTTACCTGATTAGGGTTTTTAGGGGCCATAGGTAAAAAAGTTAAATCTTTTCTATCTCAGTTGGAAGAAATGCAAGTATTTAAAAATGCAACGTAAGAGAACTTATAAAAAGCATTACAGGAAAGCATTAGTACTCAACTACTATTTCCAGATCATGTTTTGTTGTCGAAAATCAAAGTCGATGATGTCATATCATCTCCTAAAAATCGGACGGAAGACCTCCTCGTTGCTCGCAACGAGATCGTGTCTAGTTATTTTTCTTTTTTTTCCAAAAAATTTTGTGCACGCGATTTCTCAAAAACGACTCGACCGATTTTCATCAAATTTTCAAAAAAAGTCATCATTTTTCGAGGTTTTCTTTAATTATCTCTTTTCTTGAAAATAGTTTGTTGAAACATATAATGCAAAAAAAGTTAAGATTTACAAGACCTTTTATTTGATACCAAGAAAAAGGGGCTGGCCCCTCAAATTAGGGACCTACAGGGCTCTAAAGTCTTTTATCTATAACCCTTTACGGAGGGATATTATGTAATAAGTTATAGAAGCATTTATGTTTATCTTACAGTTATGTAGCCTAACAATATAATGATTTTCTAATGTGTTACGTAATTAGGGGTTTTTAGGGGTCAGAAATCCAAAACTTAGATCTCCTATATCTCAAAAAGGAAAAATATTTTGATAAGCAGTATAGAAGAAAAGATGCTCAAAATGATCTACTAAACAGTCTGCAACCATCAAAATTTCGTTAAACGGCCCCTATGAGGAGATAAGGGGTCGGCCCCTAAAACCTTCTTTCTCAGACATCTCAAGAACGATAACGAATTTGTAAACACTTGTTGAACAAACATTGTGTAGTTTTAAGTGACCTTTCGATTAATACCAAAGACAAGGGGCTGGCCCCTAAAATTAGGAACCTAGAAGACTCTTAAGTATTCTATTTATAGCTCTTAACTGAGGGATATTTTGTAATACGTTATAGAAGCAAATATGTTTATCTGACAGCTATGTAGCCTAACAATATAATGATTTCTAATGTATTACGTAATTAGGGGTTTTTAGAGGTTAGAAATTCAAAAATTTAATCAACTATATCTCAAAAAGGAAAAATATTTTGATAAGCAGTATAGAAGAAAAGATGCTCAAAATGATCTACTAAACAGTCTGCAAACATCAAATATTTGTTAAACAGCCGCAATAAAAAGATAAGGGGTCGGCCCCTAAACCCCTAAACCCTTCTTTTTCAGATATCTCAGAACGAGAACGAATTTGTAAACACTTGTTGAACAAAATGTGTGTAGTTTTAAGTTACCTTTCGATTAATACCCTAAAATTAGGGTCCAAAAGGGTTCTAAAGTTTTTCAGTAATAGCTCTTTACTGAGGGGTATTTTGTAATAAGTTATTTAAGCAGAAATGTTTATGTTACTATTATGTAGCCATACAATATAATGACATTCTCATGTATTACGTAATCAGGGTTTTATGGGGTCAGAAACTCAAAACTTTGATCACCTTATCTGTTAAAGGAATAATATTTTTTAAGCAGTATAGAAAAAAGATTTTCAGCTGTTTTATAGCAAAATCAAGATCTTACATCTATCTCAACTTCTAAAATTGGACGGAAAACCTCCTCGTTGCTCGCAACGAGATCGTGTCTAGTTATTATTTTTTTTCTTACAAAATTTGTGCACGCGATTTCTCCGAAATGGCTCCCGATTTTCATGAAACTTTCAGATCTAATAGATATTGATCTGAACTTAATACATATTTTTTTTATTTTGATGACGTCATTTCTGTTTTAGAGATATTGACGTTTTAGCTATTTTTAGAGGGTCAGATTGTCCGTCGAACTCCTCCTAAACGATAAAAGATATCAAATTCAAATTTTCAGGAATTGTAGACGAATATTTGTAGTTTGCCTAAAGTGAATCATTTATGTCTGGTGCAAAAGGCGCCGAAGCTCGCCTGGACCCGAAAAATGAGATATAAAAAAATGTAATGATTTTTCTTGGTTTTCTTTATGTATCTCTTTTCTCGAAAATATTTTGTTTAGACAAGTAGAGCAAATAAAATTTATTTTAACAAGAGCTTTCATTTGACATCAAGAAAAAGGGGCTGGCCCCTCAAATTAGGGGCCAAAAGGTCTCTGAAGACTTTCATCCAAAGCACTTTACTGAGAAATATCTTGTAATATGTTTAAGAAGCAAAAAAGTTGACCTTACAGTTTTTAACTATACATTATAAAAAAAATTTCATGCGTTACGTAATTAGGGGTTTTAAGGGGCCAGAAGTCCAAAATTTCGAACACTTATATCACAAAAGGACAAATATTTTGAAAAGTAATATAGAATAAAATATGCTTAGATTGTTTATCTAAAAAATATTCAACCATCAAAATTTCGTTCTGTGGCCCCAATAAGGAAATAAGGGATCGGCCCCTAAAACGTTCTTTTCCAGACAGCTCAAGAACGGTAACGAATTTCTAAACACTTGTTGAACAAAATATGTTTAATATCAAAAGACCTTTCGTTTGACATCAAGAAAAAGGGGCTGGCCCCTCAATTTAGGGGCCAAAATGTCTCTGAAGTCTTTCATCCATAGCACTTTACTGAGAAATATTTTGTAATATGTTTAAGAAGCAAAAATGTTAATCTTCCAGTTATGCATTTATTTATTATTTATGATAAAAGTTTTCCATTATCTTACATAATTAGGGGTTTTATGGGGCTAAAAGTCTTTTCATAATATCTTTTTACTGTGAAATATTTTGTAATACATAGAAGCAATTATGTTCATCGAAACATTATAAACCTATAAATGACAATTGTTTACTCCTTTGTTACGTAATTAGGGATTTTTAGGGGCCAGAAGTCCGAAATTTCGATCTTCAATATCTCAAAATGGAGAAAAGTTTTGAAAAGTAAAATTGAACAAAAGATGCTCAAAATCATGTGCTTAACAATATGCGACCAACACTTTTTTTGTTAACCGGTCGCTAAAAGGAGTTATAGGGTTGGCCCCTAAAATAATCTTTTCCAGATATCTCGAGAACGGTATATAATTTCTAAACACTTGAACAAAATGTGTTTGACATGACATGAGCTTTCTTTTGACATCAAGAAAAAGGGGCTGCCTCTTCAAATTCAAGATCCAAAGGGGTGTATAATCCTTCATCCATCGCACTTTAGATCCCACCCGCATTTCCTGATATGTTGATGAAGATCAAAGGCAATTTTATTTCCTCTTCTAAAAATCGGACGGAAGACCTCCTCGTTGCTCGCAACAAGATCGTGTCTAGTTACCCTTATATTTCTTTGTAAAAGTTTGACCCCTGTTTTGACCCAGTCTACTACGAGCGTGTCCGTAGTTCCCGTATTTATATCTTGATTTAATTAGTAATTTTAAAACAGAATTAACACTAGCCTTTCATTTTTACCCTGGGTGTACCTTTTTTACATTAAGATGCATCACATTTCCTTAAATTAATTGATTCTCTTTTATGTTCCACACCCTTACGGATTCAGAATTGTCAAGAAATTTTAGACAAATTAAATTTATTTATTCTTTTAAACCCCCCCCCCCCCCCCATAAAAATAGCAATCAAAATATATTCAAATACGATTTGACTGTCTTAGGCGGAGTTTTCTTTTGAGTAAAAAGGCAAGGTAAACGTGAAATTTTTATCGTTTGCCGGGTATAAAATGGATTGTAAAAGCCATTGATGCTAACTAAACCTTTATTGATACATGTATCAACTCTTATTGTCAACCAATTTTATCGATGCAAATTTATAATACTGGGGGATGCCCTGTTTAGAATCTAAATGACTTTCATTTATTATTACATGTTTTAAAGGTGTAACACCAAACAAGATGAACATCGTCACAGAAACAAATCGACCATAGGTTCTGATGGGATAGAAAGCGGTGTTTTTAATTGAGTCGCTAGGACAGAATTTGTTTTCATGCAGTGCAGACTTTATAATTTTCGGTGATGACCTGATCTTTCCACATTTTTTTTCGGAGGGGGGGGGGATGATCAGAGGCGGATCCAGGATTTGAAGTAAGAGGGGGCGCCAATTATAGACAGGGGGTCTGGGGTCAGCCTGGAGGCCCTAAGTGGGTCCAGTGTAAAGCCCTGGTGGGTACACAGAGGGCGAGGTCCACGGAAGCTCCTGGATTCTATATATTTTGTAGGATAAAAATGAAGTCTTCAAAGTTAAACTTTTGTGATTTTTTTTTTCGTGATTATACTTAAAAAATAATAAATTAGAAATTTTTAAAAGTTTGTAGTTTTAAGACCTGCAGTAATCCCACCAAAAGCCTCTGCTTTGCAGAAATATAAGAAACATTTTCTTTTATTATTTTTTCTTAGGAATGACGGTAAATTAACCAGCTTAAAAAAAATCAAGTTCAATTGGACGTTATAAATGACGTTTAAAACAAGGGCACCGGAAAGCGGAGCATTTCCTCGCGACATGAAAAAGTGTGGGGGATATGCATTAGGAATATACATGTAATTGAGGAGACCAAATTGTTTTGTGGAAAATATTATGCAGATATACATATAAATTAGATCAGAGTAAATATGACACAAGTATTTATTTTCTTAAAGCCACTTTGAATTAATAATACGTAATATCTCTTTTATCCCTATCCCCGAGTTCTTTGGTGTATACAAGTACATGTATACAGGGGGAAGTGGAGGGGGTACATTTACGTGGTTGTACAGTTCCCCTATTCCTAGCAGAAAAACAACACATATGTTTTGAAAGTTTAATAGACAGTGTTAGTATAGGGTGGTTTGCGTACGATTGAGCCGCAAATTTATCTTCAAATGTACTGTTCTAATTGCAATCAATATCTTAGCACAAAGATACTCACTTACATTTTGCTCGATTTTTGTTTTATTCCCCATTTTATATACATGTAGTCTAATTAACCAAAATCTTTATTGTGCAACGGTATACTTTTTTTAAAGGCCAGGAGCATTGGACATTGTTAATCAATTTAAGCAATATTTCTAATATTAGAACTAGAAAATATTACCTGCAGAATGACATTGCATATTTATCAACAATCATTGCACTGTCGAATCAAATATGTATTTGGTATACGGTGAATTGGAATCTAAACGTGTTTGTTCAAGAGATTAAATAATAAATCAACCAAAAATCTGCTTTGTGGATGAAATGATATTTATATCATACGAGATTTATTAAAATCATTATTTATACTGGGAAAGACGTTTCCGATAATGGCTGACAAAGTTGCACAACTCGCGTCAGCAAGAGCAATGCTTGCAATATTTTAAACAACATGAAACGTTGTTAAAGGAATATCCGTGTCACTTCATGTTCAAGGAAGTGAAAGCTTTATTCCTTGAACTCGCGACAGCAATCAAATGGATTTGCCTAGATGTGGCGTATACATGTATAGCTTTATATTTGATCATCATTGTATTTTTCACTATGAAATACCAGGTGAGCGGACCTCGTTCCTAATTTCCTTTTAATTCATCAATGGGCAAACTTAGCAGCATACATGTTGAATGTTTTGCTGTTGGCGATCATATTTCCTAATTTACATATGTAGAAACAGGCCTAGTGAACAAGAAACAGCTGACAGCTCGTTAAAAACGATTACTGAAGTGATGACAAAACGATAAAAAAAATTGGATATTTAGAGTACTCTATACAATCTCATACCTCACTATCTCTGTGCCCCGTATTTAAATGAGAGATATCCATTAGCGCATGTGTGTGTGTACTCGTCCATCATCTTTAAGTTACCTGATGATCAAGCCATGGCGGATTTTAAAGCTAAAAGAGGTAACTGTTGTTTACGTTTTTGTAATACAACTACTTATATTTATCTAACAGCAACGATATCTACATTGGTCCTTTTGAACGTCTTCAGTCTTTCGTCACATCTAACTACGACCCGTGATCTTGGTAGGAAAATGAACCATGTAATGGATCAGTTGTACAACCTCAAAAGGACAGCGTACGCTCCAGAAAAAGCCAGCAGAAACTTCGAGGAAACAGACATGAAGAAAACAATAACAAACATAGTGACAATTAAAAATGAAATCGCCAGGAACCTAACATCAAGATATACAACCGAGGCGAGCAAAGCCATTACTACCAAGACATACCCAAAGGAAAGACCGTTAAATTGCACGGCTTGTTTCCAACATAATTTTACCTATGTGTTGAATAACGAAAACATGTGCAAACCTACAGAGAAAAGTTCATTGATTGAAGTAATTGTGTTGATAAGCTCTGTACACTCAAATTTTGAGAAACGAAAAGCACTGAGGGAAACATGGCTTACCCCTACTGATCAAAACAGAAGGAAATTTAGGTACTTGTTTTTGCTTGGGATGAATTCTAATTACAAACTTCAAGTAGCTCTTGAGACAGAGAGTGCCACATATAATGACATTGTTCAAGAAGATTTTTCAGACACCTACCAAAACCTCACGTTGAAAACAATCATGGGTTTGAAATGGGCAAGTAGCTTTTGTCAAAATGCAAAGTTTGTTATGAAAACGGACGACGATATGTTTGTTAATCTACCAGGGTTACAGAAAATACTTTTAAAGCATGGAAAGCGACTACAATATTCAGTTGGAGGACATTGTTGGACAAACGCAGGACCAATACGCAGCAGAGGCTACAAATGGTATGTTCCCAAAGCACTGTACCCACAATCCAAGTACCCGGGATTCTGCTCTGGGACGGGGTATGTTACCAGTATGAGTGTGGCCAAACAGATATACGAGGTTTCACAACATGTACCTTTCTTTTACTTAGAAGATGTGTACATTGGTCTCTGTGTTAACCGACTAGGTATGAGTGTAACAAGCTTATCGGGATTTTATCCAGTCCAAGTACCAATTAGTTGTAACTATAAAAATGGAGTGGTAATTACCTCGCATCATCTTGATCCCAAACTTCTTCGTGATGTATGGAGTTTGAAGTGCAATGCCACAATATTTTGATTAAATGTGCCAATATTTATTTGTAACAGTCGTAAAATGAACGGATATTGATAATAAATCATCTGCGAAACAGCTTTGTATGTCTGAATAAATTGGTGTAATTAATGATTTTTTGTCGGTAGAATTGATCCACAGGTGATTTTGTATCGGTGAAAAGACACGTATCTTAGGTATAATATAAACTATACAGTTTTAAAATGGACAACCAGAATGAATATCTCTTATTGCTTCATTTAAGGCATTTATTATATTTTGAGAAAATTTGTTTTATTCCTCTAATTTTCATGAAAGACAGACAACTCTTTGAAAATGTTAATTTCATTGACTACATACAGGATCCTGATTTTTTTTCATTTCCGCCTCATAATATCTTTAAAAGACATAATTAATGTAGTTAAGATCAATCAAAATTGTTTAATTCACCTCAGTTATACATGGGCTACCTTAAGGTGCTTAGTCTGATAAAAACGACCCCTTCCCTATTCGGCAGGACTTGACAGGAAGCGTTTGGAGGACATCAGTTCACCTTGAACAAATGATATGTTGACCAATCAACGTTGCACAAACAGATTCTTGAACGCGTTGGAAGAAAGTGAAGCTATTCAATGCAAAAGGTGAAATAGTCACTGATAGCTACACAGAAATGTATTGCAACAAAAATTCCCCAAAGACAAAAAAACAAAACAAAACACAATCCCCCCAACCCCCCCCCCCCCAAAAAAAAACAAGGAGACTAAGAATAAGCAGGTTCTTTATATTTCATTAATACAATTTTATTTAAAATCATCAGATCTATATCTTTAGAAAATAAATTATCTCATGTAACTTGGAATAAAAAAGTTAAATAAATTGACCTAAAAAGGTTTCCAGTCAATGGTTGGTACTGGTAGCTGCTTAAACAATAATTAGTTGGGTATTTGATCAAATTATAATTGAATTACATAAACTTATCAGATGATGTAAGCCTAAAATACGTCTATCTATCTATCTATCTATCTATCTATCTATCTATCTATCTATCTATCTA
>WFKH01011581.1:60789346-60828007 GCA_016163765.1 Magallana hongkongensis | reverse complement strand
CTATCTATCTATCTATCTATCTATCTATCTATCTATCTATCTATCTACCGGTATCTATCCATCCATCCATCATTCCATTCTATACATGTCTTTCTTGTACAGTGAGCTGCTTCTATAAAAAAACAACTCGAAAAAAAAAAACATCAACACCTCTGAAAAAATAAAAACAAAATTTAGAATAAATTTTTATTGGGTTGAAATGACGGGCAAAAACATGGCGTCAAGTAAAACACGTATTGTCCTCGTTTTCCCGTCGAGTGGAATGAAAGAGGATTTAAAAAAGAAAACCAAAGAGGGGGATATCTATTTATTGAAATAAATCAAACACAACGACCCCAAAAATTTTACGTGTAAAATAAAAATTCTCTTTTAAATAAAAAGTCTCTTTAAACCAGACGCTGTGAATAAAGATTTAGGGTATTGTGTAGACAATCGTCTGGTTGAGTAAGACTAGTTCATAATAGCTCCACTGAAACACACGGTAACTTTAAACTTCCATATCGTGTAACAAACCGCCTCTTGCTGCCGATCAAATCGACATCGGCAATAGATTCTTTAAAAAGTATTTTGATTGAAATTGATTCTTCAATGGGATTTTTACAGTGTGTATTAATTTTGTACATTAAAATTGACAAATTTAAAAGACAAGCTAGTAGTCGTTGTCGAGTAAGGTATATAATTTTGGTTCCGGTGATTAGTCCTTCACAAATTGTATCGGGATCAGTTAGCCATGTGTATCTGTAACTTTGAATTTAACTACTGATCGAACAATGGCGGATAATACTGCAATAGGAGGTAGCCGTTATTTACGTTTTTGTAATACAACTACTTTTATTTTCTTAATGACAACGCTATTCTTACTGGCTTTTTTGGACGTCTTCAGTTTATCATCACTTCTAATAAATTTTTAAGATCAGAGATTTTGGAAAGATATGTGAATCAATTAGTTTCTCGGTATTACGAGACGTACATGTACAACCTCAATAGGAAGGAGTACTTCCGGAATACAACCGAGGGGCATATGAAAAAATTACAGCTCTTCCTTAACTAATGATAACAGATTATGAAAAAGGCGGTTGTGGGTGTCTACTGGGAATTAGTTTAAATATTTATTACTAACTTTGCTGTCCACATAAAATAAAGTTCAGAACACAAATATCAAGAGATGCAACAATATTAGCCAGTTTCAAAACGCGTTCGAATAAGATTCAAATGAAAAAAAAGTATTTTAATCTTTAGAATTAAAATAATGTCACTATGTTTTAATGTAAGAAAAAATAAACAACTTGATGATAACAGGTATGAGATGCTGCTCCTCTCTATTCAAACTACATGTACATTATTTGCTGAATTAGCCCGAAATTGCCGAACTTTTGTTAACGATTGGCTACAAGCGAAGCTGCTCGCAAACGTTTATAAATATCAAAATATGAAATAACCTCTAGAGGAAAAAAGCACAGCTGAAAAAACAGGTCACCATCATTAATAAAAACGATGTAAGTAAGATTTTTATGTATTGTTTGATTGATGCATGTTTATACGATAATAAATACAAATATGATTCATATCATATTGTTAGCTTAATGAAATGACTTTCCATTTCCTTAATTAACTCACTGAATTTAAAGTGGAATGCTACACCAACATTTCATGTTATTGAGCATCAAAGCATCATTATTAGTTATCGATTGTCGGAAATATGTGTCCTGTATAGCCAAACAAGTTTCAGTCATATTTGGCCTTGTTTTAGAGTGATTTTTAAAAATGTCACAAGAAATTGAAATGTAACATTAATTTACACAAAAATACCCCATAAATTAAGAATCTGTAAATAGTTACCTGATAAGACTTTCACATGTTTAATTGTGACGTCACAAACAGTGCATATTCCCGTAATTTTCATAAAACTGAGCAGAAGACACCAGTTCCTTTGTAGTTTTTTGAATAGAAAAATATGTCTGTCGCTGTCGCCCACGATGAATCTCACATAATAACTTTATCATTTGATATCACATAAAATATATTAATTTCGTTGTGGGAGACGGCTGCGGACACATTTTCCTCTTCAAAAAACTATGAAAAAATGGGCCATTTTTTATCATTTTTGACCAAATCTTAGAAATATACCTAAATGTTGATGTCATAGTTATTTTTTGAAACAAGATAAAAGTGTAAAACTTGGTACTTTATATACACACAGGTTCAAGATGGTATATGTGTATTTTTAAGAGATTTAAACAACTTTTGAATTTTAGGGCAAATATTGAAAGAAACCGTACCTTCTTCTTTGATTCCGGCAATGTACTCTACTCAGACTCACCCGTGTTTGTTCATCATTGTTAAATAATAGATGTGTAAATGTTATTGTCCATAATACTGAAATTACCTAAAGAAAATTCATACATATTTATTTAGATACTTAAGCAATGAGAGGTCACCGTTGTTTCAGTATTTATAGTGCATCTTCTTTTATTTACCTGACTGATACGGTATTCACTCTAGCTCTTTTGACTATATTCAATATATCGTCTTAGGTATTTCCGATTCCGGATTTTGGAAAGAATGTAATTCATTCCGGGTCGAATTGGTGCACGAGGTACATGTACCACCTTAAGAGGACAGAGTACTTATGGAGTAAAAACTGTTCGACACACGAAGATAGCAAACGATGAGAAAGAGGGGATTACGAAAGAGTCAACTACTACAGAATTTCATAGAAACCAATTTGTAAAATACAGTATTCATTAAGGGCAAATAAAGACAGTACTCATAATACGACACAAACAATCGTCAGGAACTAAACATCAAGATATACAACGGAGACGAGCAGAACGATTGCTACAAAAACATCTCTGAAAGAATGTCCGTTTGATTGCACGGCTTTTTTCAACAAAATTTTGCCTATGTGTTGAATAACAAAAACATATGCAATCCTACTGAAAGAAAATTCATCAATTGAAGTAATTGTGTTGATAAGCTCTGTACACTCAAATTTTGAGAAACGAAAAGCACTGAGGGAAACATGGCTTACCCCTACCGATCAAAACAAAAGTAAATTTAGGTACTCGTTTCTGCTTGGGATGAATTCTTTAAAATAAAAAAAAAACAAACTTCAAGTAGCTCTTGAGACAGAGAGTGCCACATATAAAGACATTGTGCAAGAAGATTTTATAGACACCTACCAAAACCTCACGTTGAGAACAAGCATGGGTTTGAATTGGGCAAGTAGCTTTTGTCAAAATGCAATGTTTGTTATGAAAACGTACGACGATAGCATATATATATATATATATATATATATATATATATAGAGAGAGAGAGAGAGAGAGAGAGAGAGAGAGGTGAGGTTTAGGGTGATGACGTAACTACTATTGGGGTCTCATAGGGGGTATATTTAGAACAGTTAATTTATAGAGGTCGTATTCTCATTGGAGGATTGGATATAGAGGTAATGACGTAGCTATTTATAGAAACGGGATCCGAGTTCGCTTATCATTGATATTTTTAGAAAGGGGATTGGAGATTTTTTAGTTTATTCATTTATGTTAAAACAATCATTTCATAATGGATTGTCAAGGAGTACAGTACAAATGGAAAATTATTGCCTGGAGTGCATTAAAAAAAGATGAGAAAACCCCAAAACGTGGACATTGAATCAAAGCCGTTAGTTTGACAATTAGAAAGCCTGTATAAAAGATTTTAGAGAAGTAACCCGAAACGGTTACGATTTTGCCTACAGCTGGGGAACTAAAGAAATTTTATTAAAACGTAGAGTTATGCCTCAGTGAGCGCCTGATATGGAACACGATGAATTGAAAACAAAGTTATCAATGAAAAAAGTTCAGTTTGACAATAAGGTTCACTCTCTGGTAGTTCCATACGAAGATAGGAAAGGTGAATGGATGAATTATGCCATTGATAGAGCTCATTTTAGGAGAAGAATACAAGACAGAAATGATATTGTTACCGATATTGAATAAGATAATAAAGTTATCAAAGGGCAAGTGAACTTAGACGATTTTAAAATTTTTTTTTTTTGATTAGTGAAACATTTTGACTGTTACATATAAATCTGAGTTTTTGTATGCGGTTCAATGTTATTGTTCCCGCCAAGGGCACCCAGGAGGGTGGCACTACCGCCGCCGCCGCCAGTCCCACCAAAGGCACCCACCGCCACCGCCAGTCCCACCAAGGGCACCCAGGAGGGTTACACCACCACCACCGCCAGTCCCATGTCTGGATCCTCTATTACGTTAAAGAAGTGGGAAATTAAAAAAAAAATTTTACCTGATCAAAAATCAATTCTTGCTGCCGGAAGAAAACCGAAAGTATTGAGAACCGATAAAGGAAGTGAATTTAAAAATCGATGGGTGTCCGCATTTTTAAAAAAAGAAGGCGTACATCAAATTTTTTACGGAAAATGAAACAAAAAGTAACTTTGCAGAAAGGAGCATTCAAAATTTAGAAAACAGGTTTGTGGCAACGCACTTTGAAAAAATTACGCACTTTGAAAATATTTTTAAAGTGCGTTAAATTTTGGACAAAATCTACGCATTTTAAAATTTTTTTTCAAAGTGCGTTAAATTTTGGACCAAGTTAACCCACTTTGAAAATTTTTTTTCAAAGTGCGTTATGAAGGTACATCAACATTTTTTATTATCGAGACACTTAACGCACTTTGAAAAAAATATGTATAAATCACAAATTCTGGAATTAAATTTCTAATTTGTTGAAAGTATGATGATTTGTTAACACTAGTGAATCCAATTTACCGTCTTTGAGAACAGGAATAGGGGTTGGGGTTAACCAAAGACACAGGTCGATTACCAGTACATCATTCAGCAACTTAGAGTAAATGTATAGAATCGGAAAAAGAAATACACTTTGTTGTAAATTAAGTATAGTGATATATATTGAAAAAAACCCCGATCTGGTCAAACAATAATTTATCCAATGGTATGTTAAAGAATCTGAAAGTGTTTCAACATAGACCCTCTTTTCAAATTCTAATCAAATAAATCACTTCATTATTAGATAAAATACATGAACGTTGACAAACATTAAATTAGTATTAACTTAAAAATAATCATTAGGGTGTGATTTTTTTCTCTCGCACTGATCCTCTAAAAGATCATATTATTTTTGATAACCATAACTAATGTATCCTTTTTTTTCACATCACGTTTGTTTATAAGCACATGCAAATGAAGACAGTTGAAATATGTTATACATTATCTCCATTATCAATAAATAAATTTAATAATTTTCGTTTCTGGCACAGCACAATGTACCAGATAATTAGCAAGTTTGCTGCATACACAATAAAAGGAAAATGCAGTTGCTAAGCGATGCAGTTTATGTCATATTTGGATAATTCAAATCTCCCGAGTTGTTCTTTATGTAAATTGTCAAACTACGTAAGCTTATGAGAAAAGGGGAAAAATTATAATAGAGAAACTGTTTATCAAATAAGCTGAGAATGCAGTGGGTTCTTTCTACAATATATCCCATTTAGCTACACAAGGTTAAAACAATTATTTATTGTATCTAAAATTATGTATTATTTCGACTAAACCCTGAACAATTTTTTTTCAAAGTGTGTTAATATCGACGATATCAACGCACTTTGAAAAAAAATATTTTTTTTTCAAAGTGCGTTGACTTGGTCCCAAATTTAACGCACTTTAAAAAAATTTTCAAAGTGCGTAATTTTTCAAAGTGCGTTGTAACACAGGTTACATCGCATGTTTACTCAATCAATCTTACGAATTTTTGAGTAAGCTACAATCCGTTACTGACAACATCAATAATACTCCTTTCCGCCCCTTAGGAGAAATTGCACCTGCAGCTGTGACTAAGAAGAACGAAGAGGAAATTCGTTACAGGGCTTATTTAGAGAGAAACAAAAGAGATGGTGTCGTGTCCAAAAATATTACAAACTCTAAAAAAGCAGAAAAAAGCCTTTTAAATTTAAGTTGAATGATAAAGTGAGAATATCTCATTTGCACCGAATATTTCAAAGAGAATACGACAAAAAATGGACGGGGGCAATTTTTAAGGTTAGTCAGAGATACCTTAGTCAAGGTTTACCCGTCTACAAATTAAAAGACTTTGCTGAAGAACCTATAACTGGTACTTTTTACTCGCAGGAACTTCAGAAAGTACACACAAAAGTGACAATTCTATCTGGAAAATCGATAAGATTTTAAAAGAAAGAAAAAGAATAGAAACGGTAGAGATCCTGGTGTCTTGGCATCAATGGCCTGCTAAATTTAACTCTTGGATAAAAAAAATCCGACATGCATAATGTATAAATAGGATAGGTTGCTTTTTTGTACGTCATTATCTCCAAAAACGAGCATCAGATTGGTTCTAAGATCGTCCGATAGTCAGCATATTTATATCGGTAACACTCCTTACGACTTTCTAGTTCATTTACCCAAACCATTGTACCTACAGGGACACTGGACAGTTTCACTTTTGGAATTCAATTTGTCCACAATATCCACTCAACCAGAATTGTACGTTTTTAGTAATTTATGTCAGGATTCTATAGTAGGGGACAGAGAATTACCTCTCTTGAAATAAGTGAACTTTAAAAAATCGGGAAACACCCATATGAAGTACCTTTGCGATTGGGTGAATTGCAAGACTTGAGAGTGTATATAAGAGACGTCAATAATCAACCCGCTTCATATTGAGAGGTATAACTACCGTTACCATACTCTTGAAAAAACGCTTGTTTGAAATACAATGATAGGTTCAACCTACGTATCAGACCCACGTGTGTGGAAAACATTTCATCAAAAGATGCTTGATGGACATTTTCGACCTGGTAAATACAGAGGCAAACAGACAGGAGGTGGATTAGGAGGTATGTTTTCCAAAAAACCTTACATGATTTCGGTCAACCCACACATGTCCTCTTAGGAGTGTATAGATCAAGTAGTGGGGAAACAAGTGACACCTATGGCGGCCGTAGAAGAGAGAGCTAAAGCGGAAATAAAAGAAGCCATCAAAGAAAATAGTCCTCAAGTACCAGAGAAGACTATAAAAGCACAGATAAGACAACGTACCGTAAAATCCAAACCAACACTCAAAAAGAAAACACCACAAAAAGGACTGAAAAGGAAGCTAGATTCAGGGGAAAGTATTTTTGACCAAGACGAGAAAAAAAAATCAAACATAAATAAGAATGGCCTTTTTTTAGCGACAAAATTACAGACATCGGACTTCCAGCGAAATGGCTTTATTTACCGTTCCACCTAATCAAGTAGGTGTAGACAAAATATTTTCAATGAATGCAGACCCGTAAGTTCCTTCGATACGGAGGACGCTCCGATCGAGATATCGGTGTCTGGACAGGGTAACGAGTATATCGACCTTAGACAAAGCCGTCTGTACGTAAAATGTAAGATTGTTAAAACAGACGGTACGCCTTTGGCAGCACAGGAAAAAACGGGGATCACTAATTTGCCACTTCAAACCATGTGGTCTCAGATAGACACTTACATGAATGGAAAACTTGTGTCCCTCAACACTAGTTACTATGCTTGGAGAGCCTACCTAAAACTACTTCTTTCGAGCGGAGGCGATGTCTCTCAATCTCAGTTACAGTCCCAGCTTTACTTTCCAGACGACGACGAGATGGATAATCCGGACGCATACGGAGGCAACAACGGGGGTCTTAACAACCGCTATGTATTTACTCAAAAAAGCCAAATATTCGACTAGAAAGTCCATTATACGAGGACATATTTAGAATTGATATATACTTGATCAATGGAGTGGATTTGCACTTGAAACTGTTTAGAAATCCCGCTGCCTTTGTCTTGATGAGCAAAGAAGCCTCTCCTAGTTACAAGTTGCAGTTACTGGATGTGTCCTTCAAAGCATGCATGATTAAGGTGGACAGCGGAGTTTTGATCAGCCATGCTGAAATCTTGAAAGAGAAGACAGCTAAGTACCCCCTCACTAGAACTGAAGTTAAAATGAGCACATGTACTCAAGGTTCTGGTTCGTTTATTTGGCAGAACACCTTACCAACCAAAGCTGCATTTTGCTTTATATTTCAAAAAGCTGTCAATGGTCATTACGAGAAGAATCCATTCAACTTCCAGATCCTGGTAGAAGAAATTGCACTTTACGTGAACGGAGAAAGCATCCCCGACCGCCCTATGAAAATCGACGTAGGAACCAATCAAAATTACGTTACACTCTTTGTCAATTTATTTGAAGCGGCAGAAAAATGGAACAAAGATGCAGGATTGGAAATAACAAGAATTCAGTTTGGCAAAGGATATACCATATACGCCTTTAGCTTGGCGCCTAGCGACCTGGGTTAAGAGTATATAAACCCGGTGAGACAAGGAAACGTTTGACTCGAAGTCAAGTTTGCTGCCAATACAACGGAAACCTTGAACTGTCTGGCTTACGCAAAATTTCCGGCCCTTTTGGAAGTGGACCAATCTCGGGACATCAAATACACTAAAGTATGAATTCATCCGACATCCTATGCATTGTTAAGGGACATGAACTGCTTAGAAACTTTGTCAGAGGCGTATTTTCACCAGATACCTTACCACAAAGAGTCCACGTTTACCCTTCGGCCTACGTTTGTAATACGAATCCTTCACATCTCCCGGGGACCCACTGGATTGTTATATGGATAAAAAGTAACCAAAAAGCGGAATTTTTTGACAGTTTTGGTCGACTTCCTGAACATTACGATGTGCGAATCAAAAACTTTTTAAATCATAAATCGGAAAAAATTAAATGTAATGAAATACCGCTGCACAAAAGAAATGCCTTGACTTGTGGATTTCACGTGTTATTTTATTTGTTGATGAAATGTCAAAATTATACATTGAATGACATTGTAAACATTCTTAAAATGCAGGACGATCCAGATATTTTTGTGTATCGAAATATATCTCAACAAACGGATTGTATATAATTTTTGGTATTCACCACGATTTTACAATTGCATATATACTTTTTGTAAATAAACATGATGCAATCTATTCTTTTTTTTCTATAAATAAGTGTGAATTTATAAACAAGGTCAGTTTTCTTTGGATGACTAATGGACATGCATGTCTGGTGGATAGAGAGATCACTTTTACCCTTTCATTCACCCGCCACAGCTATGATCGTGGGACCCACCATGAGTGGTAAAACTTCTCTTGTTTACGAAATATTAAAACATGCCGATGGTATGTTTCAAACGCCACCCGAACGAATAGTAATTGCATATACCGAATATCAACCTCTGTTTGAAGAAATGGTGAAAAACATCGATAGGTTAGTTCTACATCAAGGGCTACCCTCTAAGGAACAGATCGAAGATTGGAGCGAGGGTGTACAACACATTGTTTTGATGCTAGACGATATGATGATGCAAGTTGCCAAGAGCGAGGAATCTCTTATCTCTCTCTTATTTTGCGTGACGGCACACCATCGTCGAGTCAGTGTGTTCATGTTGGCGCAAAATCTATACATGCCCGGAAAGTTTGCCAGAACTATTTCTTTAAATTGTCATTATGTCATTCTCTTTCGTAATGTACGCGATTCTAGAGAGGTGCTTACGTTTGGATCCCAAGTATTTCCTTTAAAGTTAAACTATTTTAAGGAGGCTTACGACAAGGCCACATCCATACCCTTTGGATATCTAGTTGTGGACATGAGTCCCAGTACTGAGGACAATTATAGATTGCGCACGCACATCTTACCTAACAAAGATACCATTTTCTATCTACCCAAATATATTCCTTCTCTTTCTTATTTTTCACTATTATATCATAATGAACCGAACAGTTAAAACGCATCTGTCCTTTCTGGATCTGTTAAACACTACGAGCAAAACAGCGACGAGCACTGTTGTCGACAATCACACCATCTCAAATGCAGACTTTATGCGAGGTGATGTTTAATGTTTACAAGGGGACCATTCCGGTCTCTAAGCAGTACATAAAAACTCTGTATCCGTACAAAAATGTTATAAGTACCCTTGTAAGCAGAACAGTTAACAAATCTCAACGTAAAAAGTTTTTGTTAAAGCATCAGAGCATCATACCACGTCTGATCAAACCTGCGCTACATCTTTTTCAAAATGGCCCAAGAACTAGTTCTCGTTCCAAAAGAAAAAAACCAAAAACTGACGCAAACAGAGAATCACCCTCTCAAAAGCATGGAGACACCCCTAGCGTCGAAGAAGGACCTGCCCTGTGACAAAGATATTCCGTCTCAAACTCGAATTCTTGAAATCTTGGAGCACGTCATTCCAATCAAATTTCAAAAAAAAGGCAAAAGGGTTGCTTAAATTCTTGTCCCAATATGGTGGTGACGTGTTGTCTTGGAAAGAATATGCGCTGACCCCTTATTTAAAAGGAACTCCTACCGGATATCGACAATTTTATCAAGCACTGAAGGACATTCAAACTCCAACATCTTTCATCCGCAAAAAGGAAATGATGAAACGTTCCGAAGAACAGAGCGGCAGTGGATATATGGTTAAAAAACAAACAAACGGAGCGCCTCCTAACTATCAACCCCCAAAGAAAAAAACAGTGACTAAAACTCATAATTATCTCCTCTTTTAACAACCCTCTTCATCCAATGATGCTTTGTGCCAAGTTTGGTTGAAATTTGTCCTGTGATTCTGGAAAAAAGTTGAAAATGTAAAAAGTTTAGAGACAGACAGACGGACGGACGGACGGACGGACGCCGGACAAAAAGTGATCAGAAAAGCTCACTTAAGCTTTCAACTCTGGTGAGCTAAAACAATAGTGCGGATATCTACACGTAACAAGGATCGAAAACCTGCATGTATGATCTTTTATGGACAATGCAAGGTAATGATATTGTTTGCATTCTAGTCATAGTGTGTGTTTTCCATGTAAAATATTCGTAATCCTGTGTGGATATCTTTAAGAAGAACATGAAATATTCCGAATCGTTAAAATAAAGACAATATTTGTACTTGGTAGATTTTGAGATCTAGTAAAGTTCATAAAAAATGTTGTCACGTGAGATAGAAATGCTTTTATATATTTTAAAAGAAAACGCAAGCAATAGCAAGAACATATTGGTCTCTGTTTTAACACACTAGTTTATAAATGTGTTATACAGTAAAATTCGGATATAGGGAATTATCGAATATACCAAAGTTTTGTGGAGTCCCCGGCAAAATTCTTAACAAATCTTTGCAAACTTTTACGTTAATAACCAACTTGGTTATAACGAATTTACGGATATAGAAAATTGATTTTGAGTCCCGTAGAAATAGCTAATTTTTTTTTATAACGAAGTGTTTTATAGATTTAAAAATTAGCTTTACCAATTGAAACAATTCTTTGAATGAGTTTATTTTCACATAAATCCTATAATTTACCATTAAACTATTTTAAGTTTCCAAAGAAGGTATTTTATTTTCTGTCACAATAAGCAGTATAAGAATTATTACGAATTCGTTATACGGATATACGAATTACAGATATACCAAAGTAAATCCACTGGTCCCTATTACTTTGCTATAACCGAGTTTTACTGTAGTGTGTTTATATACGTGATTAGTTTCTTTATCTTGCACTAATCATCGAAAGGTCAGCTAGGAAAACATTAACAAGAAAAAATAAATAAAAGAAAAAAGAACAAAAACTTTTGTTTAAAAAATAGTGGGGAACTTATATATATCCTGTGTGATACGTGCAAGCAAAAAATAAAGAAAAGAAACGTTAGCATTTAAGTCGTTTTAACTATTCAGATAAAAAAGATTTTAGATTAATATGTTTTAAGATTGAGCTATTCCCTAACCAATCATAACAAATAATAAGATACGTTGGTGTGGGTGTATCCTGGCAATATGTTTTAGTTTAAATATTTATTACTTACTTTACTATTTACATAAAATAAAGTTCAAAACAGAAATCTTGAGAGACGTGACAATATTAGCCAGTTTCAAAAAGCGTCTGAAAAAAATACAAATAGAAGAAAAATGTTTTATTCTTTAGATTAAAAATAATATCGCTATGTTTTAATGTAAGAAATAATAAAAAAAAAACCCTTGTTGATAACAGGCTCGAGATGCTGCTCCTCTCCATTCAAACTGCATGTATTTGCTGAATTAGCCCGAATTTGTCGAACCCTTGTTGGCTACAAGCAAAGCGGTCGCAAACGTTTTAAAATATCTGCAATCAAAATATAAAAATATGAAATAACCTCAAGAGGAACAAGCACAGTTGAAAAAAAACAAGTCCTCATTATAAATAAAAACTATATAAGTAAGATTTTAATGTATTTTTTGGATTGATGCATGATTATACGTTAATAAATACAAATACAATTTATATCAATTTTTAAGCTCAATGAAGTGACTCAATTTTAAGTGGAATGCTACACCAATATTTATTTTATGGATCATTAAAGCGTCATTTTTTGAAGCCTATGGTTATCAGTAAAAAGTGGGAAAACCATCAAGAGTATGCAGCAACCTGTAAGATACATTTCATTATCTTCTCTAAGACACATTGTCGTCGATTTATCAGTTATAGATGGTGTGAAATATGTGTCCTGTACAGCCAAGGCATAGTCAGTGACATATACATTTGGTTCCGGCAATGCACTCTACAATGATTAACCCATGTTTATTCATCATCGTTAAATGAATAGATCTGTCCAGAACATTAGAATTACTTGTAGAGAAATCATACATATTCATTTGGATGCCTAAGCAATAAGAGGTTACCGTTGTTTCGCTAGTTGTAGTGCATCTACTTTTATTTACATGACTGCTACGGTATTCACTCTGGCTCTTTTGAATATATTAAATATATCATCTTATTTAATTATGATCCCCAATTTTTGAAGGAATGTAATTCATTCAGGGTCGAATTGGCCCCAGGAGTAGCACCGTAAGAGGACAGAGTACTTGCAGAAGAAGAAAAAAATCTTTAGACATATGACGAAAGTCATCGAGGAGAAAGAGAGGATTACGATAGAGTCAACAACTAAAGAACCTTATAGAAACCAATCGATAAAATATACAACAAAGCCGAATAAAACCAGAACTCAGAATACGACATCAACAAAAGATAGACCGTCAAATTGTTCGGCGTGTTTCCAATATAGTTTTACATATGTATTGAATAACGAAGACATGTGCAAACCATCAAAAAGAAGTCCATCAGTAGATTTAATTGTGTTAATAAGTTCTGTAGACTCCAATACTGTAAAACGAGAAGCACTGAGGGAAACATGGCTTGCTCCAACCTATCAAAACAAAGGTAACTTTAGGTACGCGTTTCTGCTTGGTATGAATCCGAATAACAAACTGCAAGTAGCCCTTGAGACAGAGAGTGCCACATATAATGACATTGTTCAAGAAGATTTTATAGACACCTACCACAACCTCACACTGAAAACAATCATGGGTTTCAAATGGGCAAGTAGCTATTGTCAAAATGCAAAGTTTGTTATAAAACGGACGATGAAGCGTTTGTTAGTCAACATGCGTTTGCAGAAAGTACTTATAATGCATGAAAAGAAACTTCAATATTCAATTGGAGAGTAGTGTCGGACAAACGAAGGACCAATACGCAGCAAAGGCTACAAATGGTATGTTCACAAAGCACTGTACCCACAATCCAAGTACCCTGGGTTTTGCTCTGGGACGGGGTATGTTACCAGTATGAGTGTGGCCAAACAGATATACGAGGTTTCACAACATGTACCTTTCGTTTACTTAGAAGATGTGTACATTGGTCTCTGTGTTAACCGACTAGGTATGGGTGTAACAAGCTTACCTGGATTTCATCTAGTCCAAATACCAATTGGTTGTAACTATAAAAATGGAGTGGCAATTACCTCGCATCATCTTGACCCAAAACATCTTCGTGATGTGTGGAGTGTGAAGTGCAATGTCACAATTTTTTGATTAAATGTGCCAATATCTATTTGGAACAGTCTTTAATTGACAGGATATTGAAAATAAATGAAATTCATCTGCAAAACAATATTGTATGACTGAATACATTGAATGTATGATGGATTTTATTAATCTCTATTCTAATTTTATGAAAAATCACAATAATAGCGCCGTTTTTTCAATATATATATAAATGACAATTGGAAAAAATTGAATGGATTTTTTGTCGGTAAAATTGATCCACAGATGATTTTGTATAGATGATTAGACACATATCTTATCTGTAATACACTGTACAGTTTTTTAATGGACAACTTGTAATGATTATATAACTCATATTGTTTCATTTGAGACATTAATTATATTTTAAGAAAAATATTTTTAAGTCCCCGCCATGAAATGGCCGGGGCATATAGTGTTACCCTGTTACCCGTCAATCCGCCATCATTAACTTTCCGTTCATTATCTTGGCAACAGTTGCACACATTCAACTCAAATTTGATATATGGATACGTCATAGGAATATGCAGGACAAGTTCGAATTTAGTTCAGATCCGATAATTTTGCCGGAGTTATGCTTCTTGAACTTAAAAGAAATTTTCAGTTTCCGCTCTCTAACTTTTGAAGGAACGTATATATAGAGTTGAAATTGCATATACGGATATTTTAACAGAAATAAAACGTCGACTTCGAATTTGATCTAGGTTCGAGGGTTTTTTAAAGAGTTATGTCCCTTGAACTTAGAAAAGAATAAGAAATATTCTGTGCAAACAAATGTAAAACTAAATATGGCATTTGAAATTTTGGCCGCCTGTGGGGGCATTCGTGGCGTTACGACACATCTAGTTTCTTCTTTCTTTATAAAATCTAAAGTATGTTTCATCGAAAAGTAGATTTACTGCATATTTTGGTGAAAAAGACAAAACAATTATAGCTTGATGATTATGCCAGACAAAAACAATTATAGCTTGATGACAACTGGACATAGGAATTTCAAGCTTCAAATTTTTTTATCACTTTCTTTTTTTACACTTTAGTCTTAAATTTATACGTTCGAATATCTTTAAAAAATTATGGCATTTTATTTGAAAAGAAAGTTGAACCTAATTTATTGTTTGTCTTTACTTACTTAGTCTTTCTCATGCTGGTTGGCACATGCGGTCATCACCGAAACTTCTATGTCGGTCTGTCTTGGGTCCATCGCTGAACATGTCCCCATGTACAGTTGTTATCTTTCATTTCTTTGTCTACTTATCTTTTTTAGGTCGTGTCCACCTCATTGTTACCCTGGGGATGGAGGTTGGGTGCATTCTACAAATGTGTCCTATCCACTTTCATTTTCTTTTACGTATTACCTGGGTAAGAGGGATGGTGTTAGTTCTTACATTCAGCTCTTCATTTGAGATGGTATTTGACCAGAAGATGTGCATTATTCTGCGAAGAATCGGGCCTGGAAGATGTCTATCTTGTTGGAGATGGCTTTTGTTACTTTCCAAGATTCAGCACTAAACAGGAGGACCCATGCACATTTCTCTTGAAGATTCTGATTTTCGTGTTTGTCCTGACCTCTGTTGATCGTTTGTCTAGTTGTTTTTACATATGTAGAATTCACCACATGAGTATATAGAGTCAAATTCTCCAAATGTTGATTCAGTTTAACACAGGTCATCAGATTTATTTTGCTTTCTATTTTTCTTGTCATTGTTTGTCCGTCAATTCTATGGCTATACTAATGCTTTCTTTAAGAACTACCGTAAAAAGTTGTATGTGCTTGACGTTAGACTAGAAGTTCTTTTGTTTAAGTTTTATTTCTTCTTTTGTCAATTTAATTGGTCAAGGGTTAGATTTATTTTTTCCAGTCTGAGTATTGATATCTTTAGTGCTAAAAAATCAGGACGTTCCCTACCAATTCTATTAATGAAATTTATCTGGTTTTTAACTATTTTACATTTCCAGATCGTACAAAACATTCTTAATTAATATTATTCATTTTGACACGTTGTTTTAATTGTTTTTTAATCTTAATTATTCTGTTTAAGTTTCTTTAAACTTAAAATAATTTTTTTTCTTTCAGAGAAAATCTCATTTTATAATATATTTTTAAAAAGTCACGTTAGTATTTGCTTTTGCAAGTTATTGTCCTTAGATCCGTTTACAGATGCTATGCTCTTAGTCCCCCTTGAACTGGTCCAGGTTTAAGATATTTTCAATAATAGCACTCGGAATATTACAAATATTAAATGTGATTAAATACTAACTTAATGGAATTTTTCTTCATCAACCTAATGTTGTATTAAAGGTGATTCGGAAATAATTCAGTGCTGCTTTGTGAAAGGAGAGTACGTTTGCTTTTGTTGTTGAAAAAGTCGGTAACAACCCCCAAAAAAAAAAAAGAAAAAAAAAAAAGAAAAGAAAAGAAAATTAAAATTTCCACACCTGAATCGACGTATATGTCTTTTCTATTGTCTTATTCTTACTCTGGCGTCTAAGAAACGAGAGAATACAATCGACTGAAACTACATGCCACCTGCATTTTATTGATTTACCTATTGTTTTTAATTAAAAAAAAAAGTTTTCTGGACTCATTTCTGTACTCAATGCCATTGAGTAACGTTAAGCTAGATATAGGATAGATAGAAAGATATCAGGGGGAAGAAGAGAACATGACCAGCTGCCTCCACCTAGAGTCCCTAGTTACCTTGCTTTATATGTAGAATCACTGAACATCAGATAAATTTATCCGATGAGCGTGAACCTTATTGATAGGATCCTTTGCTGAAATCTAGGTAATATTTATAAGAGTCTTTTATTGCCATATCATTTTTAACATTACATATATAAAAATAAAACACACAACTAAAATGCAAATAATAATGTAAATAACTTCATCAAATCTAAACGTTATTGTTTTGCAAAATATATATATGTACATGTAACAATGAGAGCACAGAATAAAAATATCAAATAACTCGTATGTAAATCAAGCTAAGTGTAGGCGTTAGAAAGAAGATTCTAATAAATGATAAATAATGGTAAAAATATGAGACATCTTTTATAAACAAGAATTTTACTAGGTAGATTTATAGGTTTACTAAGTTAAGTTGTTTGAAATTATTTACGTTTGGTGAAAGTTTACATAACATACTAATTTGTAACAAACCAACTCAAATCCATTGGATAAAATTGTGACTAATATGAAGACAACAAAACCCTTTAAAAAACTATCCTGTTATGACAACAAAGAGGTCAAGTAACACCAAATTATACAACTTACAAGATATTAAACTAAACACACTGAGGAACAATAGAGAAGAATGAAGGAGACATTACTAATATATTCTCCCATGGCCCTGTAATAACTAAATGATCTGAAATGTCTCAAAATATTTTATATCAAATTGAAAATTAAAACAATCAAATAATACAAAATGTGTTAGGTACTTTAGTATAAGTGATTCACTTACACTGTTGATAAAGAATACATATAATATAGCGCATTAATTTCATTACACAATTTGGCGTGCAACATTATCATCAGCATTCTTCTGGGTCACAGCTTTTGTTTAACAAACGTCGTGCGTCTCAGAAACATTGATACTGCAGTTAGAACTACTCTTCAGGATCTCTTTACTGAAGTCGGTCAGATGCTTATAAATTCTAACGAACGAGTGTCTGTCTTTAGGGTCAGTTTTCCAGCAACTTAACATTATGTGGTAGACGATGTACGGACATTCTTCCGGTCGTTGCAAAAGTATGCCTTCGTCAAGGAACCGGACAACCTGAATGCAAGTACATACTTATATTAGTACATATTATCAGTATGTACAAAAACATAACTTCAAAAGTATGTTTCTAACTAGATGTTATATTTCTTTAGATAATTACGGTGTGTTTTAGACTAACGATAATGTCGCTGTGTTCTCACCATATTGAAGAGGTTCACGTTTAAACATTTTGAATTGTAGACGAAATGTTGAAATGTGGGTTTTTTCAGCTTCAAGTATAAGTATCAGCAGAAATATACCACAAATATAGCCTTTTATCAGGAAAAAGATTATCACATTCATGGTTAAAAGAATGAAGTAACTGAGGAGTTCAAAATAATATTATTGGTAGACCATAATCATACTCTTTGTAATTTATAGTTTATATCAAATCAAAATTCTGTCAAAGATATCATGGTATGTATCAAAAGGATATAGGACACTGGGAATCGTTTATTCTTTATATACCCACGGAGAAGGGATAAATTATCACTTTATTTAATATATAAATCCATCGCTTACCTCCTCGTTGGAGTGTCCATAATATGGCTGTCTACCGTAACTGTATATCTCCCACAAAACCACTCCGAACGCCCAGATATCCGACTCGTTGGTGAAGCAGCCATATTTGACACTCTCGGGTGACATCCAACGAACTGGAAGCATTCTTGAACCCCCAATCTTGAATTATAAATTAAAGAATATCAAAAGATTTGCTTGCTAATGCGATTTAAACATGTTCCATACGTTATTAATAATGATAATAGTATATAATTTAAATAATTACCTTGTAATAGTCATGCGTGTAGACATCTCGCGCCATTCCAAAATCGGATATTTTCACAATTAAACCATCCCCAACAAGACAATTTCTTGTGGCTAAATCTCTGTGCACAAAATGTTGTGACGTCAGATACTTCATTCCATTGGCTATTTGCAGGGCTACGTCTATGAGGTCATTCTATGAGCCAGAAACATTGAATTATATATAATTAAAACTATTCTTTCCTAGCGTTTGTATGAACCCTTCATTATATGATAAGACGTACGAGTATATTGATAATGAAATATATCTGGTTCTTGACAGTAATTGTGGTATTTTATGTCAAACTTAGTACGGTCCCAAAGACGGATGCCGTCAGGTTATGTAATATAAGACCAAAAATCGTGGATATATGAAGTTGTGTATATTACTAAGTGAAATATTGGGGAATATTTCAGTCAAATATTTAACATTTTTATGTTAAGGTTATACACGCCTTAATATATACATGTAATATTAATATATTGTCTTGTATATGATCTTTAAAAGGACTTATGTACGTCTTTTATTTCAATCTTTCATATCAAATGAAATGCAAATGTTCAAATATCTACTTTAATACAAGTACATTGTTACAGTAACTGCGATATAAAACAAAATAATTACAAGCTAACGTTTTATAAAGTTGAAGAGCCAGTTTTGACCCCGTTCACCCAGAATTCGTAAGATAGAGATGTATAAAATGATATTGAGACACGACTTATACATGCCATTTCATGGTCTCCCCACTTAGTGACACCCCTAAATTCATATTAGTTATTCATTATCGAGATCCAAGTTCCTCTCTGATGGGTTTTTTTTTTGACCTTGCGATTTACGAATTTTTAACTACTTAAAAGGACCATATTTCAAGGTCGAAATAGAGAATGCCCTAAAAGTAACTTTACCCAATTACATAATTTATCAATGGTACAGTGTGTATTAGGTTAAAATATTGCCGTGAATTACAGTAACTAGGAAAAATGACAATATATGACGGGGATTAAGTAAAATCTTCAAGTAGGCGAATGGTAGTCTTTCTCACATCCTGTTTATCATGAAAAAAAAAGAAAAGTGGATAAATTCCTTTTATGGGAATTCTAGAAAAGAAACAAGTGATAATGAGCACTTAGAGTCTTAAGTAAAGTGTTAATTGATTTCACAAACCGTACTACCCATCCTTAAGGGGAGTGAGAATCAATTTAAAAGGATCAACAAGCACATTTTACTTAGTGACGTGGCCATTTTTATAAACTTTACATGATGATTTATTCCAGATACATGTACTGTCTTAAAATTCGTTGACCTTTGCCAGTCTATCGCATTAGAAATTCTTAGGAGACTTGCAACTCAATATGCCTAATTGTCCTACTAAAATCCAACTTGTGTGGGAATTTCATGAATTTCAAAGATAAACTGTTACATTCTTTTCAGATCAATATAAGGCATAAAAGTCTTGTCATCAACATCAGGCGTTAAGTAAGGCTAATAACTGATGAAATATGGCTTTTTCTATTTTTTTTTCCAAATTCAAGAAATAATTTTTTTTTTTAAATTAAGAACGATTGTTTTTCTATATGTCATATTTTGAAAAATAAAATATTTGATGATATTGAGCTCCTATAAGATACACTAGAGATTAATTATACTTTTAATAAATATGTTGTTTTGTAAAGAACTAATGAAAACTGCATTAATTATGGTATATTCAGACGACAGTAAGTGTAACAGGTATTATTAGGAGAGGGGCGTTTTGAAGATAACCTAAAGAAAGGACCACATAAGAGAATGTTTGGCCACAATAAATCCACAGTTAAAGTGTTTCATTTATGTTAGATAATTTTGTAAATTTGTAGATGAGTTGACATTTGATATTATTCAAATTCATTTGGCTTACCTATTTACACTTAATTACAGTGTATGACGACAGAAATGACACCTTTTTTGAAATTTAAGAAATGTTCCTTAATGTTGAATCTATGGAAAACAAATCGCAGTTTTAAACAAGCGATTTTTTTCTGCCAAAAACAAGTCTTGAATAGATACAATTTAAAGAAAATAGAATCTTTTTCAAGCCTACGTGCAGTTTCTTGGAAGAAAGATCAACGTATATATGTCATATTTTTTCAATTGACAGCATACTTTCAGGAACTTATTTAGTCCCTTATCATCTTTAGTTTTTTAAATTCAGATAAGGGTATCTAAACTTGTGAAATACCTTTTGCAGCTTGAAGTCATTTTCGCTTTTCCGCATCACCGGGTCATTTCTGCGAAGAAGTTCTGCTAGGTCGCCATGAACCATGTACTCAAAGATCATGTAGGGAGAATCTCCAACATCTGGTACACAATGAAAAAACTATTGATTTGGCAGGTTGTATTCTAATGGTACAGATTCAATGAAGTTAAATTATTGGAAAACCCCTTTACCTTTGGTAATTACACCCAGAAGACTCAGGATATTATCATGACTAAAGTTGCTCATGATTTCCACTTCTCTTTCAAAATCTTCCTTGACTTCATTTGACACACCCTCTTTCAGTATTTTTACAGCAACGTTTGTAGCATCCGGGGAATCTGGGGTGTAATATAAACCTGCAGAAGAAACCCAGACGATATCCATTTATTTTCATGATAAATTTAAAATGTTCACTAAAAGGACTTGGAAATTGACTGAATGATTTCAGTCACCTTTCCAGACAATTTAGTAAAACCTCATTCCAATTCTTTCTTGTGTTTAATTTTGCGATGATCTAAGTATTTTGAATGGATGCCCTTTATTTCAAATATTTTTAATATTATATTTTGAATGAACTCTTAAGTTTTAATTTTATTTGTGTGTTCTCATGAGCTTTGGCCACACTATCCTGTTTTAAAAATCATGTTGTCTTGGTTCTTTTTTCAATGGTAATATCAAATTTTTATCATAAAAAAATCTCCAATGAAATGTTTCATATAAAATGAAATAGAAAACATTAACAGTGGTATATCATTTGCAGCCATGTGTTATAATAAAACTCTCAATAACTATTCATAATTTACATGATGATGAACATCTGGTAAATTTAAACAAGAGGCCAATAGGCCTTAACGGTCACTTGAGTAGCATAACCCATACACAAACTTGTCAAGGAGTCTCATATATGCATTTAATTAAGTTTTATTCTGGAGTAGAAAATTTTTTAATTTGTAATGACGACCACCTCCCTGCCTGAAATCTTTCAAAAAGGACTTAGTCTATTAAACCTATAATTTTAACGAAAAACTTAATTTAAAAGATCATAAAAGAGTGCATGAACTGATATTGAAAAGGTGCAAGACTCTGATAGAAAATAATTTTCCCATATTTATTAACTTTCAGGATAGGTTTTATGTGTATATGTTTTCTTAGAAAAGCTATAACAAGGTGGCTATTATATACATGTTTTATCTAAAACAACCTCCCATCCCCCATGGCAGACAGAAACTCTCCCTGTGGGCATTTAAACAAACGAAAAAAACCCCCAGCTTTAAAAGCCATCATTAGTTACTCACTTCTCCTGTTCCAGTTTTTGAATATTCAACCTTTGTTGATAATCACTATCTGGCATTTATACCAAAATCATTTTACCTTTATATCAGTGATTTTAGTTAGCCAATTATTACTTTACTATTAACAAGTCTATTTGTTTATTTTGAAAGTTCAAAAACTGTTTTTGTTTCAAATGATAAAAATCCTTGCCTAACTCTTTTGATCATACAACTTCTTTATACCGGGTAATTACATTATATTCAATGATTAATGACTATATATGAACAAACAAAGGAAGATAACTTAGAAAGAAGCAAGGGAAAATAACTCCATTAACTGTTACCCCCCCCCCCCCCCTTTGAACTCTTTCCAAATGCTAGGTCCTGAACCCTGACTTAGGGGTCACGAATTTCACAATTTAGGTAGAGGAGCTAGTGAACATCATAACCATGCATTCAGTTTTTTGCCCACATCTGTGGGAGTAAAGATTTTTTAGATTTAATACATTTTTACTATATGGCTATATTGGCCCCACCCTAGGGCCTAAACCCCTGTCCCAGGGGTAATGAATTTTACAATTTAGGTAGAAGACTTCATGAACATCATATCCATGCATTTAGTTTTTCACAAATATATATGGGAGTATAGAAGAAGATTTTCTAAGATTTAATACATTTTTATTATATGGCCATATTGGCCCCACCCTAGAGCCTGAATCCCTGACCCAGGGGCCATGAATTTCACAATTTTGGTAGAGGGCTTCATGGACATCATAACCATGCAATCAGTTTTTTCCTCACATGTGTGGGAGTAGAGAAGAAGATTTTTGAAAATTTGGCTTTTTTTTGTGCATATTTGGCCCCACCTGTAGCACCCTGGGGGTGGTAGAGCCACCAATTTCACAATTTACATTCCTCTTACCATAGAGATGCTTCACACCAAAAATAGAAACAATTGGGCCTGTAGTTTTTAAGAAGAAGTTAAAAATGTAAAATTGTTAACGCACGACGCACGACGCACGACGCACAACGCACGACGACGGACGAAAACAGATAGCAATAGGTCACCTGAGTTTACTCAGGTGACCTAAAAACTTATACCCTTATACACATGGCCGAAGGCTCCCTCCCCTACGGTTTCAATAATCTTCACCCTCTCGTACGGAATCTCCTTAATTGAAATTTTCTTCTCCTCGGACTTGTCTTGTGACGTCATAAAATATGTTGGATTTTTGTTCACAAAGTTCATTCTATCTAATAACTGAATGTCCTCATTGTTCCGGATTATGACGTCTTTTCTCTTTTTCTTCTTTTGACAAAGTTGTGTTTTTCGCGCGAAAACGAGAATAAGTATTGTGAGTAGAGTAACGATGAAAGATACGGGAATAAAGATTTGAAGGAGAGTCTGTGTCTCTTCAGCTGATAGCACAATATTGTTCTGGGTCTGTAAATTAATAAAAAAATAACATAATAGCATTTTTATTTAATTTTGTATTAATTCAATTTTTATCTTATATTATTTGCTGTAGATTCACACTTGATTCAGTAACATTCAGGGGCGTAGCTAAGGTTTGTTTATTGTGGAAGCAAATTAAGGCAGGGGGTTGGGGGCCGCCTTGAGGCCCCCAATGGGTGGGGATCCCGGGGGCGAAGCCCCCAGAAGCTGGCGAGTTTTCAGCATTTTAATTTCAGACACTTAATTTTGAGTATTCAGAAAAAGGCGTTTCATTAAAATAACCCGTTTCTAATGTGTAAAATGCTTACTTCATCATCGTGATCATAAAATTAACGATAAAGAAGAAAAAGTAGTGCCTGATTTATGATGAGATTAATTTAATTTTTATCTAATAAGTACCCGTACTTCACTAAAATTTAAAAAAAAATGCTCACACCTCATATTATCCGCATATTTTTTGAAGGTGATCAAGGTAAATTGTACGAAAAACAGATTTCTAGCGCTGCAGGCTGACA
Organism: Magallana hongkongensis; assembly: GCA_016163765.1. NCBI lineage: Eukaryota > Metazoa > Mollusca > Bivalvia > Ostreida > Ostreidae > Magallana > Magallana hongkongensis. The sequence goes on along the minus strand of WFKH01011581.1, from coordinate 60,804,039 downwards.
AATGTATTGTAGTTTATTTTATTTGGTTTCTACTCATCAATTTCATTTAACAGTTCGTTATTGTCATTTTCATTCAAAATGAAAAAAAAATTGAAAATATCAATAGAAATTCAAATGATCAGTTATTTTGTTCAATATCTATGATATTTTAAGTATTTCATTTTTTTTTATTTGCCTTTAATTTTTTTTTTTTTTTTACAAAACAATGTGGAAGCACGTGCTTCCGTGCTTCAATGAAAGCTACGCCACTGACATTTATATGTAAATAAACCGACATGCATCTATTTATAGAATTTAAAGCTACATGTATAACAATTTAAATTTTTCAAGATACATGTAGAATTAAATTCTATTAATTTTAAAACTCTAAATGAAAATTTAGAATAAGGATACTTTTGCTATTACGATCAAAAGAAAGAAAAATTTTAAAAATATAACAAAAGATGTACAAAAAATATAACAAAAGATGTACAAACTCTGTTTGAGTTGGTGGTGACATTGTTGCCAACAGAAACGAAGAATCCGGAATCTCTGACCTTTTGTGATGATATGGTAGCGGCTGCAAGTCAACAAGCATCTAATTAAAACCAATGCAAACTTTGACCTTAAAGCTTAAAGGAATAAAATAAAAAATCAATGGAATTTCCGAAACTGATAACAATCGATCGGTTGTATGACACCATAAAGCTACTTTAAGTCCTTGGATTGAGATCATAGAATTACCAATACTTAGTGAAAGTAGACAAGATAAATACATTTCTTACTCGTCTATTGCTGGAGTCAGCATGGTAAACTTGCATTATTTCTTGCCATTTTAAATTGATTCTCATTGCATCGAAGGAGCGGTCGCAACAAAAGATGCATGAGACAAAAAAAAAAGAAGTTAAAGTAAGAGAAGTGAGCCATACGATGAGTTTCACAGGACCCATCCTTGTCAGCCTCCTTCAGAATGGACACACAGAAGCACGTTTTGTACCCCCGGCCGGCATGGTCCGCGCAGTGAACGTCCTCTGGTATACCCCATGATGAACTGTTGTGTACTTCGCAATCCGCAGTCGTGGAGCACTTTCGGAAGTTTCCTAAGAACAATTTGAAATTTTAAAAAATCATTAAATTTAAATGATCTTTTTAAAAAAAGAATGCAATCAGTTTCTACGACAATGATTCCATGTCAGTTTTATGCCTATTATGAATATTAAGATAAACCTTCAATTGAGACATCCATCCTTCTTTTATTCGTCATCTTTCTTGAACACACTGTACTTAAATGAGTGCCAGATTACATGCACAAGTCCAAGACTTATTCACTTCGAACTTGTCTAAAGCGTGGGAGAGTAAGTTTCAGCAAATAGTCTGCTTGGTTTGAATATGGTCGTGATTTAATTAACAAAAGGATGTCACTCCTTAATGCTGGATCGTTTCAACCAAGTCATCTTAAGAATAGAATCAATATTGCAATCTGTTTACAGATCTATCCTATTTGTCATCAGTTCTATCAATCAGTGTTATGCGTAGTTACTAAATAGATGTGAATGGTATTGACATTTAATTCTCTTAGCTACAATTATATACTTATACATGTACATAACCCAAGCCGAAATGATGGTTTGGCTTTGTTTTTAATTTTCCCACTATTTCTACAATTTAATGGAACCCGTCTCCGAACTTTTTTTTGGCGCGGGCATGTTCCGCGTTATTTTTGTCAACCTAATCACTTGGAACTTATTTGTGTACAGCCTGTAAATAATCGTTTAATTATCCGGAAAGTCGGAAAAAGGCTCTATCAAACGCAGATTCATTTTCGCGCAGCGATTTCCCTGCTAATCACATAAAATGGAATCATGGGTAATCATCAATGAAAACGTTACTTTGAACAACCAGCACAGTATGTCCAAACGTGTAAAAAAAAATCGATTACCATTCAACAAATTGTACTTAATGACAGTTCCATAATTCTTCGTCCGAAACCAGCCCGCTAATACAGATTTAATTCCCTTTATCCATTCCTCATTTCCTGTCGAAAAGCTGATCATTAACCTGAATAGCTGTACACCATTCACTGTGAAATTTGAGCCAACATTTTGATGCTGATTTGTATATATTGTTCATGACTAGCTATTCCTATGATTCAAAACTAATATTTTGATTGTCTAAATTGATTAAAAACAAAATCTGCGAAATAAATCATCAAGATTTCATCGTCCGATTCATTCCTATAAGACAATCTTATGCTTATTAGACAAGCAAGAATACTTATAAGACAAGTCAGATACTTACAAGTCAATCCAAAACTGTTTATGTTTCACTGACAAGACAAGCCAAAACTTTTAGTGTTTCACTGATTAGATAAGCCAAAACTTCCTAATGTTTCACTGATAAGACAAGCCAAAACTTTGTAATGTTTTAATCATAAGAAAAGCCAACATTTTATAATCTTTCACTGATAAGACAAGCCAAAACTGTTTATGTTTTAATCATAAGAAAAGCCAAAATTTTGTAATGTTACACTGATGACAAGCCAAAACTTTGTTATGTTTCACTAATAAGATAAGCCAAAACTTTGTAATGTTTCATTTATAAGGCAAGCCAAACAAGACAAGCAAAAATTTGAATTGTTTCACCAATAACACAGGCAAGAACTTTAAAATATATTACTCTACAAAAAAGGTATTCGAGATTGCGTCAGCATCAGTCTTTCTCAGTGACACAATCCCCACAATGTACCAAAACAAACATTGTAGATCTTGTGTCTAAATTCTTCATCTTTTTGCCTTTAAAAACAAATTTTGATGGGCTGGTTTAATATTTGTCTCCACGACAACCGACATAAAAGTAAAATTTGAAAAGAATTTTAGCATAGCTAGAATAGTAAATGCAGCCTATTGTTAATAGATGCTTTTTCTAAGGGCTATTACATTTCAGCATTTCACTCAGAATAGGTCATTAAGATTGAATGTTAAAAGTTGAAAATGTTGACTACGGCCCTTGAGTACCGGAACTTGGGGTATTTTCTATGGCATTTCCATTGCACAGCTTCAAAAAATCGCCAAATACAACACACAAGAGGGTGTTCAAAACCTACTAAATTATTGCCAGGGTTCTCCCGGAATGTAGATAAGGTGCACAGCATGAACAAATACGAGAATGACAAATTAAAAATTACAATCGTCAATGATCGACGTGGAACTATGGACTTGCAGTTAATAGGGACTGAATGCATACATCACTCCGCTCTCTTCTTTGTGAGAAGAGGTGCGGATCAGAAACCCTTGTTTTGGGAAGATGGGGTGCATATAGAAAATACTTTAGTTATGAACACTAAACATGTGCTAAACGGATCGACGAGTGCATACTTTCATTTTTTTTTTTAAATCTAACTCTTGTAATTACTTCCCTACCGATTAAACACTGGGGACTAAAGACTTTTTCTCCCTTTATCAATCATTTTGTCCCAATTTGGTATGGTTTTCCGTTCAGGTTTAGAGAATAAACTTAAGAGAATAAATTTTAAACCTGCCGAGAAATTTTATAAAGATAATTTACGTATCGAATTCGAGTTTCGTTACGTTTGATAAAGTAATTAATTTTTAACGAGTCGTGCTTCTAATAGGGTTCGTCCTTCAGGAAATACATGTTTATAATATTTGAAGCTCATTTTCAATGGCACTTGATACTCTTTTTCTTCAAGAAATGCTTGCAGGTACGCTTTTGTCAGGTAACATAAGATACAAATTCCAAGTATTTGTTTTTTGGTTCAAATTGGAAGCCAGGTAACGTACATATAATATTACGTATTTGTCCATCCATACATTTTGACAATCACATTACACGTTAACAATTAAATTTTTAGTAAATTGTTTCAAAACAGCACAACTTTTCCTGTTTTGTCGGCAAATTTATTTATCATATTTATTACAAGATTGCTTAAAATATAGAAGTATTTGGTGTACATAATTAATATGTTAATTGCACTTTTTGTGTAATTATTATTTATCAAATATGAATTCCTACTGTAATTTAAATCATGATCCAACTCTTCATACTTATATATTGAAGCACTTTACAGATTTTACATACTTTCATACTTAGTCAAGAACATTTGGCTTCTCATTATCAGTAGCCAATTATAAAGACATAGACAGTTCATTCATGTACATGTCGCCAGTTTCTAGGAAATCTCACTTCTAGTAGCCATTACTTGAATATTTCATTTAGTAGCCATTTGCTATGACACCTCTCTTTAGGAATCTAGAACTTGCAAATATCATTCCAGTAGCAAATTTTTACGACATCTTACTTTCAGATGTCAATGAGTGGGACAAAGTTTTCTTACTTTTAGGAGTCAGCTTCTAGAACATGTCTTTGAGTATTAAAGAGTTCCAGTGACATGACCTGTATCAAATATTTCTTTCTCATGGTAGTCAGCTTTACTTAATTCTAGTAGCCAGTTACTAGGAAATGTTTCTTGTCATTATTTCTTTTTAAACCCATTACTAAGATGGGTTCATTTTTGTCTCTTTTTAAAAAGAACTACATGTAGTTACTTGGACAAAGAATATTTTTAAAAGTGTTCTCTTCTTACAGCAATTAATAAGTAACCAGTTCCTAGTCGCCAGATAATTTTTACTACTATCACAGTTCAAACAGGTAACGACAGACCACCACTTCTAGTTGTGATTTATTAAATTATTTAACGGTCCACGTTTTTAGCCAATACGACACACAGTAGCTTCCTCTCTTCAAGTAGTCAGATATAAGTAACTTTTTCTTAACTAATTCATTTTCACTCAGTTTTATCTTTACCTTTTTTTATTATTATAATTTTTCATCGACAGTTCATGCAGAGAACATTCATGTTGTAAATTTTGAATTACTGGGTGGGTGTAAATACAAATTTTACACGTTGTATTTACAACATGATAGAACCTTGATGGAATCTTAAATCTCATGACGATGCACAACTAAGAGTTATCAAACCTTGGTAGATTGGTAAACGTACGTCATTCTCTAGAATAGACTATTAGTCGCGGTCTATTCTTTGTATACTAGTAAATAAATGTATGAAACAATTCTATCTTTAAAATATATTTTTTTTCTCACATGATGTGTCATCAATATAGTGATAATTACTTTACTGTTACCATGGAAAATAGAATATAAATCAAAGAAGTATAGATGTGCTAATTGATACTTAATGAAAAATGAACGCAAATGAAAATATTAAATGATGAAAGAGACCGGTAACCATGGAAATAAGTTTTATTTTTACGGGTTTTTTTTTTATGAATATAAATTGTTATCATTGAACGAAGAGAAACATACAGCTATCTAAATTGAATGTCAATTGATACTTATTGAAATGATAATGCTATAGAAATAATTGAATGATTTAGAAGTTAAGTTATCATGGTAATCATTTCTATGATATTTAAGTTAAATTGCGTTCACTGAAAGAAAAATTAATGACTGCCTTCGATTGGTTTCTAAAACATACGTAAAGCAGTCAAAGTTTAAGTGGACGATATACTTTTAGATCAATAGTAATTAAATCAGTTTAATTTCATATTTATGTTACCCAGCATATATTTTTGTTAATTTCGAAGTTAATGTAGTTAAAGTTTGCAAATCAATTTTACTACTAAATGTATCATTGACTTAAGGGCCATATAAGTGATATTTTTGTTTTGTGTTGAACATTTCATACATTGTAATCATATAATGTTTCCGTGATTTTAATTACAAACACAAATAATCTGAGAAGAAGGCTGCACAGTTACACATAATGCCCGTCCCAAGTACCATTAATTGCGTGTCAAATGTTAATTCTAAACGCAGATCTCTGTCCTTCTAATCAGTTGATCTGTTCAATGTCACGAGAATGATAGAGAGGTTTCCAAGAGGTATTGATTATGGCGGATATCTTATAAGATTCTGGAAAGAGGCAATTTCTACTAGTATCTTGCTTTCTTGGTTTTTACGTTTTATCTGTGGCATTTAAATGTCCGCCCAAAAAGGTAGAATAGTCTGACAGGTTCATCTTTATGTATTTGGGAATTTATCATTAAAAATATCTATGTAAACAGTTTAATGTCAGTTATTTAGACTTCAAATGAAATGAGAGCCCCATGGACCACATTGCTCACAACATTATATAGGGAAACTTGACCATTACAGCTTATCATACCAAATAATTTTTAAAATACTACAGCTATATATATTACTAAAACCAATTAATAATTTTACAAATAATTACATCTTTATTCAAAACCAAAATATATTAGCAAAAACATTTTGGAGATATTTAGATATATTTATTGATTATATTAAATTGTCGACTTCATTTTAAGCTAGTTTGTTGTAATACTTTATACTTTTTTTTGGGGGGGGGGGGGGAGGAGGTGACGGGGAACTGAATTATCTAAAAATCTATCTAATTACATGCATATAAACTTGGTGACCCAGCTTCGCAGCTCCATTGACAAAAGACAGTCTTGTTTCAGCATCTAGGGTAAGAGTTATTTTTGGCATCATATACATGTACGATTTTTTCTATGTAGTTTGAACGAATGACAATATGCCATATGTTCAATGTGCATCATATCTCTTGAGTTTTACTCTTTTTTATATTATGGCAGATTTCTATGTAAAACTTTAAAAAAACCCTCAAAAATGCCTCTTCCTTGACTCGGGGTTAAAATAATCGTGAGATGTATGAAATTAATTACTAAGCATGTTTCTTTCAGATCTAAATACGATATTTTGGAAACGCAAGAAAATTCAGGTGTTAGTGTAAAAAACTCTCGTTTTTTGAAAATCGTATAAAGGAAATTTTCGGGAAGATCTTTTATATATTCTTTTATGCAAATACAATCTACATAAAACTTTTTCAAAAAGTGATATCAAATGTTAAATCAAAGAAAGCGGTTGTAAAAAAAAATTGGCATTAAAAAATTTAACCGTTTCTAAGTAAACTTAAACTGTTGATGATATCACAGGAAATTTAATTTATCGTGACAAGAAAAATGCTTCCTTAAATTTTCGAAGATCATTAAAGTAACAACTGCCAATATGTTTAAACAATTTACAACATTAAGGAATACATTAGTTGTCATCTTTAATAAAAGAAAAGATTCATTTACGGAACTGAAGGTTACATCGCAGAGGTAGCTGCAGGTCTGTAGCTTCCAGTTCGAAAAAAAAAAATTCGGATGGACGAACTGGGAGCTACCAGTTCCTTAAGTGTTAAAAGTGCAATTTACGGCGCACAAAAACTTGCACTAATTTGATTTTGTTAATTCTTTCTATTAAGAAAATAGAAGACCAACACTATAGGAAGAACTTATTTGATCTAAAATAAAACGTTTAATTGTGTAATCAATGTTATCTAATTGGTCGTATGATGTAGTGTACTTGTATAATATAATATTTTATATGTTTTAAACCATGGAGATGTTCTCAATTGCTTTTAGATGATTATAATGGACGCAAGAATCAAATCCAAGAAAAATATAATTAGTTAAACTTTTTTGGCTATTTCCATATGGAAAATATATTTAGACGACTCAGACTGTGGGTATATAAAAATATCCTGTAATGGGGGAAATTACCTCGTCTTGCAAATAAAACAAACTTAAACTGATAGACGCCTTGGTACATTATACAAAAAATACCACCACCAAGAATGCAACACTTATTCGATTAGGACTAAATTTCTGTGTGAAACCTGATAAATTTTTACAAACCATCGAGTGCAAGAAATGCCAAACGGAAACAAAAACCAACTAGCAGATGCATCTTTTTTGTTTAGATATTGCAGCTTGACCTACTTTGAAAATTTGTAAGATTGAAAAATACATATGCACTAGCAATTACGGAACGAACTTCTGATGAACACACGTCGTCTCTTTATTCGTCAATGTTACTGAGCGTTAAGGAGGAACGGTCACCAGATAGTTCTGTCTGTCAACGTGGGAATAAAACAACAGATTACAGCTCTTGTGTCATTAGTAGAAGCCCGATCTTGCAATTTCTGAAGCCTTAAAAAGTGAAGTCATTTTGTTTCCTGTTATATTCCATCACAATTGAGTTATGAAAATGTAAATGTATTAATGATTAATGCAAGCTCAAATACCAACATGCAGTCAAACATGTTTCTTACTTACCATTATCAGAGTTTCCCGAGGAAAGAGGCGGATCTTGAATAAAATAAAAAAAAAATTAACCAAACATTTATGATCATTAAAATTATAGATAATGGAAACTAGTAACATGAAAGATTTAAACGATTGCATTTAGATTACCAAGACATCTTTACCTATCATAAGAGCTTTCTTATAGTTCTTTTTAATATATGAATTTATTATTTAGTTTTATAATTTTAACAGTTCACCGTGATTTTTGTGTACGTTTGTCTTAAAATCAACTAAACATTATTAATTTTACAGAATGTTTTTAAATAACAAAATTGATATTAATAGTAAAATAATGGTTACCGTGAACATCGTCTGTATCATCTTCTGGAATTAGAAAAATAGTTAAATTAATTAAAAATTTAACTTAAAGATATATCAAATTGAATTAAGTAAATGTTCATGAAACATTCGTGCTTCTTGTTTCTGTTTTCTATGAAGAGAAATTCTTCTTACTACATTAATATCACATTTGTTCTCCACATTTTGAAAAATCTTATATCTTTGTTTACTTCAAGACTAATCATATGAAACCGCAAATTAATGACAATATAAATAGAATTTTAAAATAAAATCTTGTTACCATACCTGTTACTATATTGCCAGGGTCATTGCATATATTACAATATTTTAAAATTAAACTTAGTGAGAATAAATTGTTTATGATTACCCATACATTAAGAATAAAAAAAACCCACAAACGTAACATTGTGTCATGAACGGGATGCATATAGCTGTTACCATTACAGAAACCTAAGCAATTAACATTGTGTACCAATATTTTCAATCTTCTTGTAAAAAAACCCCAACCAGTTACATGTAGCATCACAGACTCATTTTGAAACAAACGTACATGTACAATCTGCACATGCTGCACTGTGTACATGAACGATAATTTTCAATATTAGCATTTAAACTAAATACTCAAGACGGAAAGTGTCTAGTTCCAGCGACAAAAGTCTATTTGGTAGTCCCTAATGATGGCTTCGATGCTCAACGATTAACATTAATGATATCGTTTCAATACAAACGGCAGCTTAGGGAAATCCCTCCTATACATACGTTTAATGATGGGCATATAGATAAAGTTTAGCAAATCCACCGGCAGAGAAGCGTTTCCAGAGAGCCTTTGAGATTTAACAATCAAAATACGGTATTGCAAAGTTTAGCACCGTGTTCCATGTACATACATGTACTAACATGTACACATCAAAACGAAAATTCTCGTTATCCAAAACGTAACGAATTTGGTCATGATACTGGTCCTAATGTATCGTCTTTATTAATCATATATCTTTGTTATGATAAGACCTTCAGAGCAAGGCAAAGCAGTCTACTGTCCTAATGAAGATGGACTCATCCAGGGAATGCTTCAGATGTTGTACCCGAGAGAATAAAGCGGCTTACGCACAAATTACACCGAGGTATAGCGGCGATCAAATCGACCTATAGATCCTTAGGCAGGAAATTAGGATATTGTTTGGACCTGCACTCCAGTTCCTGTTTTCGAACTTATCAGTAACGTAAAGCAGACCAAAAAAATTAAGGTTCCGTGAAACATTTTTTTGTGATTTATTATTTTTAATAAATACAGAAGGAAAGCATCTTGTCCAAAATCTTACTGTACGTAAAATAAAACATCGTATCATCCGTAGAATGCCGATAGCTTCTCTATAATATGCTATTTTATTCTTTGGCAGATTATGCAAATTGTCTCGGTTTTGTACGCCTTGAATGCTGAAAACACTTAATTTTAATGTTGTCATTACTATACAGAGACGTCCCGTGTAAATATACATGTTAGAAATATATAATTAAAAATATATATGTACATATACATTACAACTAATTTGGTCGTAAAAGATGTTAAGTATGTCTCGTACATCATTCATCATAGGAAAAAAAAAGTTCCGTGTGAATAATTGTCTTTTCAATGTGACTTTTCTAATAAGTCCGTCCAGTTCATATTTTTCTTGGTTTTGTTTGTTTAGGTTTTTTCTTCCAATTTTCGCCTTCTATCCTGTGCATGCACTTTGTAACCCAGCGTTTGAAAAAGCAATTATGATGAGAACGATATTCTCAAAAATATGTCAGAGACATCAATCTGTCAAATACGTAATCCAAACATGTTGTGCTACAAACATTTCTCCTCTGATTCCGTTTTTAATGTTCTAGATATCTTGTAATCACAATTGGTCGTGTATTCTGATCTCTCTTAGCTACAGGTGCCCGCAGTTAATCTGAGAAACTTTCTTTAATATCAACAAAAATTTCACCTTGGCATTCCGATAGGTGATCATTATTGCCCGAACTACATAGAGCCGTTCGGAAAGCTTGCGAGTTAAAAATATAATGAGGGGGATGCACTAGTATATCGAACATTTATTTCACAATATCATTTTTATGAGGTATTTCACTTACTAAAATAAATAAGGTTTTTGCTTTGATAGTCCCATTGAAATTACCTTATCTAACGAGTATCTCGAAATTTTCACTTGATTGCAGATAACATATTATATAAACTACAAAGTTTGAATAGATTTTTGAATATCAAACATATTTTTTTATTTAGATTATAAACCAAGATTTAGTTTGACAATTGAAATGTGTGTCTCACCTGATCCTAGCCCAGGAAGAATTTGCCCCCAAAAGACATTATCGTTCTCCGGTAACGGTCCTGCACCGACCAGAGCACTTATGTTCAATGTCATCGATCAAGCTGTTGACAAACGCATTTAAAACAAAAATAAATTTTCGTTGCTGTAACACTGACGAGAATCCGATCCAACTTCTTGAATTCAAACCAGAAAAATTCCCAAGACGAAAATAACAACCGAAGTACAAAATCTCTAACACACCTGGAGAAAATGTCGCTTTCGGTGCTAATTTACACAAAGGTTTTATGACGTAAGAAGAGACAAAAGAAAAAACATCTCTTTTAATCAGGAAATATACAGCATGTTCCTCGCTGCCACTCGAACTTCATCCAGGTTAGGAAATGGAGATGAACATAAACAAGAAACGCGCTAGAAGCGATTGACGCCGCCAGACTAGATGGGGGAAAAACCTTCCTTTCTGATCGCTGCAAAGGAACCGTGTGCTGCGATTAGCTAAGGCTTGAAATAACCGTAATTTTTCTTAATATATCCAACATTTCCGTATCCAGTGAAACGAAATGAATAGAGACATGACACGGAGAATAGCTTCTGACTGCCTCCATTTACGTGGAGACACAGTTTATATATAGAAATGGATTTTGATTACTTAAAAGTTTGACTAAGCCTAGACGGGAAAATGAAGCCATTCAATAGCAAAATAGAAAGCAGAAGCCTTGGACCCTTCCATGCAAGGATGCTGTCACTTCTCCGTTTTGAATCTGGGTGACATGTAATGTGTACTTAAAGAGAGACGTCAATTTAAGAAGCTTGAGAGGGAACAAAGAAAGGATCCGTATAAAGCTTTTAACGGTGATATATGGAGACCGTTTAATGAAGCCGAGATTTTCTACTTGACAAATGATAGAGGCTTTCATATATGTACTGTAGCACATTTCACTTGTTATCCAACTGACAAGCACATATTTTAAGTTGAGCTTAAACATTTTACAATGAATTTGAGAAAAAATAATTGTTTTGCTTGATTTGTTTCTTTAAGGTTATCAGGGACTTCAACTATTCAAAATCGTTTCTAGAAATCGTATATGTAGATTTTGCCCAAAATAAAAGGGAATAAAAGAAGTAAATTATTAATAAATTAATATCAATAAGAATTAATACAATTCATTTGTTTTACGTTTTACACAAGTCTACGAGTCTTGACCCTGAAGAAATAATTATGTAAACAATTTATACGACGAGATATTTCGTCCTTGCATGCCGTGCAAAAAATGAATTTACAATAGCTTAATCATAATAAATGTGTAATAAAGGTTTATGTTTCTTTAAACAAATGGTTAATTATAGACTGAAAAATCAAATAGCTTAAGATCATGATAATGAGTCTTTGGTGCAGCTAAATATGCTCAATACACGGTCTATTTAATAAAAAGGTTAAGGTTTACGGGATCAAATACATGGTATCAATCCAAAAAGAATACTTGCTCTCAAAGATGCTTCAATTCAATGGGTGGTATGTAAGTTATTCAAAATGATATGACTTTTAATAAATTACCAATGAAATCAAATGATTCATCGTTGGTTTGAAATATACCTGTAGAATTGATATGAACTTTCACCTGTCAAGGTCGCATTCAGGATACCTCACGAATGCAAAGTTGAACAGTATTGATTGAGTTATGTTACAGGCGTATCAAATCTTATGTTATATCTTTGATTGTACTTCAAACACTTGAATTTTTGGTATATGGCACATCCCTCTCCGAGACCATAACACTTAGACGAACTCACATTTGGCCTACATTAAGTCTCACTTTTCTACTATACATGACTTTTTTTTAAAGAGAGACTTCGATCAGAAAAGAGCTCGTCTAAGTTTTATGGTCCCCATGGCCTGACGTTTTGAAAGGCGTCGATGAAACGGGTACATATAGCTGTGTACGGTAACTAATACTATGACGTCATGAGGAGTGGCGTATGTGTATCGTTTTCAAATATATTTTCTAACAAACATTTTGAAAATTCTATTTGAGTTTGTTTACATAACGACTTAATTATCTTTAGAGCGAAGATCTATTTTTGCATGACCAGTTAACCAAACATAGATATACACTGTATAATGAGGCGTCAAGTTTAAGGTTATTTCGTGTCTTTTCTTCAATCTCAATTAAATGCCAAAATATTCTAGTAATGACATAATTTAATTTATGTAAGACACAAAATGATTAATTAATATTAAAATTATTCACAAGTAAAATTATATATTTTGGATCGACGACGCACAAAATATTTGACAAACACTCTAAGATTGAATAGAGACCATACAAACATCGGTGATATAAAAAAAAACCATGCGCCCATTAGAACTTGATCAGATGAGTCGATTTGGACCTCGCTCTTCATTCCAAAAACAATCATCAATCTTTCAGACAACCATTGCTTATTTGTTTCCAGATATAAACTTTATGTCCAAGTATCTTAACCCATAGAACTAAAGGCTGATTTTACATTTCGAAGATAACTCCTTCGTTCATGCCACATTCGTATACTTCGGGTGTTTTTGGCAACTCCAGACGTTAAAAATTATCAGCGATAGACAACATGAGCATGAAAAGACGTAAAGATGTGAAATGTTAAACTTACAGATGTCAGCAATCAATGGGTGTTTTAACTTAGATTGCACAATGAGCGATGAACCATGTCATTTATCCGAGCACTTCGTTTCATCAAATGTTCTTTTATAAACCTTAAACATATCCTAAATGACACGGTTATAAGTTAGTCGACCTTGACTTCTTTTTAAAAACGGTAGCTATAGAAGAACGTTTCCAACTTTTTACGAGGGAAAACCATATGATCTGTTGTGTGAATAAGAAGGGTTAACAGGATTTTTTACGTTTAAAATAAAAGAAAAAGTGAGCAAGCTCACATACCTCACGCTCCCCCATTACTTGACAATGATACACAAAATGAATGGCAGGATATGCATTAAATACACAAAATAATTTGATAAAGAGCTTAACTCGCGCAAAAAATCATCAGCTAAAAACTTCCTGCAAATATGCACATCAATTCCTTTGTCTTTAACAACTGAAAAAATTCTAATCCTAAATGCCTACAACGTTTCGTTAAATTCCATGCATCGGTTTAAGAGGTGTTGCGCCTTCAAACTTAATATATTTAACATAGGGCCAACATTCTAAGTTCAAAAGGGCCGAAATTTTCAGAAAAATAAAACAATCAGAATTTCCCGGTAATACGCACATCTACATTGTGTCCTTAATGCCTACAAAGTTTCACTAAATTCCATGCAGCGGTTTAAGAGGAGTTGCACTTACAAACTGTTCATTACTAAATTTAACATAAGGCCGAAATTCATTGTTCAAAAGGGCCAAAATTTCCAGAAAAAGAATGAAATCGGAATTTCCTGGTAATATGCACATCTGCACATTGCGTCCTAAATGTCTACAAAGTTTCACTAAATTCCATTCAGCGGTTCAAGAGGAGTTGCGCTTACAAACTGTTCATTACTTTATTCAATATATCGCCAAAATTCCAAGTTCAAAAGGACCGAAAATCCCAGAAAAATAATGGAATTGGAATTCCCTTGTAACATGCACATCTACACATGTGTCCTAAATATCTACAAAGTTTCACGAAATTCTATGCAGCGGTTTAAGAGAAGATGCGCGTACAAAAAAAAACAGGACTGACGGACTGGTCAAAAACATTATATCCCTCGCAACTTCGGTGCGTGGGGTATAAAAATGCATGATCTCGTTTGCTTCATTATGTTATTGTAGGATTTTCAAATATGGATAGAAGCGTTTGTGATTTGGCACAATCCCACATTAAATGTTTTATAGTTTCGTCCTCTAGATTGCAAAAT
>WFKH01011581.1:60753673-60788946 GCA_016163765.1 Magallana hongkongensis | reverse complement strand
CATATTATCTTAGATAATTTTTTTTATTTTTTAATTTACAATAATTCGCTTTTAATTCCACCCCCACCCCCCTCAAATAAAGGCAACTTAACATTTGCTTCCGATTAAACGACACCAAAATCTTTTTAGTCAATATTTTGAACATCATTCCCTCAACAAACAGCTTGAAATAATGCCCAGTGTTAAATGAACTACAGAGGTGAAGTATTCGGCATGGAGAAAAGCTAAGTATAAAAAAGTATTACAGTAACTACTGAAGAGATAATTAAATGCACTTTAATTCCCCCACTTTACAAGGTTATTCAGCCAAATGGAGGATACGAAAGAAGGAAAAGTTTAGAGATATGAGCAAAAACGAGTGATAAATTTGGGAACAAAATGATTATATTGCCCCAACCTTCCATCTTTCATTTTGACGCTGAAGTGTGTTTCGAAAATGGAATTTTGTAATTAGCTTCGATGATGTTCTTTGAATCAACATCATGAAAATCAATGTAACACTTATTTAAAACAGTAACGATTGTATCGCAAGTTTTTCCTCTAACTTAAAGTCAAAGCCCAGGAAATTAGCAATTGAATCCTGTAACGTGCGGCAGAATATTTTATGGGATTTATTTCAATAGATCAAGTGCAGACGACCACTTCTTAGTTCTCTTGTTGGAGTTGGCGATTAACATCATAAAAAATGTTTAATATTTTTTTTTCTCTGTATACCATTCAGAATATATTAAATCATGTTGAAGACATTTTTGATTGTCAGTTTGCAACTCAAGGAGGCTGGATGGTCAAAAAATTAACCATTATATCTACCTTAAATTTCCATAAATTTTAATTCTAATGATTTCCAATATATTTATATAGAGCTCTTCTTAATGAAATTATTTTAGTCTAAAATGTCGTCATCCAGCCCTCTTTAATGATCTTGCTTACCACGGATTTTCAGCTATCAGAACAAGCGTTATTTATGATACTCAGTGGTCAACAAGTGGTCCGGTCCATACCATCATGTTTACATTCATTTAATTTGCCTCACTAATTGAATTTGACAACTTGTCACAGTTAAAATGACTTAACTACTGACGATTTTAAATGATTTCAACATAGATGAGAATCGTCAAACTTGTTTTTTTTTTCACTAGGATGTAGAAATAACCATGTCACTTTGGCCTTATAAAACAGTAGTTTTATTTACCTTTACATCTGCCGTCGGGCGTGGAAGGTTGTAAAGTGTAGAGACAAATAC
Organism: Magallana hongkongensis; assembly: GCA_016163765.1. NCBI lineage: Eukaryota > Metazoa > Mollusca > Bivalvia > Ostreida > Ostreidae > Magallana > Magallana hongkongensis. The sequence goes on along the minus strand of WFKH01011581.1, from coordinate 60,787,703 downwards.
ATTTCTTGCTATCATAATGACACGAAGCTTCTGGGTAAGGACATTCATTCCCCTCGCCGCAGACTCGATGATCCAAAGCTAAAACCAATGAAAAGAATTAGAGAATGCTTATATACAGAATGCATGTCTTAAAGATAACCAAACATAGTAGTTTCGTATAACGGGAGTTATTATTTTGAAATTGTAATAGTAACAGGTTTTTTTTTTTACTCATTATCGTCTATGTTTTATCACAGTGACTCTGTTTTTCAATTTGCAAATATGTGATGAACAACTACCTTTGGTACGATTTTAAAAAAACCCCAAAAAGACTACTTTTTATATTCCGTTTACTAATTTATCCTTAGATAGTAAATTGTGTAAAATTAAAAGTCAAACATTTATTGTGCATAAGTCTCATTGTATAGTTCAATGTTTGAAATCCTGTTATTTACAGAAAATCGTCCTTGTGTTCTTCACCCCTTTACAAATTTTAAGTGGGAGAAACATGGCTAATTTTTTTTAAAATGAAGACTCTTTCCTTGTTTAAATGTTGTTTTATTGCGTTTGCAATCAATATATTTGTTCAAAATATATATATTTAATTCCATTGAATAACTGTACTAGTAAATAGAGAATTATGACCCATATGAGTGAGTGAATTATGAAGTATGACCTCACCAACAGGCTGGTTAAAATTATTGCATTTCCATTAGTAAGATGTAAAGAAGAGAAGCTGCCTTAAGTTCAATACACAATTCATCAGTAGAGGAAGCTATTTAACAAAAAATATCAAAGGGCAACAACTTTGCAGAAAAAAATTCATGTATTTGTCTATGTATGCCACTTCAAAGTTTCACAATAACTTAAAAAACTTTTGATACTAAATATCATATATGATACCAAAACTTATTTTGGTATATTATTAATAGTATTTTTTCAATTGACCCATCAATTACATTATTAACAGTAATGTATTATCATAGGTGAATAATAAAAGGGGGAAATTCTTTTAAAAGGGTTGTAAAAATTCTAAGATTATCTGGTCAGTATTCTGCTAAAAGTAAGTAGATATATAATGAACTACATATTTATGGAGAGAAAAAAGGGTTAGAGAAAGAAGGGATGGCCAACATGCGACAAGGTTTCAGTTACTCAAAGCAAACCATGACGCAGGTTTATCTTAGTAAAACAATAAAAATAATCAGTAAAGTCACGCCCTAAAACTAGAACCCCTCGACCGAATAAAATTCACAATTTGGTAGACTTCCCTCTCAGGATAAAACGATAAACATGTACTCAGCCTACTTAATGTTCAATAGTTTAGAACTCTATAATAAAATTAGTGCATTTTAACTATATTGCAATGTACCAATATAGACCCCCTCCCTCCCCTAAACATCTGAACCACTAACCCAAGAGTCGTGAATTTACCAATTACACAAATAGCCTTTATGCTCATCCTAATATGGTGCACCTAGATTGCCTAATAGATCTTTTTGGGCAAGATTTTTTAAGGATAAATGCATATTCACTGTATGACTAATCACCTCCCACCACCGAAAAAGAAAAACGCTGACCTAGGGTTCATGTTGTTGTAAGTGTCCATGCTCATCCAAACCATGTGATTAGATTGTCTGTTAGATGCTAAGCAGTTAATTAAGAAGTCTTATAGATTTTTTTTATATTCACTATTTGACAAGTCAAGCCGCCCCCCTTCCATCAGAATAAAACACCAGTACCCTTGACCCGGGGGTCATGATATTCACAAATCGTCATAGGCATGCACTTATTTTGCCTGCTAATGCCCAGTTGTTTTTTGATTTAGATTAGTTCACTTTTTAACCAATAGAGCCTCGTCCTTTCACCAGAGTCTCCCTGATCCTTCGGCCATCAATTTCAAAATTTAGAGGTTTCCTTGCTTATCCTAACCATGCATTTAGTTTGCCTGCTCCAGAGGTAGTAAAGTAGATTATACATTCATATATATTCTCAGCATATTCACTATATTTTTCAAAGAGCTTTTCGCAAAAACCAGAGCCTCTGACCCCGGGACAGAAAACTGAAACAAATATTTCTTGATCATCATTACTATAAGTTAAGATTGTCTGCTTAATGTCTATTAATAGAGAAGAAAATTTTAATAAGTAATACAATTCACTATAGGTCAATCGAACCCCAGTCTAACACCAGAGCCCAAGACCCTGGGGCCACAAATTTCACAATGTGGTAAATGCTTCGTTGTTTATCAAATAACCATGTGCTAACTTTTTCTGCTGAATATCAAGTAGTAGAAAAGTCTTTTAAACAAGAATTCCATTAATATTTTCAGTCTTTCTCCCCAAAATTATTGCCCCTGGGAAAAGGTTGTTTTGGGTCATGAATTTCACATTTATTTCGTCCCTCCTTCTTCAGATGCTATACACACTTGATATGGTCAAGATAATCCTGGTAGTATCTGAGAAGACGGACGGACAACGCACGACGGCAGACGAAAACTGATAGCAATATGTCATCATAATGACTCAGATGATCACAAAACATGGCCAAGTGACATTAAGAATCATTCAAATCTTAAATTCTTATTCCTTCTTCAATAACCCAGATTTTGAAGAAAAAAAATCTCAAACATCTCGGATTCATTTCTTAAGTTACGTTGAACATTTGCAGATGTGTGATACGATAGTTTATCTAACATGAGAATCTGAACAGAGGAGTCTTTATTAATGTTCGCTGTCAATTAATGTTCTGAAATCTTGCAGCTAGTCTAGAGAAGAGTCTATCTGGTGAGGATATGGTTCGGAGTGCTCTACAATCTTGACAGCGTGATCTAGTAAAGAGTGCCGAAAATGACACCGTCTGGGCCACGCTGTAAATCATCAATGGTCAGACATCCAAAGAAATGAAATCAATCTGCAGGCCCCAAAAAAGTAATAATGATAATAATTACTTTGCTTCACATTAAACGCTAAGGCTTTCACTTGCAGCAATGGAAATCTGTTCGATTTTCTTCGTATGCAAGAGCGACAAGAAACTCCTGAAGCGAAATCAACATTGACAGTGATTATGTGATGGTGGGCTTTCAAATTGAACAACCGTTTAATTTTTGTATTAAATCCTAACACTAGGTAAATATCTAATATCATGAGAAAATTCATTAATCCACAAGTTCCGTTGTGTATCTCAAAACTTGTACAGGATATGAAACAAACACGAATGAAGTCAATTTCAAGAACATTAATTCACAGTAATTAATTTCTTGTTTCCTTTTCCCCGTCCTGAGGCCTGAAATTGGCACGAAATCCCACACAAGCGAACCTCGACCGGAAATCATTGTGGATTTTTCCTTAGTTTATCGTCATGTATCATCGGAAGCAATTTTTCTGCTTCGGTAAATCGCATTGAAAATAGATATTTGTTACATTTGCAAAATATATGTACGGTGGTCTTACATGTAAAGGGGCATAGTGATTTCTGATATTTTCAAACTTTACTTTTCTGCTATTCAATGATTGGCTAATTACATTGTATATACATGTAACAGTATTCACAATAATTTTGCTATGCAAACACTGTCTATGCCATGTTTTTATTTGTATAGTGTAAATACCAATAAAATTTCTTTTAAATCATTATTTTAAATTTGTTTGGTAATTTTAGCATAAAGAAACAGTTTGGAATAACTGGTAATCTCATTTTGTAGTAAATATGGTATTTTCTATAACTCAGCAATAGATTTCAAAATTATGTACATGTACAGTATTATTCAGCTGTTAAATGCTTCACACCATATCATTACTGATGTAAATATAACACGTTCCTGAAACGCATTCCAACGATATCGTGTCGGATTATTTCCAAATTGACTGAAAAAAAACCCCACTTAAACAAATGCTTTTAAAATTGATTATGTGATTCTATATGTGTATTGTCAACAACGATGGAGACGACAGATTGAGGGATTTGGGACGCGACGATAATTTATTCTTAAGAATAGAATAAAAATTGAAATCATACTAATATTATGACCACACCCCATTAAAATTAAACCGTTTCGGCTAATCTGAGCTGTAAGCTTTCAAAGTGTTTGTCTGTCCATCTGTCTTTAATCTTTAAGGGTCAATTTAACCAAATAGAGAATAGCACAAAGCATCATGTGATATAAAGTGTAAAGCGGCTAAAGCTTAGAAGGTATGGGGATCCTGAAAAATGTCTATCACAGGCTTGAGAGTCAATATTTATTAACAGTAATAAAGCAAACTCGTGGTTTTTTAATAGTAAAAAAAAAAGAAATTAAAACTTTTTTACGATTAACGAGGCCGGGTCTAATTTGTTCTGCCCTAGATTTTTTACTGAAATATTTTACATGAATTTCTACTGATATAATTACTATGTTAAGATAAAAAAAATCAGACATTTACCACATCGTTTGTTTAGGGGGTCATCTCAAAGTTTGGTAATTTTTAACATAGGACCCTATGGGATTTTGCTTGAAATGTGTCAATTTTGCACATTTTTTTCATATTTTCTTTTTACTTTCTGCCCTAGGGATTTTTATTTCTGTTCCACATATGAAAGTTATTGCTAAAAGGCATCAAAAGATCAAATAAAAAAAACCTTTTACCTCCTAGTTTGTTCCAGGGGTCTTATCAAAGTTTATTTTTTATGCCCAATTTCCCAGATTTGTCAGATAATGGCCATTTTTTACTTGACAAAGGCAGAAATGGTGATTTTTATAGTATTATCAAAACATTCAGACATATTTAAGTAATCAAAATACGTATAACATCACATATTAAGGGTCATAAATATAAAAAACGTGTTTATTGTTTTGAAATACATGTATTAAGCTATATTTAGGCGGGGTAAGAAAACGTGACAGAGGGCAAGGGCTTGCTGAACCCTCTTTACTTTTTTGACCCGAGCCCAAATATAGCTTATATTCAAGACACTTATGTTTAATTCTACAATATAATATCAATTTTACGCCTCAAATGAGCTATTTTAGACAAATTTCGCTGAATATCTGCAGTTGAAACCATAACGTTATGGCGTCAACCAAGCAAAAAAGTGACGTCACAATGAAAATGAAACGCTGCGTGAAAGCGTGCGTACTCGAACTGTACTCGGCCTCGTTAATACCAAATATGTTACAAAATATTCCCCTGAGACTTTGTCTATAAGACCTGCCTAAGAAAAATCTAAAATCGAAATTTCAAATTAGTATAACATTTGAGATATTGAAACTGATTTTTTTTTCATTTGTTCGCATTTGTAAATTAAAAAAACTTGCGACATTTCAAAATTTAAGTTATTGATAAAAATAAAGAAATTTTATAATAATTTAATCTAATATGTAGAACTTTAAAAAACAAAAAAAAGATTGTATTGTTGTTTTGTGGATTATACAAAAGCCTTGAGATAATTGATAGATCAAAACTATGGTATAAATTGCAAATGGAGGGTCTTGGAGGAAAATTGTTTCGTATTATTAAGTCTCTTTATAAGAATGTAAGAGCATGTGTCAAGCACAAAGGTATATTTACAAAAACATTTAGAATCTCATCTGGAGTTCTACGAGGTGAAATATTGTCTCCATTATTATTCTCAATGTACCTTAATGATTTTGAAAGATATTTTATATTTATTTGTCTCTCGGAATAAAGAACTTCAACTTGAATACCAATAACGTTAATGTCTTTTCTCAATTTATAGTATTGGGGCTAGCATATTTTAACCAGTACCCATTTTTACGTAATGGCTAGGATAAAAATATGGTGAACAACAAACACATATTTTAAAGCAACCAGTGTGGACCTGAATACGAGTTATTCTTTAGATTAAATCATGAATATTATGGACACTAGTATTTTCGATATTTTTTTGTTGTAAATTTACATGTGATATTTCATTGTTGGTTTTTTTGGTCTGGAAAATAATTGGTAAATGAAGCTAATTATGCGTGAAAAATAAACAATCTCTTTCTTCGACAGTGCGTGCAGCTAAATGTACCCCCCCCCCCCAAAAAAAAAAGAAAGAAAAAGAAACGACGAAACCAATTTGGGTTGAACTTATTAAATCCTAAAGGTAATAATTGTTGAGACAATTTAAACGAATATCTTTTGTAAACAGGAATTCAATATTTCAATAAATTACACAAAAGTGCATGCACATGTTAAAACTCATAGATTTTTCATTCATGGAACTAACATTCCAAAGTTGTTCAAGTCGTTAATATTGAATACTGAAAGACTCACGTTAGTAATAAAAACACCTATTAAAAACAAATAGGGTACTTTTTCTCCATGTGTGTGTGTGTGTGTGAGAGAGAGAGAGAGAGAGAGAGAGAGAGAGAGCAGTAGGAAGTGAAGGAAAGACAACTTGCAAACTGTTGTTGATATCAAAAGAAAATATAGTTGTCTACCGTATAGTAATAGGATTTCATCTGGCATTAAAATAATGCTGAATCGTAACCGTAAAAGCGGGTTTCATTCCTTGTATTTGTTTGGTAATGAATAATACCGAAAAGAAAATATGCATATTTGAAAATAATTTCTCCTTGCTTTTAACGACATTTTGACACAACCTTCACCATTTAATATGCTTGAAAAACATTATTTGAAACCAACTGTTTAATTGTGTTAAGAAGATTGTATCTCTGCTGTTGCTTTGAGTCAAAAATAGGGCCTCTGTTTATAATCAATATATATTTTTTAAAGACTGTCAATGCTTCCTCTGATACAGTATTAAACGTAGGAAATTTTAAAATACGAAAAGTTCATCAAAAACAGTTTCATATCTATTATAGTTTTAGTTGTCATTAATCAAGTAATGTCAATTTTTTGAAAAAAAGATATAAAAAAAATCCTAAAGACGAAAGTTAAAACTTAAGCCCATTGTTATAATTGTAGTGTGATTTTAAATATACACATCCCCAAAATGTTATCGATATAACAGTGTTATGGAAGGGTATTTCTTTCATTTCTGACGTATCTTCAAATATCTCCCTTCCATCTTTTTCCCCCCGAAAATCAGCATCTACTCAAGATACAATTTCCCTTACTTGTTGAAATGATAATTGTATAAAAGGCTTTGACACCAGGATTGGTCAAGGTAAATATTTCGTGTATTCCAAATTTAAAACCATTATCCTTGACTCAATGATCAGACAAATAAAAACTATCGCATTCATGATTACTGAAATCAAAATGCATGGACTGCGTTGCTCGCATTAAAATTATTGGCACTGGGTCGCTTAAACATTTTGCCAATAATATGAACAACACATGTTTAAAACAATAGAGAAGTAATCATTGTTATGGTTTTTTTTCTGTCAGTTACAGACCAAAAAATAAATATCGGTTCACTAACAGTAGGAAATATATTTGTACTTGATGCACCTCAAGACTGCTGGTTTCTTGTTGTTTGTGCTGACACATTTAAATGATCGCTTTTGCAAATTACCTGTCACGGTTTCAATAATTAACTTCTAATTTACAGCTTTTTTAACGCAGGCATACATATATACCTGGCGCAACAGGAAAACTAATGCAAGGTTAAGCGAAAGGTCAAAGGATTCCGGAAAAATTATTAAACAAGAAAAAATCATTTATCTAGCTTGTGACTTAAATCAGTTAAGCATGAAAACTGACAGGTGATTTCAACATGGAATTTTAGACAGTCTGACATTTATAGTCAGTATAAATAACCCATTTCAATAATTCATAGGCACCTTACATAACTTCTGTCTTCGAAAAAGAGATAAAAGGTCGAACAGTGACTTCAACCATTCATAAGGTAGCATACATAGATCCATTCTTAAAAACATTCATGTTCACAACTCGTACCTACTATGATGACTTGTTTGAATGAACATCTGTATGCAAATAAAGAATATTTTTGGATATATTTTGGTACTGTAACAAATTAAATAAGAATTGTTTTAATTGTGATTGAGGTTTCATTCTTAAAATATAACCCAATTGTTTTACCGCCTAGAATCATTGTTTCGTTTTCTATTTTCTTAGCGTCTTTAAAAAAATTATCATAATTTACAATGAAGCCACAGTCTTTTAGTGAAACAGTATTGCCAATACATAGGCTCTTTGTAGTAAAACAATACCATTTTTCTCGTGAAATAATGGCCACACCAAAGGAAACAGTTGCAAAGCGCGTAAGCCTTTTCCCTTACAAAACAAACACTTAATGTATTTGAAAAAATACTATTTTTGCAGCAAAAGTAAAAAAAAAGCAAACATCGTCCACAGGCCACATGGTTTATTTACATTTTTGTTTCTTTTTTGTATTTTAAATGTTTGAAATTTAGATTGTGAATAAATTGCTCGGTGTTTTGAAAGAGTTGAGATTGAACATCATAGGAATAAAAATATCCCTATTATCTAAAATCTAATAGCAAACACGATTCAATTGAAGAATATTGCTGATTCAAAAACAAATACGAATTCCAAGTGAATAGTTTTGACATTAGACATGTCACACGAAGAGTCACGTGGATGTTGCCCAGTCAAAAACACACCGTCCTGGTCACAAATGACGTACTCGGTTTTGGAGCAGGAAACATTTGGACAAGTTTTGAATTTATGGGAATATCTAGCAAGATTTATGAGAAGTCGGGCCCGTTGTAAACCATTCGATGAGATTTAAGTTTAAATTGACGAGACGCTTTTCCTGTTTTGACGAAAAGAATGCTCATATTTTTATCTTGCCGTATTTTGGTATAAATAAGGTATGAATGATGCAATGTCGTTTCTATTTATAGGAAAAGTGTAAGAAGGGCAACTGAATATTAGGAACATTTTATGTAAATTCCATTGTCATTCGCTCAGAAAGAAATATTTTCCAATATCCATGTGCCCATGAAAATTCATTTTAAAATGAGCCTACATTATTTTGTCAGAATTAAGAAATGCAATTTCATACCTTGGTCACTGCCGTTGCACATTATACGAGTAGTATTAAAGTTTAAAGTAAAAGAATTAAAAATGAGAAATAGAAAATCGATCATACTCTTTTTTTTTAAACCAATTATCCTTTTTTTCTTTTGGCGTATTCTACGACAAATGTATATGTGAAATTGTCTAAAAAATGAAAGAAAAAAAAAACGTAAAGATAAATTTAAAGAAAATTCTCTAAAAACTCCACTCGTTTGATTTAATAAATTTACAAATATATTCCGTGGCCTTATAAACAGGACTGGAAAAGAATTTATGTTTAAGTCACTAAACATTTAATTTAGTCTAGACCCAATTGCAATAACAAATAAACTGGTATTCAATTCCATTGACATTTCTAAATCTGCAAGCTAACTATAAAGGTCAGTGATCAAAGATTTCTATTTTAAACTACTAATTGATTTATATTTTAAGCAAAATGAGCTCTATTTTACAGAATTGTCTTCTCATGGAAAAATTTAAGTCCTTAGGAGGGTATTTAGAAAATGCAAACTCTAAAGGTTTCACAGTGTACCAAAAATCAAGAGACTCTAAATAAATTTACCTGATGACTTTGAATGACATTATGATAGTTTATGAATCTTATTTTTTCTGTCATAGCAATAGTAAATTATTATATATTATTAAACTACAAAGTAAATCATATATGATGAAACTAGTTAGAGTAGATCCACTCAATTATAAATATTACATTCTCTTGTATTTATATTGAAATATAAAGCCTCGTGATTTTACAGGTTTTTTAGGTTTGAAAAAATAGGTTAAACATTGAAAATCTTAAAAGTACGACATTCGAAGGTGAATTAAAACAGGGAGAGGGCGGAAACAACTTTTCTTCATGTACATATATGTGACTGTGGATAAAAATATGTTGAAGACACGCACAAAACAAATTAAATTTAAAACAAAACAACTATTTTAACCAAACCTGAATTTAAACGTTTTCTAAAAAGCATCCGTAAACATGCTTAACAACGTGTAAGAAAAACTTTTTGAACCAATGGCAGAGGATTTTTATAAATGTTCAACTGTTTCTAACATCGCTGAGCGCTGCGTAATATCTAATACACGCGTAAAAAAAAATTTCCTTGGTTAGAGAATGAAGTGCTAAAAAATGTTCTTTTTAACTGGAAAAACAAATTTATTCTATCCATTAGTTAATATATTGAAGAAGCTAGGGAACTCTTCAAAAGGTGCTATATTCTTAGTGCAAAGAAATAGAAAAAGAACAAACAAAAGTTGTAAAACAATTGTATACAATCTGTAATTTATATCATTGCTATTAAAATTCAATTAACTGGAAACTTTATATTTCGTACAAATGATGTCCTCAAGGAAAATGATAAAAATCATGCAATTTTTAAAAATGTCAAATCACTGTTCATTTTATTTCACTTTTTACAAAGAGTTCACGAAAGAAATTGTGCAACTTTACACAGATTTCTTAAACTGTTTTATAATCACAAATTCGTGGTCAAATTAAATGCGCCCTAAAAGGATGAATACTAAATACCATTTTTCTACATATTGGGAAGTTTGTTTCGACATCCAAGTATTCATGTATCAATGATACATCCCCGCGAACCCAAACTCAGTCACACTCTGCGTATCAAACAATATTTATTTTGTTTTCGTTTGCGATCCCTAGACATGACATTTCATAGTAACGTTTGATTAAAAATAATTTAGAGGTGATTTACTATTAAATCAAAAAAATATTTATAAAAATTGTTCATAATAAAACATTGCCATTATCGCTGAATGGCCTAAATTTAAACTTCACCTCACCAACATGTCTTTATCGTGCCAGCCCCTACAATGGTAAGATGGTCTCATCTTCTTGTTCAGTCTAATATTCTGCTGTTGTAATACTCAATGTAACCACCACGACCCCCAACAGAATAAAAAAAATCTACCATTGCGCAGGTCGACAAAAATATCCGATCTACTCGATTTCCGCTCGTGCCTGGAGTATGTCCCTAAACGCAAGCGTACGCCTTTTGATCAATGTCAAGAAAATGTAAACCATACACTGTACCCTCATATTGGAAGAGGGGAAAAACCGAAAAATAACACAACATGTAAACAATTTGTTCGGGTAATTAAGTATACAAATGACCTTCGTCTGACCTATACACCCAGGACAGGCCATTAAGTTTGATGATGATAGATGTTTCTCCCCTCTCAGTCACAAGAAAGCTATATCCGTTAACACTTCTCTGCTGTACCAGCATCACTTGATAACAACCTATAGTTCCTGTTAGTTCTTCAGATATTTTAACCTTCACACATGCAGTAAAGAATTCGTAAAGGCCGACCGAGTACAAAGTTATCTTAAAGTTATCTTTTGTTTTTTGCAAGAACATTTAATTTTTTAATATTTATACTACGAACAGTCCTTGAGTTTTATAACCTGTACAATGTAGTTGTCAAAGTGTTCCGTACACTGAAATACATTATTTCAAATCTAAATTTCAACCAATTGAAAATTGAATTCATTTCGATACAACTAATGTATATTTATGAACGTAGCTTAAAACAGTCATATATTTTTCCATAAAATTTTTCTATTGCGGAAATTTTCAATGTATATCGCGCGAGGCCAAAATTATACATATTTAGATATTTTGAATAATCAAGCAAAACTGTGACAAATTACTTTTTTCGATAACGCCCCCGTGTACATTAAGCACATAAGGATATTGAAAGGACGTCGAGTATCAAAACCTGTTTTACAAGAAAAACAAGTTTATTTGGCATCTTTAAAGTATTCCATGTATGTCCAAATTCTTCCAGAATCAAAAAGACTTTAAGAGTAAATCATAATAAGCCATATACATGTACTTAAATTATATTAAACTGCTTGCCTTAAGAGTCTCAGACGTGCGGCGAATTCACGATAAGACAGAAAAGAAGACCACTTGCTGAAACAAATAACAAACAACAGCTTGTTCTTTGAATAAAAATCGGATATTTCTCCGATACAGCTTTTGAGTGTAATGATAGAGCACTCCAGAAGAATGGCCGTCCGTCGGTCGTTCCTCTCGCACTCAGAGGAAGCGTTCAGTGCATGTCCTTGGTGTCAATGAGTCGTCCCAGGCAATGGCTATTCCAGGGTCATAGTCGAGAAAGTTTTATCGTTACGTTATGTACACAGGGACTAAGATTATTTACATGAATTACTAATAGATTATAGATTTTACAATGTTAAAAACCAACTAAAACTAAAATTAATTTTTTAGAATAGAATAAAGCTATATCTGGTTTCTTCATATATTTTCCCTCAACGGCAAATAGACAATTGACAATTCAATCAACGATATTTTGAGAAAGATTATCGAGTTAAACTCTACTTGTCTTTTACAAGAGAATTATTGAATTTATATTGTATTATAACAACAATATGCATACAAATAATCATATTCATTAAGTTGTTTTGACATATGAAAACATAGTGAAAACAAATAAGTCCAACTTTGGGAGTGATTTTCCAAACCATATGGTTCAATACGGAGTATTACAATAACACGTTGCCTAGTCGTGATTAGGGCTTAATGGGTTCGTCAACATTTTTTGATTAGATATCCATCTTAATGCGACAGCATCTGTAACTTCCGGTCATGTAAGACATAGTTTGAATACCTGGTCAAAAGGGGCACTTTGTAACCTTGGGCACAAAGTTTCCGATAGGGTATTACATGTCTGCTACAAGAAGTTACAAGCTATATTTTTTAATTTAACGATTTAAATACAAAAAGTTTAGTTTATGAGTTGATCTGAACCCAAGAAATTGGACACGAATTATTACTTAACAACTTTAAGACATGTGTAACTCTCTGTAAAGAAATATAAATTTTATCCTACTTATTGATTATTGTTTGTATTGGAAACTTATCGCAGTCTGAAGTCGATTAAGTGTGTCTCGTCACTTTCTCCAAATACCAGTTTTCCAAAAAAAAAATTCAAACACAAACAAACCAGACTCACCGCATATTCTATATGACTCAAAAGATACAAGTTAACTTTATGTTTGTTAATTAATTCGACTCGTCTGACTATTACTCCTTGAAAGACTTTCACGTCTGATATTTATGTATATATGCATATTAATTCAGTCAAGCTATTTTATTTTATCCTAAACAAATCAAAAGGAATGACATTTTCATTCATGCGAAGTTTAATCATTTTATTTACACTTTTATTTAAAATATGCCCCAATAAGTTATACTCTGAGGGAAAATCTTAATGACCTTTTAATAAAACAATATATTTTGAACTTGTATTTTACAATTTGTTAGAAATTTAGAATGAGTATCACTGAATATGTTTCATATACATATTATATCCAGAAAAAATAAAAACCATATAGTTTCGTCCAAGAATTTTTTTCTTACATGAAATAGTACATAAATGAAAAATATCATGTGCTTTAGTGTTTGCTGTTTACGAACATTTACATGGGCCGAGGTTACCATGGGAAGAAAGGTTGGTCTATAAAACCATAACCTTCAATGATGTTCTAATGATCCTATGAAACATTATATTAAAATTCCATAGAAATATGAGATGGTCAAGAATCACTGCCTGCTAGGTTCTTACAAATAGCTGTACTTAACACATAATGTATCGTTATCGTATCGTTAAATTAATTATTTTAAACTAACAGAAACTAACTCTCTAAGTGCTCTTGCTTTATTCTAATAATTAGAAAAAATCCAAAAGATGTCTTAGCATATATATGTATGTACCAGATATGCCCAGATGAAAATAAAACCTATCCGGGTAGTATATGGAAACGCACCACAAAGTTTAACTTTAATGTTATCAAGTATTATTCTGTTCACATACAAACTCATCCACGATAAATTTGGAAGGCAAATAGAATCATCTTTATTTAGTATGGGTAACTTTCAATCGCTGTATGATTACTCCTTTAACTAAAACTCTTTAAAATAACTCGGAAATAAGTTAAGGAAATATTAGAAATTTATATCAGGCAAGTGCACGGATACGAATTAATAAGTGTGTTAAACCCATAGTATGTGCTTCATCGATAAACTAGTGTTTGTCCAAAAATAAATAAGGCGATAAACGATTTCCAGACTCAGAAAAAATCTCGAACAGCTTGCACCTCAGCGTTACAAATTACTTAAGTATTTGTGGATATGTGAGGAATAAATGTCAAAAAGTAATAATTTTACTTACGTTTCTCTGTTGTCATTTTCCCGTCTACTGTCAATGTCACAGGAATTCCAGAGATGTGCGAAAAAGGACAATAAGTTGACTTGCCAAAGAAATGAAATTGTTTACCGGTAACATCTCAGTTTTACCGAACCGAAGTCGATACAATAACAACTACAATTGCCTAACTGGACTCTGCCATGGTCACTCGGGGGTCGTTTTATGTATAGTGGTCCGGAATATGGTCGACAGACTACCCATCAAGTTTTATCCACGGTAGTTCACAGATATAATGAGATGCTCTCTGGGCTGTAACTTTCACATCAGGCGATGACTGTTAGGCTGCCCAAGTGTTGCGTTCTATCATTTATCAGTGTCCAGTCATCTAACTTGTGTACATCTATTTATATAAAACAATGTTGACCAGTGTCGGCCTCTGAAGATGTGCTTCAGAGTGCAGCTACAGATATAATAACTATATTGTCTTGTGTTTTAATGATTTAAATGTTGAAGGGGAATGTTCGTAGGAAAGACAAAAAGAAAATATTCACAACTTTTACATGGCTGTCTAAGGGAATACGCTATTGGTCAGAAAACGATCCATAAATAGATATCTTTTAGGAAATGTTCAATGTATGACATGATTAGGAAGCCATTTTCACGCCTTAATTAATATATGCATGGGCGCGGTTTAGCCTAATTTAACTTGCAACTTTGAAGAACAGAACCTTCATTGACTGGGTGTAATGTGTGTCAAACCAAAAAAAATAACACGAATCGTTACTTGATTTACGTGAAATGTTTCCCCTGCTATGTCTGGCATGCTAGTCAACTGAAAGTTCAAGGCGTCCCTTTAATATTTATTATGTTTTCAAACAAAAATTATACCGGTTTTTTAATTATATATTTACTTATACAGTTATAAAAAATCATGTACTTCATAAATTGTTTTATTCGTATATGCTTTAAAAATCAATGTTATTCAACAAAATGAAACTAAACCATTTATATATGTACTGATGTACTGCTATCTTTTCCCGGGATAGTTAGTAATTGTAAATGGGATTATGTTATGATTATTAATAAAACTTTAAAACTTAAAAAAAATTAATGGCATTATTAAAAAAAAAAGAAAGAAAAAATGAGAAAGAACCTAGACCATTTCAATATCAGTCATGCGAAGAGTTTGAGAGACATTCTTAAAATATACCTATATTTTCAAAAATATGTATAACAAGCTAAACAAATCGATTTATCTTAACATTATGGTATAATTATGTTTCAAATTGTTATATTATCAGTGTAAGATGAACGAACAAATTTCAAATACATCATATTCCCTATATATTTAAGATATTAGTGAGTCAAATCATAAGCAATATCAATGTGCAGTGATATTATAGAAGTTATTTTGGGTAGTATAGTAAATTTTAAAATATATAAATACTTGTATAGAAATAAACAAAACCGTTATAAAAATGAGGCGCCATTTTTTCGTTTTATTAATGTACAGATATATAACTACTATATTATTTTTTTCAAACAGTTGAAATTGAACACATTTTAGCCAGGTCCTTAAAATCCATTTTCTTGGGCTCAAACGAAACATAATGTTTTAAGTGTTGATATTGCTTTTAAAATTTTCCACAGTCTGCCACTTGTCGAAAGTTGAAAGTTATTGCTTACGTGACGACATCATATTAACCGCTCTCCGTCGTCTTGCCCATTACTAGGCTTTTTTTTGAAAATGTACGAGAGACGTCTTTGAAATAAACTGAAATAATTGTCTTTATCTTTACCAGCAATTATATTTTAAATCTAATTTGGTTTTGATTTAGCCTTAAATGTTCACTTGTGTCCCTTTTCTTTTTATTTCGAAATTCCTCAGCTTGTTTTCTTAACTTTCCTGCTTCAATGAATGTCACATCTTGGTCACATAATTGGATACACGTTGAAAAATCATCAGGGAAAATATAGTTTTTTTTAAATAAATATCATTTGAAAAGAGGGATTTCAATAAAATAATAAGATAAAAAAGTAATTTCCCCAAACGCTTGTCGAGGGAACAGTTGCATCTTGTTTCTTCAAAATGAGTTATTTTCTTACCATTTAAAATCACATCCGATCAGTACTTATAGTACTTTGATTACAAAGTAAGCGTCTCACGATCGGGGATCGAACTCATGAACTCCGCTTGAAAAAGAACCTTAAAACGGTCCTTATTCTCCATCAAACTCCAAGTATACACAAAGAAAAACTGACAATCTTCCTTCAATACAAAATACAATGAAGAAGACAAAACGTTCATTGCTTGCGCATTAATATCCATTACTTAACTTACGTTCAGAAGTTCCAAAGCAATTGTATCTAGTTAGCTCACCTGAGTTGAAAGCTCAAGTGGCTATTCTGATCACATTTTGTCTGTCGTCCGTCTGTCTGTCCGTCTGTAAACTTTTCACATTTTCAACATCTTCTCCAGAACCACTGGGCCAATTTTAACCAAACTTGACACAAAGCATCTTTAGGCAAAGGGGATTCAAAGTTGTGAAAATTAAGGATTACGCTCTTTTTCAAGGGGAGATAATAAGGAATTATTGAAAATTTTCGAGACATTTTCAAAAATCTTCTTCTCAAGAACCATTTGGCCAGGAAAGCTGAAACTTGTGTGGATGCATCCTCAGGTAGTGTAGATTCAAAGTTGTGAAAATCATGACCCCCGGGGGGAGGGGGGGGCCACAATGGGGGGGGGGGGCGAATTTTTACATAGGAATATATAGAGTAAATCTTTAGAAATCTTCTTCTCCGAAACCAATCAGCCAGTAAAACTGAAACTTGTGTGGAAGCATCCTTAGTTAGTGTAGATTCAAAGTTGTGAAAATCATGACTTTCGGGGGTAGGGTGGGGCCACAATGGGGGGGGGGGTCGAATTTTACACAGAAATATATAGAGTAAATCTTTAAAAATATTCTTCTCATTAACCAATAAGCCAGGAAAGCTGAAACTTGTGTGGATGCATCCTAAGGTTTTGTAGATTCAAATTTGTGAAAATCATGACCCCCGGGGGTAGGGTGGTGCCACAATAGGGGGGGTCGAATTTTTATACAGGAATATATAGAGTAAATCTTTAAAAATCTTCTTCTCGGACACCATTTGGCCAGGAAAGCTGAAACTTGTGTGGAAGTATCCTCAGGTAGTGTAAATTTAAAGTTTTGAAAATCATGACCCCTGGGGGTAGGGTGGGGCCACAATGGGGGGGGGGTCGAACTTTTACATAGGAATATATAGAGTAAATCTTTAAAAATTTTCTTCTCAGAAAACAATCAACCAGGAAAGCTGAAACTTATGTGGAAGCATCCTCAGGAAGTGTAGATTTAAAGTTGTGAAAATCATGACCCTCGGGGGTAGGGTGGAGCCACAATGGGGGGGGGTGGTCGAATTTTTACACAGGAATATATAGAGTAAATTTTTAAAAATCTTCTTCTCAAGAACCATTTGGCCAGGAAAGCTGAAACTTGTGTGGAAGCATTCTCAGGTAGTGTAGATTCAAAGTTGTGAAAATCATGACTTTCGGGGGCTAGGTTGGGGCTACAATGGGGGGTCAAATTTTTACATAGGAATATATAGAGTAAATCTTTAGAAATCTTCTTCTCAGAAACCAATCAGCCAGGAAAGCTGAAAGTGTGTGGAAGCATCGTCAGGTAGTGAAAATTCAAGTTTATTCAAATCATGATCCCCGGGGATAGGATGGGGTCACAAAGGGGGGGGGGGGAGACAAATTTTTACAAAGTAATATATAGAGAACACTCTTTAAATCTTTTTCTAAAAAACCATTTGTCTAGAAAAGCTATATCTTTAGTGAAAGCAACTTCAGATAGTGTAGATTCAAATTTGTTAAAATCAAAATCTTTAGGAGTAGGGTGGGGCCACATTGGGGATCCAGTTGTACGAAGGAAAATATTTTTATTATTCACAAAAACTGAAATATTATTATTCATGGTTTTACTTATATGCAAGCATTTTTACATTTTGCTGATTCTTTAAAATTATTTAAACTTTGGCCCCTGGACGATTCTTGGGCCTCACAACTGGGTCAGAGTTTGATGTAGGTTTATATCCCGTATATAAATAATTGTCTTTTTGAGAACTGCAATGCTGAATGTGATATGGCTATAAAATCATCCTGTTAGACTTGATTATAAACATAAGAATATCCGGGGGGGGGGGGATGGATTTTTTTTAAATACATGATCTACATGTATTATACCACATCGTCCAGATATTTTGTATTATGACTCCATGAAGCTGATTTTATCATGCCTATTGTTGCTCTGGTGAGCGGTGTTGCCCATAGGTCTCTTGTTTTTTTCAAATATCACCCCTGTGTAAGTTTGGCTTAAAATATATTTCATAGGTTTTTTTTTTAATTCTTGCATATTTCAACTTTCATCTTTTTTAAATGCACTATCTTTTCTTACGCGATTGGACATTAAATAATGATTTCAATTTTTCAATTTGCTGCTTAATGTTTATGGCACCGATTTATATGTAAATTGAAACTTTAAGCCAATCTGTGTTAAGGGAAACGTCTATCGGTCTACTTGCAAGCAGACGGCCCTGAAAAGTCAAATCAACATTATTCACTGTAAAACCAAAATCTATTAATTTCATTCATTACATAAACAGTAATTACTGTGCAATATTCTTACAGGATCACCAAAAATGTTTTTGAATACATCAATGAAAAAATAAACCCCATTGAATTTACAATTATCGTCTGGAAAACGTCGAGAGCGGTAAGGTCATTCAATTCGTAATATGTGCAATTTTTCGGTTGTAAACAAATATTTTAATTAAACATAATGCCAAGTTGCATGTTTTATTCTAATACTAGACATCGTTGAGATGGTGACCATCACTGAGAGCCCAGCTTAATAACGGAAATAAAGCTGAACAGAATTTAGAGAACTTTGCTTAACCTTAACCTCTGACTTAGAAATTTTATCTTGATCTTTACTCAACCATTATCATAAAGCATTATATGGGTGTAATAAAGGCCGATAGATCCAAGAGTAAAAACAAAGGTTTAAGACAAGGATTTTACACAGAGGTCTGCTATGACTTTGACCTTTCCACATGATTCAGTGTCAATGTACAATAAAATTGTACATCCCTTAATTACAAGGTTAAAGTCTGAGCAATATTGGGTCAAATGGAGAAGTGAAGTAGGAGCAAGGTATAGGATCAAGGGTAAATTATATATGGTACGGATAACAATTTTTCAAGGAGTTCTTATATGACCTTGACTTTTGACATAGATACATGGTTCAAGTAACTGTACGCTTTATCCAAAGGGTCTGTGGGTGAAGTATAAATAAACCAATCAGATATCAAACAGGTATCATATAGGTGGAATATTATGCAGATTAGAACAAAGAGCAAAAATACATGGGTCTGGAAAAGGATTTTAGGATTTTTGCTCACAGATCTGCTACCACCTTGACCTTCAGACAAGTAGACTTGATTCAAGGTCACTGTACACATTTTACCAACAGGCAGTCTTATGGTCAAGTCTCAGCAAGACTGGGTCAAACGAATATACTTAATAGTCCAAAACTAGATTTCAAAGATATCTGGTAAGATATTTCCTGGCCTTGGTTAATAAAAGAGCAAGAGATTGCTATTGAGGAAAATGATTTGAAGTAATTTCATTGTACCTGTCAATGAAATTCCCCTCCCTTTTAAAAGATCTAATTAAATAGCTATTATAAAATATTGCGTAATTCATTGTTATTTTGGGCGAATCCTTCAATTTCTTTCTTTATTCGTTTAAATTTGTCTCGAAATCTGAAAAAAGAATTTTTTAATTATCGCGATAAAGAACATTCTTTACAGGAAATTATTTCATGGGAACAACAAAATACTTGCTATTAAATGAACGATATCAGAACTGACTAAAATGGTGATTCAAAGACCTGTGTAATGAAGAAACAAGTCCTCGGATTACAAATTCGAAAATGAATAAAAGTTTGTTTCCTTAAGAAGTGCACGTGAGTCATGTTTGGGCATTTGTAGGAATATGATTTCAATCATGACATTTTCTTCGTACAATGAAAATGCTCGAGTGGGATTTTATGTAACGCCTAAGCTGCCTTATGTAGTCAACATTCATGTAATGTAGACGCTTTGTGTTTATAATGAAATACTTTATCACATGTTTATCCCTAGTATATGGCTATTCTTTGACATAACGTGCTGATATTTCTTATTCATATTAGCTGATACTTTGTCAATATATGCTAATAGTTTATAACATTACGGTATTCTGACATATTAAGATAAAACTTAGATATAATATGCTGATACATGTCCTATATGATCATACTTTGACATTCTATGGTGCTTGATGCTTTGTCTTGATTTGATAATAATCCATTATATGATTATACTTTAATAATTGTATTTTGATATAGTATGTCGAAAACCGAAAAGGGCTCAATTTAAAACTTAAAGAGAAGATCGTATAACGGGTATTTTCTGTGGTTGTTTATTTTCTGCGGTATTTTGCAAATACAAAAATTCCGCATAAAAAAAAAAAAAAACAAACAAAATATTCTCTATATATAGTTATCGATGATAGCTGAACAGAAATAAATTAGGACCACTTGTTTAGTCGAATATGAAAAAGAATTACTTGAAAAAAGTTCACAAAAGTTCACAAACAGAACTTGGTAGGCTCGTTGACATTTGAGAGTCCCCGTTAACACGGTAAGCATGTCGATCTTAAGATATGTGAAACGCGGCAGTATTTTCCAAATTCAAACGGCCAGTTATCGGATTAATGCCCTACATCGATCCAAAATGTAATAGAAGGGTATCGGAAGTGTTGAATAATTCTGCAACCCCACATTCAAGTAAAAACGGGGTTCAAATGCGACTTATTTACCCAGGGCCCCAGCTATGATCGGGAATTACGCCGCTAAACATGAACCAGCTGCTGCTTTGAGAAAATTCAAAGCCGGCTACCCCGAATTTAAAGAGTCTACTACAAGGTATTTCAGAGACTCATATAAACGCGAACATACAAACATAAAAAAGGATAATTTTGAAAAGTGTCGGGTCACAGAAATTCAAACCAAAAAACGCGGTAGTAGAACTCTGTTTTCAGATAAAATGGATCACCATGTGTAGAATTCTATTACAGTAGTAACACGGCGAGTAGCCTGTAGGCATGGTCATTGTTATGTCTGAAGACAGACAACTTCTCTCGGAGAATTAACTTAGTATTAACTTAGTATTACCATTGCGACATAATGAAATTTTATATGGTGAATCTTGTATATGTATTCAGGAAACTGTTCATACCAGTTTGTCTTGTATAATCAATATGTGTACTACGTCATAATGTTGTAATGTTGTATCGTGTGTCTCTATAGAGCTAGCACTTGTGACCCTATATATTTTTAATAATTTCTAGATAAGAAATAAATTTCATTTACATATTTGTCTATGCTCAGTGGTAAAACAAAAGAAGTTTTAAAGGTCATATTGTGATTTACAGTGAGAAATTTGCATCTAGATAAGCTGTTGCCCGATATTTGCAAGGTCATCTCTTATTTGCACTAAGTTAAGTTTAATTAGACATTTAAGGGAAATTTTTATTTATTGCGACAAAAACTTACTGGCTATTGTTTGAATAAAGTTCCTTCACAGCTATTAAGAATGATTGTATTGTCATTTGCTATTTTTTAGGTCACCTAGTCATTCAGGTGACATCTTCGTCCGTCGTGCGTCGTCTGTTAACAATTTTAATTTTTACTTCTTCAAAACTAGAAGGCCAATTGTTACCATTTTTTGTTTGAAGCATCTCGAGGGTAAGAGTAGTATAAATTGTGAAATTTATGACCATACCATCGCTAGGAGATAATGGGGTATATAGTGGGATAGTGGGGGATAATCTGAATGCATGAATTTGATGTTTATGAAGCCCTCCACTAAAATTGTGAAATCCGTGGCTCCTGTGTCAGGGGTGCAGTCCCTTCGGCGGGGCCAATGTTGCCATTTAGTGAATTAGAAAATCTTCTCTACATCCACAGCAGGGGGAGATACGCTGAATGCTTGGTTATGATATTCAAGAGGCCTTCTACCTAAATTGTGAAAATCATAACCCCTGGGTCAGGGGTTCAGGACGCTTCAGTAGAGCCAATATGACCACATAGTGAAAATGTATTGAATGTTATAATATTTTCTTCTGTACTTTCAAGTCGTGGGAGATAAACTTAATGCATTGTTATTATGTACAAAATGTCCTGTTTATAAATTGTGGAATTCAGTGTCTATGGGGCAAGGGTTAAGGGTTTTTATTTGTGGGGGAGGGGGGGGGGGTGACAAAAATGGCTGTATAGTGAACAGGTCATTTGAGCCACTTGGGTAACCTATTGCCGTTTGTAGTCCGTTAACAATTTTACATATTAACAAGTGAAAAGCTGTCAATGTGACAGCAAACCGGGTTTTCTTTTATGTGAACTGTATCCATAATCCATGTCAACCCTGAATTGATAAACACAACCTATCCAGAGAAATGGAGTACCCTATACGTAATATTCTGCGAGAAAATGACGAAGTTCAACAGCTGGTATTTTTTTCATAAATTATCAAAACTCAGATTCCAAGTAATATGCACCTTTCTAATATATGTACAATTGATATGCAAAACAACAACTTCCTCTCTTGAAAACTGTAGGAGGAGTTATTCGTACAATAGGGGTACCCTAAATGCAGTATTCTGCGAGAAAATGACTAAGTTCAACAGCTGGTATTTTTTCCCCATAAATTATTAAAAATCAAAATCCAAGTAATATGCACATTTCTAATATATGTACAATTGAACTGCAAAAGAACAACTTCCTATCTTGAAAACTGTTGGAAGTGATATCCGTACAGTAGGGGTACCCTATATGCAATATTTTGCGAGAAAAAGACTAAGTTCAACAGCTGGGGTTTTTTTTCATGAGTTATCAGAAATCAAAATCCTAGCAATATGCACACCTCTGATATATGTACAATTGATCTGCAAAAGAACAATTTCCTATCTTTAAAACTGTAGGACGAGTTATCCGTACAATAGGGGTACCCTATATGCAATATTTTGCAAAAAAATGACAAAGTTCAACAACTGGTATTTTTTTTATATAAATTATCAAAAATCAAAATCCTAGCAATATGCACACCTCTGATATATGTACGATTGATCTGCAATAGAACAACTTCCTATCTTGAAAACCGTAGGAGGAGTTATCCGTACAATAAGCCGCCCGCCCGCCCGCCATTTTCACCATTTCAATAACCGGATTTTTCCTTTGGAAAACCCGGTTAAAAACCACAAGGTAAATTATCACTTGGTCATAATCAATTAGATATGTGTTATGTTTTAGGAAATCTACTTTAATTTCCTGTGCATTGTATGCTTGTAGAAATAAACGGTATGCATGTTGTTTGCATTATAAATGAAACTGAATATTATAAAAGATTTACCATTAAAGGCCTTCATGTCTCTTTTTACCAAATGTTTACAATTATTTGGCCCCTGGAGCTAGGGCATAAATTCCCCCGAATCTCTCTCTCTCTCTCCTCTCTCTTCCAGTTATAAATAAATTTATAAATAGTTTTCAAAAATCAAATACTAAATGGCGGGGTTAACAGTCAGAGGAGTTTTGGATTAGGGTTTAGACTCCAAATGATTCTTAAAATGCAAAAATAAGACCCTCTGTCAGGTTAATCTAAGGGCTATAGTACTCAGGTGACCTTCAAGGCCTGTAGGCCTCTTATTTAGTTGATTTTGATTTGATTTTGATTTTTATCTTTCTTATCATTAGACAATTATTGCTGAAATTACAATTGTAACCAACGATTTTTTTTTTGTATAACTAAATGTTGATTACCATTCTCATAGTAATCATAACTCCAGTACAGTACACAGATATTTTATTGAGTAAAATGAAGTTTTCATCGCTTTGGAACTATAACACACAGTCTATTAAAACACCATGTTGGCTAGAAAATACTTTAATTCCTTAATGAATACTAAATTCTTGCGGCACATCAGACAGGCTGTAGGTCATCGTGAAATGAATACATCAACTAAATTATCTAATAATCCAGAATGTCTTCGATTGAAACAGCCGGCCAACCATAACTTCTTAATCAGCCACCAATAATTTCTGGTAATGTCAGAATGGATCTAGAAAACACCAAGCACAAATATTTATTTCCTGTTTCTTCGATATATTGATTGAAAATTGGCGGGATAAAACTTTGATAAGGGCCGTTCGCGGATGTGTTGGGTGAAATCAAAATGACACTATTGACCTAATTACCTTATTGGTACATTTCCTGTCAAATGGGCGATGTTACGTGAAGTGTTATCTAGTTAATGTCCAAAGACGACCCGGTAGAATATTAGAAGATTTGAGTATTTATTATGGACAATTGTTTTCAATAAATACCAACCCAGATTGCTACTGAAAGGTTTAAACGCACTTTTATCTCAAGGCTACTGTAGTGAACATTTGAAAACGGCGATGAAATGGTGAACCATCATTTAATGTACATTTAAAATTTTAGATAGAATGAATGTCGTTTATATTATGAAATGTTTATAGCATTTATTGTTTATATCATTGATTACTATGGACTTTTTTTTAAATTTTTAAAATTTTTTTCGGGAGGGGGAGGGGGGGGAATGTGAAAAAGTAATATTTTTTATTCTTTCTTGTATATTTCATTTGTAAAATAATATCTGCTAAGTGATATTACAAATTTTATCTAAGTAACAGAATATATAAGGAAGAGCCCCACTATATTTATTATTATATATATATATTTTTAGAAAATTCTATTTTAGGTATTAACATACGTTTATATTTCATTTGTACAATAGCTTTGTCGGATTAATTGCTTAATAAACTTAAATATATTTACTTCATTTTTATAACAATTTCTAATAGAGGAGTTAATAAGTCTTCAACGTAAATTTTAAGTTCAAAGATTGAGAATCATTGGCTATTAAAATATTACGCATGCGAAACATATTTGATCTTTGCCATTTGTGATTGACGGCATACGTATATATCTATATTTATGATGTCACATTTAAATGTGAACCTAGAAGCTTTGAAACCATGTAATCGATTCTTGGATGTAACTTTACATCATAACAGCACAATTCCTCACTCTCTAAATGATTTATTGGTGAAAAATCATCTCAGCACACCGATTCACCTTTTATTAAGAGAGGTTCAGATATGTTGTGAAATCAAGTACATTTAAACCGAAATTATGAGTCGCAGATTTAAATTGTATTAACAAATTAATTACGTTCATTCTTAGTAAGTTATGCCAGAATAAAAATGTTTACAATTTATTCCTGCACTCTAAGAAATATCCAATTGCAAAAGCTTCAGACTTTGGGTTATCATATCATGTCATTCTCGAGAAATTTTTCCGTCAAAACATTTTCTTTTGTCATTTTATTGTCACGACTGGATAAAAGTTTAACCCATCAGAAACTGTTACTCCTCAAAATATGAATGAAATATGTATTTATTTAAGAATACTGCTAATCGCTGTTACGATGAAATGTTTAAGTTGCTATAGATTAAGTCTAAATAAAATACAAAAAATACAAAAAAGTAAAAAAAAAAAAAAAAAAAAAAAGCCAAATTGATAATTCATATTTTGTTCATGGTATTTCGAGAATGTCTCAAACAAACAAAGTATTTCAAGATATTTCAAATATAAATAAAAGGTTGTCACAAGTTCTTTGTGCATATATTTATCTTTTTATATATCTAAATAAACGTGTTAATATGTTGTGTTTCCCCTTAAAACAGTAGACGTTAAAATCTACGCATTCTTATAATAAGTAAATGACCAACGTCAATGACCTTGTTGATATGATTCTCATAAAGATAAATCAGTCACGATGACTTTGTAATAATGTTATATATTTTTATACAACGGGAAGTATGGCCGCGAAAAAAGTTCAAGCGTCAATTCATTGATTTTATAATAATGTAACGATTGGTACAAAGAGAACGGAGGGGAGACAGTTATTTTCCCCCAAGACCGCACGGGGACTGGTTTAAAATTTTAATGAATACAAAGCATTTATTTGTTTCTAAATTAAAGATTCTTCGTTATTTTGGACATATCCGATGTGCATTTCATTTGTTTTGCATTCAGTCTCTTGAAACAAATTGTGGTTTTTTTTCCAAAATAAGACAGCATAAAACTGTCAAGTTGAGGAAAAGTTTTGTCATATTGTGGTAGCATCATTATTAATCTTACACATGTTGTTGAAACTGAGCATTTTTGACTTTTATGGCCATAGAAGTGATAGAAAAATTTACTGTCTTTAGAGGGAAGGAATTGTTAAAATCACCGATTCAGTAGACAATCTGTCCAGACAGGGTTTTTTTTACCAGCGAGATGCGAAAGAACAAACTCGTTGCCATCACACAACAAATGAGAATATCACTCCTTATTTCCGCTTAACAGATTTTCTTCTTTTCATTTAAACGTCATGGGAATCTACTCTCTATTTAGACTTGGCGAGAGCTTAAATGCTTTAAACGTGTTTCATCCCACATAAATGTCATAAAGTTCTAGATCAAAAATATGATCCTACACACAGATGCATTTCCGTACCAGATGGTTCTAAATTAAATGAACGTATATGGACGTTGGCGTTCTTTGCTCTTCGGTGGGCAGGACTACGTAAGAAAAAGGTCGCTTAACCTCCATAAGATAAGTTTCAAAAAGTAGTTCAGGTATGTTAGATTGCTTTTAAATTGTTATTTTTTAGAAACATTTTTATTCATTTTCTCATTTGTTACACTCACCGCAGTATAATTATAACATCAAAGTTGGTGAAACTAATTTTCCAATATATTTACTTAAAAACATAAGTATTTAGTCATATTGTTTTATTTTTTTACTTTGGAAACTTGGAACAATTTTAAAAAAGCAAAATAATCTGTCAATAAAGTCTTCCATAGATACACCATTGATAAAACTTTGTTTATTCTCGTTTGTACTCAATGTTCGAGTAGAAAAAATAGCTTAAAAATAATCAAAAGTCCATAGATGGCATAAACTTGTTGACTTTAAAGTAAGAATTATTTTTTCGAAATTGGGGCATCTAGATTAAAATTGAAATACTATAAATATATAAATAGAAAACTATTTACTATTTTCTCAAGGACATGCGATCATTTTTATGATATTATTACATTTGTAACATGAAATATTATTTAAAACATATGTCATCCTCAAAATAGACGTCTTTGTCGGAATTTTACTGTCTTGTCATCTAACACATTGATTTGATCACTGAATGTCATCCTTAAAGCTATATATGCCGTTTTTAACGCTGTTTTTGCTATGTTGGAAACCCGATCCAAACTTTGTCAGTGTGATGATCTACATAAGTTAAAAAACTTTCTGCAAATTATACAATTTAATTCAAACGCATTAAAAAGTATTGAATTTCCAATTAATTTTAATGACCGACCCAGTTTGCAATATTCATTATAACCTGATCATGTGATGTCGCAAGCCTATTCAGTTTGAAACGTAAATGTAGAAGTCGATGCGAAAGCGTGGTCGGCATGCTGGTAGCAGGCTAACGCATTCGTAGACAGAAGAAAAAAAAAGACAGATACACTAAAGTTGTTAGTCGAGGGGCCCCCGAAAAATGGTTATACTGACGTTGTTTTATTTATTCTCTGATCAGGTATGAATTAAAATGGTGGTCTATATCGGTTTATTCTTTCGTAACTAAAGTTAAAAGGGAGTATTTTTTTGTCAACGTAATAAAAGTATTTTCAGTATCTAAATATTTTTTTATAATTTATTGGGGGTTTTTTCAACACAAACACACAATTATAATCACAAAGTTAAAGTAGTATACATCCAGAATACTGCCATACACATGTCATACTTCACTCACACACTGACACATTCAAAATTAGTCACTGCTAATAAGTAGTTACTTTGTAAACTTAGAGAAAGAAAAAGAAAAACAGAAACAAATGAAAGAAAAAGGGAAAAAAATCATTATGAGAAAAAACAACAAAAACATGATTATTCAAAAATAATTTTCCATTGACCCATAGTTTTTCAAAGGTGTACAGTTTTTGTTTTTGAATAGCTGCATATTTTTCTAAATAATATTTTATTTTAGATGACAAAGTAATCTAGCAATATTTGGCAATTTGTTTTGCATCAAGCAATAAATATGTATTGTTTGGCATACAATATAATAAAATTATTAACTTGTTACAATAAGACAATGAAAGTTCACCAAAAATGATGGTAGACACATTAAAACAAACTCTTTCAGAAATCCTTCTGTATATTTGAAAACTTAAGGTGGTATGGGACACCTCCATATTGTGACGTACTTCCGAACGAAATAAACAATAAAATCAAGCATACTCTTTCCAAAAATTGTTACCTAACAGCGTAGCGCATTGGGATACACCGTTAACTACGAATCTTTAAGTCATTAGTTCGAATCCCGCTGGGCCTTTTATAATTTTTACCTTTTGGAAAAAGTTCAGGTCATGTTTTTGTTTACATTTTGAATTTTCCGGGTGAAGACCTAAAATGAATGTGACAAATGTTTGGAACTGTTTATTTATGTTCAAAATTAACCAGCAGATAGAAAAAAAACAGCTTGAAAAAGAACTTTTACGGTATAATGAACCAATGTAAACAAAAACATGGCACGGGCCTTGTTTACATAGCAAAGAATTGTGAGCTCTGTATCTTGCTCATAACTCTACAACTGACACTTAAATTTTGGTTAATCATTAGAAATGCCTTACTAAAGCATTGTAAACTATAATCAAAGTACTGAAAGTACTGATAGGCGGAAGCATGATTGCAAGTGTCAATGTCATAATGTTATTATAACTATTTTCTCCTTAAGAATTAGTTTGATAACAGAAAACACTATTCTAATATTTCAATAAAGGTGTATACATGTAGTTAATGTGGTAATACTCAGTTATTGCACCAGATTAGTCTGGATCATGCCTTAAATAAAGATTAAATGAGAAAAGCAATTTAAACATCAAAATTTTAATTTTGTTTAGTACATTCGTATAACAAGTTGACACGATATGCAAGCTGATATTACAGGTATACATTTTCATTTATTATGCAGACTTATTAAAAATGTTCATTTTGACATCAAAATGATGAAAGAATATTATAGTATTAGAATTTAGTAAACTGAACTTCTGAAACTGCAGTATTTTATTCTCTTTTTTTCCACCAAAATAAAGAAGTTACATTTGTACATCACTTGATTACAGTATTTTACATAATCAAGTAGTCTGCGTGTCACTTTGCTCACCTGAGAAGAAATAGCCATTGAGAAATCAGCTTTATAGAATAATACACTAAATATATGGACAATGTGTAGTAAAAAAGGTAATAAATAAAGAGATTTTCAAGTTTTCTTAATGTATTCTCAAGTTTAACAGTAACAGGATGATTTCAAAGTCATTTTATATGTGTAGAATTGCAGACCTCTAAATGATCCTCAGATTGCAGTTCATACATTTTGTTGACAAATGTTTAAAACTTAAAAAGAATGTATTTACTAACTGTACTGTACACCAAACATAATTATTTTACAAAGATCAAACATGTATGCAAATGTTGAGAATTACAATACAATGTAAAAGCCCAGTAATTTATGAATAGCTATAGATTGATATTCAATAATGTACAAATTATGTGTCCTTTACAATTGCTCCATGTTGTACTGTCAAATTACAGGTCTCTAATACTGAAGACATTTGAACTTTTAAGTCTTTATTTTAATACTAATGGAATCTTCAAGAGAACTTCCCCCATGACAGAACATTCAATTTTTGCTATATTGAATCAAAAATGGGTAGGGATTTGAAAACTGATAGAGAAAATTCGGACAGGAATAATTTTAAAAATTACTGAAAACTTAATGCTTTGTATCTATTTAGTGCCACTACCATTTATAAACTGTTTTTCATTATTTAATCAGTTTTATTATTTGTAGTATTTTCACAATGAAGAAAATCTCAATCGTAGTGTAAAATTTTAAGGGATTTTTCTTAATTTTTCAAACCTACTTTTTTGAAAGTGAAAATAACACTACAATCAAAGGTCTATAACATACATTTGATGGTTTTTCATTATCATCAGTGGATTTTTTTTCATTCTGAGTAAACGTCATCCTTAAAGTAGGGGATATTAATTTGGGTATGTTCGTCCGTCCGTGCGTCCATCTGTCTGTAAAACTTTCGTTTCCGTGCGATATCTCAAAAAGCGTTTGAGCTTTTGCAATAAACTTTTATATATAAACACCTTATGGCTTAAAGAAGACCCATATTGAATTTTCGGTCAGAAAGTAAAAAGTCAAGGTCATACTTTCCAATATTCTGCGTGTAACACTTTAGTTTCCGGGCGATATCTTAAAAGAAGTTGCCCTGTTTTAGAGTGATTTTTAAAAAATTCACAAACAATTGAAATGTAACATTTGTTTACAAAAGAATACCTAAAAATTAAAAATCTATAAATAGTTACCTGATTAGTCTTTCACAAGGGTAATTTTGACGTCATTAAAAGTGCATTTTCCCGTATTTCAGTAGTTTTTTTTAATATAAAACTATGCCCGCAGCTGTCGCCCACGATAAAATTCACAAAATGACTTTTTTCATGTGAGATCACACAAACTATATTAATTTCGTTGTGGGCGACGGCTGCGGATACATTTTCTTCTTCAAAGAACAAAGAGAAACTGTGCTATTTTTAATCATTTTTGACAACATCTTAAAAATATGACATAGTGTTTAAGTCATTATTCTCTTTTGAAAACAGAATAAAATTGCATAACTTGTACTTTATACACATAACTTTTGAATTTTAGGGCATATATTGAAAGAAACTGTACCCTCTTCTTTCTTTGAGTTGTTGCAATGAAATTTGATATCACAACTCCTAATGACATAAAAGGGACTCCTATAAATTTTGAAGTCAAAAGGTTAAATGTTCTTGAAAAAATCTCAGAAGTACTAAAGTGCCACCCCTCCCTATTTGTGCTTTGCCTTAAACTCTGTAATAAATGAATAGATTTATATATGATTTTGACCTAAATAATTTCATCAATTATTTGATTTAAAAAACTATCTTCTTCACAAAACATATGCTTAAATTCATTAACAAATCGAAATCATAAATAAAATAAACTGAAGAACGAGTTAACAAAATCGAACGCAGCGGAAATTGACCTTTCTATAAGTTGAAAGGAGAACGGTCATGGGAAATTATTTCATTATACTATTTGATTGAACTCGCGATAAAAACATTAAATTTAAACTTTCTTACAAATCTACTTGCCACGGTGTGTATGCATTTTTCTCTGAATATCGCTATTGCGTGTAGAAAAATACGATTCATTAGATATTTAGCAGTTTAGAACGTCCCCTATTCATTTTGTGGTCAATTTATTTTTGTCATGGTTCTATGTGATCTTAAATATTTCTAAGTCGTGAAGTAAAGTTACGGTCATAATGTATGCGTAAAACCGTTAAGTAAACATCGCCAACTTTTATTCCGAATATCCTCTATTTTACATCAGTGTATAATGGACATTATCTTATTGTGTCATAATATAGGAGTTTTTAGAGAGTTAGATCACCTTGTGCAAATTGTAGTGGAGGGATCTAGCATTGCTAACTGTATGTATGGGGGTTTGTGTGTTAATGTATAAAGGTCTGTGGGCAAGATAGTCTCGATGATCGCTTATCCTGAATTAATTCCCAAGATATTCTATATAATAAATACATATCAAGTTTTGTTGAGTTTACAATAGAACTCAATAAACAGTCTAAATGTTGTTAAAGAAAAACATTTATATGCACGCCTTTTCTGGTCTTCCACTCTCTTTTTTTCCGTAAGCGGGGGACACAAATTCTCTGAACTTTCAAAATATAATCTTTTTCATATTTAGTTGAAATTGACAGATTCATTTTATTTCGAATGTAGTAAAATACTTCTAAATGACTAATACCATTAAGAGTCATTAACACTGATATCATTATTTGTATAAAAAAAGAAGAAGAAATTTTCCATTTAATAAATTTCAAACAGAAATTTTGATTAACTTTTACATGTTAAAATGCTTAATTTTATCTTAAACAGACACTTTTCGCTTATTTATTTTTTTTTAGTATCTTATGACATTAGTCTAATGACTAAGTGTCAGTAGTATTAACTTAATGATTTTAAAATATGTTGCTGTAAATCATTTTGTCTGCTTTAATAGTAAAGATTAACAATCTGCTCAATCATTTGTACGTGTGACAATGCCAATATCAGCAAACATTATTACTGTGAACCCTAGGCGCTGCGCATGGTTTCTATTTATATTTACTGGAATTAATTAATTAATTTCCTCTCCATGGTGCCTATTCTGTTTCGATGAATAATGGTACAGAATCAAAAAATATTTCAAGGATGATATTTTAAAATATGGTCTGAAACAGCTGTTATGAAGCATTATTAAACGTATTCATAGCACAGATTTCATTAGTTCCTCTTGACCTTATTGAGATTTGAAATGTGTAATATTTTGATATTCTTCGTGATAGATTACTTTTTGTTCTAGTTTATTTCACAACTTACATGTACATGTACAAAATTAATTCTTTGATAAAGCTCCAGCGAAAGTAATTCCTAAATGACAAGGGTATTATAGAGGTTAGTTCCTTCGCTTATGAGCAGATCCCAGACATTTGGAGTCACCTGTACTCTGAAAATTTTGGACCATATATTTAATAAAATATATTACGGTAAATTACATATACAAAAAGTAAAATAAGGAACTGTATTTTGCGGTGGAAGGGTTTCAAGAAGAAAATGAACATTTTACTTATTTCAGTTTTTAAGGGTACTAGAACGTAGTAACGTATAAATAAATGTGAAGAAATAGGAATGATATAGTAGATAGGAATATACAACCTAAGGAGTTTTCTGAGATACTGTAGAGCCATATCTTGTGATGTGTCATAAGCTGATCTAAAGATGTTCCTAACTTTAATTTTTCTTAAGTTAATCTTAAGAACACTATTAGGTAAAATAACTTGGAAACGTTTTGTGAACATGCCTGCAGCTGGTGATCTCTGTACTTTAAGACCAAATAAAAATATTTTCATACACAAAAAGCAAGGACGGAAAAGGCATGACTCTCGTTTTAATTAGGGCATGCACCTGAATAACGTATAAAAGGAATCTTGATAAAGAAAAAAAGCTCTTTTGTAAAATGGGTTTAAACATGACTAACCTCTCATTGGATGAAGTATTTCCTTATTTCTAACATATAAAGATGTTTTATTTTTTTTAATTTATTGCTTTTGTGCAATAGCAATTTCATAATATAGTAGTATTTTCATAATATAGTAGCAGTATATACAGTTCATGCCATTGTGTAAACGTTTAATTATATCTGCACATCTTGTGTAACGTATTTGTATTTTATACAGGTAAGGAAACAGTGAATTAAAATTTAAGAACTTATGCTAAATCCAATAAAATGAAAGGATTACAAGAAAAAAATGTTTTTTAATTACATATTTCCTATTGGATGACAGATGAAATGTATGGGCTGCAAATTGTCTCTATAAGGTGGGTCCCTACTCGAGTGCCCTCCTCACTGATAGTTCTGTATACACTTTATTGATAATATGTAATTATCATTACTTATTAAGCACAACATTATTGTATATACCTTGTTTTAATAATATTGCATAAGTAACAGACAAATGTGTAATTTTCTGCAGGTTAAGAAG
>WFKH01011581.1:60716714-60734941 GCA_016163765.1 Magallana hongkongensis | reverse complement strand
ATATCTAGGTCAAGTTTGGTTTTGGGTACGATCGAGCAATTTTCGACAGAGTTATGCCCCTTGGACTTAGAAAAATTCCAATTATATTCAGTTTACGCTCATTTTCTTAGTGGATGTTTCCAAGGGAGGGGGCATAAGTGTTTCACACACATCTCTTGTTAATGAGTATTTCTATTGTGACGTTTTTCAATAACGTAATTTTGCAACAAATACTACTTTAAATCATATCTTTGTTATACAGCAAAATTCCGCCCTTGTTCCAAATCAATAGTCTATTTTCATTGGCATTTAAGCAGCCAAGGTGTTTCTTTGATATATAAACAGGCGGGGTGTATGCATATCTTTTGGAAGATTACATGTACATCAAGAAAGTGCTCCTGAAAAATAAAAAATTGCATCCTAGATTATTTTTAAGAAAGACATGTATGGAGAAAAAAAATGTGAAAATATCGGACAATATGATATGTAGATATTATTAAAGTTGTAAGACTAAAGAGTAGCACTAGGAAAAGTGGATGTTGTTTAAAACCGTTTTCTCAGGGCCTCATTAGCTGGAATCCCCTTAACTGTATTATATGTTTCCTATAGCCTATCCTGTCAAAGAATCAAAGACACGGGCATATCATAGTATAAAACGTCAAAATTACCCCTTTTGGGGCCCTTGATTCAAAACATTTACAATAGATAGATAAAGAAAACATATCGGTGTGTGACTGACCTATTCAGCAATAAGCCGGGAAGATGTTGTTAATTCCTTCCTAACACGTGTCCACCGATCAAAGTGGTCTCAAATAAAAAATATTCATTAATATACCCCGTTCTCTGCCAGACTTTTTCTTTCTTTTTTCTCCGAACGCGTTTATCCACTGCCAAATGGCCGTTTTTGAGTCGACATCTTGTATGCGTACTAAAGTAAGCTTGTGATTTAACGTGATGATTGTTTTAAACTGGGGCATTTACATTCCGTACCGGAATGTAAAAAAATAATTAAAAATTATACAATACTCTTAAATGCGTTTGGATTAAATTGTATAATTTGACGAAGATTATAATTTATGGAGCTTAAAAACACTGACATTTCTTTATTTAAAAACATTTCATACGGCATAGATAATTTTTTTTTAAGTGCAAACTAGTTTGCTTGCGCCAAGATAATAAGACAGGAGGTTCTTGGTGAAAGAAAGGAGGTTCTTTGCGAAAGAAAATAGCACAATTTTATTCTTTATTAAAGAATGTATATAACACTTTGCTGGATAATTATGCCATTTCAAATGTTGCAGTTTTGCACCCGCTTAAGATGCAGTTTCGTACAAATCCATATATACTAAAGGATAGACCATTGCCTGGAGAGTGTATAACAACTTTTCAGTGTGTCTCACTAGACAGGTGAGATATTCACCTCTAAAAATTAATATCCCATGGATAGGAAAATAATAATTTCCATAAAAGAAATAATTTTCCTATAGTAATTTCTAAAATCCTATAGGACTTTCTAAAAAAAACTAACAGGAATTATATTTCCTATAGAAGAAGAGTATTTTCTACAGGAATTTAATTTAGACAGGTAGTTTTCCTATAGGACATTAAGATTTCCAATCGGATTTTAAAATTTAATTATTTAAATCCTATCGTAATTTAAATTCCTATAGGAAGCTCTTTTATTCCGGTAGAAAATTTTTAATTATCCTGTATGAAATTCCAATTATTTTTCCAATGGAACAAAATGATTTTCCTGTAGGAAATTATTTTTTTAAAGGTAAATATCTCACCTGACAGGTGAGATACATCAATAACAAAAAAGATTATAAATTTTTTAAGCAATGACTTTTCATATGATCTGTTTAAATTCTTCGATACATGCACCTTAGACGGGTGCAAAAATGCCACCTTGGCACTGGTATAATTATCCGACACCGTGTTATATTCTCTTTAGCAAACCAATTTAATGCAGTCTTCAGAAATAGGTATCTTCAGTCCGGGATTCACAGCCAGTGTACAAATAAACGGTTTTTTCACACAAATGGCAAGCTTACTGTAGATCTTCCTTAACACATTTTTTCTACTTTCTACTGTACACTTTTGTTTTATCGTTTTAATATCAGTATGTATTTTGAAGCAGCACATTGCTGGCATTTATCTACAAAGCACTTCGTCTTTCGCTATGTTGTACGTGTTTCTGGGTCTTTCGAAGCATTTCCTTAAATAGTTCTTTGATCATTCGGAACACAGCATACGTACTCTTTGTCTTAAATATTCAATTATTTTATATTATATTTGAAAATCGTTGCTGCTCCCTTGTTTACTTTATATGTTTTTTAATGCTACATAATTTCGAACGTTTTCCTCCCAATCCTATGCAGAGGTTTGCGCAAACCTCGACTCCATGTCATTTTACAGCAGACACATTCCAAAGGGCAACTACTCTAATTTCTAAAAGAAAATATGGGACACTGTTTCTGTAGTATAAAATATGAAATGCCGATGTAAATTCTCGTTTCACGTTTAAACCAATTAAACTGAGACAGTTCAGTCATAGACTTTATAGGTTTATTGTTGTTTTAAAATACGTTTTCATCTTTTTTCTGCATAATGTATACGTTTTAAAATGTCACACCCGTCTCACTTTATATGGGATATCCATTCCTCCGGGTATTCCTACAAAGGGAATCCAGTCCCTATACATGTCAATGATATTGTGACGGATTGTGAAAGGGAAGTAGGTGGTAGGCTCCCTCCAGCTTTTTTACCCTCTCTCGAGCTCACCAAACCGCTGCTTGGCATACCTGCACATATTCCTCCACTTGTCTATAACCTCTGTTGCTCTTTTGGTATGCTGAAATTCCGACTTCTTGTCCTCTTGGGCTTTGAGCAGAAGTCTAAGTTCTACCTGTTTTCACATGAAGTAAAAATGCTTGAGTAATATAAGTTATTACAGCGTTAAATTGGGTCGTTAAGTTAATACATTTTACTTTCATAATCGGTGGTTACAGACGCCCATTGCGCAAAATTAATTTACTTTTGGGAAAAAATACCGATAATCACTTGGGTCATATTTATTTATAAAATCAAACGCATCGGGGGTAATAATGATGAGTTATTTGGTGCGACGGACGTTGTCGATTTTGGTTACCCCTCTGGAGTACTAAACTTTGCTATTTTCTCCAGAACCCTCTTCGCACCCCCTCCTCGAAGATGAGTCTTTAATTGTTAGGAAATGTCTACTAAAATTGTAAATTTCATGTCCTCTGGGCTAGGGGAAAATCTAAGCTCTTGTTAAAACGGACCTATGCTAAACAAGGGCTGGATTCTATCCTTTAAATATGCTGACATTAGATTGCAAAAATACAAATTATGGGAAAATTATTTATTTTAGATTTTCATTATTGCAGGATTCAGGATGAGAAATAAACAATTTCTTTCCACATTTTCTGGTAACGTTAGACACTGAAGTAACTCGTTTCACTTTGTCTTTGGAGGAAACGGAATGAATAATAACTCTTTTTTGTCTATTCTGATGCAAAGATATATTAGCAAGATTCATTTCACATTTCTGACGAAGATCTCTAGTTTTTGTAATAACTGTGAGACATGAGTCACAAATATAAGTGTTATCAAGGTTTGGAAAATAACGTCCAACACCTACAAAATATCTTAAGAAAATGATTTTCAATTCTGTTTTTCAGTAAACGTACATGTCATGAAATGCTCTTACTGCACACAATGCAGAACTTAACCTGCTTAACTGGAGTCGCAATATTTATCATCCATAAGATGATATAACATGTCCTGTAAAATGTTCACCTGCAAACAACCTTCCCGCCATATTTGTTACATTTCATGAAAGTAGTCTATACCCAGTCTACTATGCGCGATGTGTGAGGATAACGTGACCTGGTTTACACATTGGCTGGGTTTCCCGGACTTCTAGCGTTCATGTTTTAGGTCACCTGAATCACTTAGGTGACCTTTTGCAATTGGTCTTCGTCCGTAGTCGTTTTACAGTTTTAACTACTTCTTTAAAACTGCAAGGCTAATTGTGACCATTTTAGGGTTGAAGCAGGCACGTACCATCGTTTTGAAAAGTTGGGGGGGGGGGGGGGGGGGGCAACTCTAGGCAATTCAATTTTCTATATGTAAAGTTAAGAAAAATGTTTGCTTCGAGAAAAAGATGATGCTACGTGCCTGTGAAGCATTACTAGGATAGGTGGAATCTAAATTGTAAAATGTATGACCTTACCGTCCCTTGGGCCTCATGGGCGGGACCAAGTATGCAAAAAAAGGCTAAATTTACGAAATTCTTCTTCTCTACTCCTACACTTGTGGAAAAAAACTAAATGCATGCTTATGATGTCCATGAAGCCTGACATTTTCACATCTTTCTCCGTACATGTCATAAATAATCTGGAGTGCATATTTTAATTTTCAGAAGCACTTTACTGATGTATGTGTATTCGTCCAAAAATATGGGACTCCCTGACAAGTCCGTCTAAGGATCATGGTAATCAGGTGACTGTGAAGGCCTGTGGGCCTCTTGTTTGCTTTCACCACCATTTTGATAAAATACGAAAGATTAAAAAGCTTCTAGGGTTTTTTTTAAATTACGGTGCTGAAG
Source organism: Magallana hongkongensis (assembly GCA_016163765.1). Lineage (NCBI taxonomy): Eukaryota > Metazoa > Mollusca > Bivalvia > Ostreida > Ostreidae > Magallana > Magallana hongkongensis. The sequence goes on along the minus strand of WFKH01011581.1, from coordinate 60,730,329 downwards.
GCCAGTTTTAAGCATTTAATGACTCTACTAAAAGCTTCGTTATCAGAATCATGAAATCTGATTGGTAAAGAAATTTGTCAAAATTTGTCAACATAACGTCATTTACATGAGACCTTCTTGGAGTTTCTTCAGACCTTCACGCGACAATTAAAACAAGAGACCAACAGGCCTAAACGGTCACCCGAGTACCATGATCCTACGGACTTGTCGGGGAGTCCCATATTTGCATTTTATGTAGAGAAATCTCATATATGCATTTAATTAAGCTTCATTACGAGTTTTTAAAAAAATATAAAATATGGTGATGAGGACCCCCTTCCCATACCTGAAATCTTGCAACAAGAACTATGAAATCTATAAGTTTGGTGAAAACTTTAAGATAATAAGAGTTCAGTGCATAGAGCGGCCACCGCGCTAACCACTCGGCCATCTAGGCAAGACAAAAATCTTGCTGTCGATGACGAACGGAACCTAGCGCGTTGGTCGCTCACTACACGGTCGTTTGAGATATAGGTAGAATACAGTTAAACGACAATTTGAGAGGATCGGAACGATACACATTGCATAGATATATACATATAATAAGCACAAACATTGCAATAACTCTCAAACTGTCATATACCTGCCCATAGTGAATGATACAGATATACATAAAGCACAGGGGAATTCACTATATTGGAGCCGGGGCTTGAACTTACGACCTCTGGAACACACTCTTCTAGTAGTGAGCGGCCACCGCGCTAACCACTCGGCTATCTAGGCAAGACAAAAATCTTATGTATTTTAATTTTAATCAGATAAATTTCTCAGCATAGCTTAAACATTTTAGTCAGGATCAGATCTGGAGCGAGATATTCTTTGATGAAAATGTTCTACAAAAATAAGTTTACCTCTTCTGGTAGAACTCAACGTTTCCTAATAAAGGGCTTGTATAATCTGTGTTCGAGGTTTTCTTGTAGAAACAATTAACAATCCTCTAAAGGTTCGTTGTACTTTATTGTACATATATAAGTATTATTAGACCCTGTAAAGACAATATAACAAATATAAATATTCGGAATAAAAAATAGAACATCAATGTTATTTTCCTCATTATTACATGATATCAATATCGAAGTTGAATTAAATCAAATAAAGGGAGTTAAATTTTACATGTAATTTTAAATTCACACAAAATCTCCCATTTTTATTTACATATACATATGTGAGTAGACATAAAAATAAAGATGCTTATGTAGATTACCATGAATTTTATTTATGCATAGAATTATTAAATAACCATATAAACATACCATTCTATGGGGAATAGGTCCCTCATATGAATATATGGTATTGTCAACTACATCATATATATATATATATATATATATACACACACACGCAATTGCCGGTTTATTCTAGTACTTGAATATAATCATAAAAGAAGGTTTAATTAAAATACAGTTCTCGTATTTCAGGAAGACTGTAATTATTTACATTATTACCAAAGTCTCATTATCACTGAACTTTCATTTCAGAAAAGTGCTAGATAAAATATAAATGCGCTTAATTACTGGATTGACTTTTAATAGAAATATTAGAAATGATATTAATATAAGTAGTAATAAATTAACTTAACTGAGCTCAATTAAAGGTCTCAATAAGTCAGTGTATGAATGTTTTCCTCACTTTCAACTATCAACAAAGTACTGACCGAAAAGTAAAGAACTAGTGGAGGGAAAATCCACAAACCAAAAATAAACGAAAACACCGATGAAATAAAAAGACACATCTAAACCTTGATCAGACTTAAATTACTACCCTAAAGGCAATTGTGGAAACTTCTAATAAATGGTGCCATGGGCGAATGCATACACATTGATTCTGTTGAAAATAAAGTCATTCAGATATATGCATGCAGAAATTTCATAAATTGATACACATACATAATATACAATTACTAATCGATATATATTTAATTAAATCATAAATTATGAGACTGCTACATTCTTCCCTGGTGCGAGAATAGGCCCACGCCATTGACCCGTAACTAACATAATGAAAATAGCGGCATAATATAAAGTTAAAACAATACTGACCTGTGAAAATCGTTACGAGTGCTTTAGCGGAATCTGTCAATTTTCTTGAATACTCCGGTAATAGTGTTTGTAAATAGTTGACTGTAGCCATTCCGTAGGCTGTATTTGCTGAGACACACTATTATCTTCTGTCCACCTTGGCTTGACTCGGTTTCTCTTTGACACTCTGTGCCGTCATTGGGGATAGGAATCTTCTTCACATTTTGTCTCTTCAACAGAAGATTCTTTCTCAAACTTATTTCTGTTTCCGCAACAGAAGGATCTTCTGGGTCAAGGTTAGAAAACATTTTCTGTCCATCTTCATCTCTCTATCATCTGATTCTGGACTTTGGTAATCTTCATTAGTTCTATTTTACTAATGGACAATGGAGCGTCTTCCACATTCTGCTCTTTTTGAGTCTTGGTGCCTGTACTTTTTACAAAACTCAGATTCATTATCATCATATTTATCCTTTGATGACGGTGATATGGACTGATTGTCCGGACATGAATCCTTTTGCATCACCCTAGTTAGGTCACCTGAGTCACTCAGGTGACCTATTGCGATTGGTCTTCGTCCGTCGTCGTGCGTTAACAATTTTACATTTTTAACTTCTTAAAAACTACAAGGCTAATTGTTACCATTTTTGGTTTGAAGCATCTCTATGGAGGGGGGAAGGGGGTTTAAGTATGACCATATATTGAACATGTATTTTTCTTTAGGGTAATTGCTGTTTTTCATCCATTAACAATTTTAACTTGAAAACTACATGGTAAATTGTCACTTGGCAATATTGAATTGATATGTGTTCTATTTTAGGAAATCTACTTTACTTTCAAAAATCTTCTTCTGTACTCCCACAAATCTGTAAGAAAAACTGAATTCATAATTATGTAGACCAGGAAGCCCTCTACCAAAATTGTAAATTTCATGTCCCCCTGGGAAGGGGTTTTGACTCAAGGGTGGGTTCAAAATAGTCATATAGTGTTAAATTAATCCATATAATGGGTGTGAGTGGGCTGTGTATTATGTTAAAAATTTAAATTATTTTATTCAGATTTTGAATTTTCATGAAAGAAATTAGTACATATTTAGAAAAAAAAATGAATGAAGCTGTCTACCAAAATTAAAGATATCATGAAAGCCTTTGGCAAGAGTTTGGGAAGGGGGTGTAACAGTTAATGGAGTTATCTTCCCTTGCTTGTTCATATTTATTCATTATTCATTGTAAAATAATGTTATTAAGAAGTTAAAATATTAAAAGAGTTAAACAAGTTTTTTTGATTTATTTAAAACAAAACAACCAAAACAGTTGGTTAAGTTTTTAAATAAACAGTAATTTGTCAGTGGTTTTTGTTTTCATATAAATGTCCTAAGGGGGAGAGTGTCTGTCTGGCCCTGAGGATGGGAAGGGGGGAAGGTTGTTGTTGTTTTGAATAAAATAAGTATACCAGCCATCTTTAGTTTAGCTATGAAAACATAAACATAAAAGCTATCTTGAAAGTTAACAAATATGGGACAATTATTTCCTATCAATGTCCTTGTTGAAAAGATTTCAGGTAGGAAGGTGACGGTCATTACCATATTTTAGATTTTATTTTACTCCAGAATGAAGCTTAATTAAATGCATATATGAGAATCCTCAAAAGGTCTGTGTATGTGCTATGGTACTCAGGTGACCGTTAAGGCCTGTTGGCCTCTTTTTCTTGATGCTGGCACTGGTACTGGAGACTGGATCTTTGTTCCAATAGGGACAAGTAGATTACGATGAAGTGTTTTGCATCTCCCTTACTTATCTTCTCTACTTACCTTATAATCAACGTTATCAGTGATAGGTTGGCTAATGACATCATAGGGTTGATCTTCCCATCTGTTTTCCGTCAGAAGCAACCACTTTCACCAATACCCTATCTCCAGTACTCAGTGAAACTCCCTTTGTCTTCGAGTCATAAAGGGCCTTCTGCCTCGATTGACTGATCTTTGTCGCTGTATTAGCAATGGTATAAGCAGACTTTTGGACATAATTTGACAAACTCAGTGTCTTCTCACCATTGTCCTCTCACCATTGTCTAACCCTAATTTGGTTCCCTTTTGTTCAGGCGAAGCATAGAAATGAGTTCTGTTGAACCTCTCGGTGTTATTGTTGCCCATTGAGTGGTATGGCGTGGATTTTTTTAGAAGTCCATAAGGAGTGATTAAGTGATTAAATAATGAATCTGTTGTGGTCTTGGTAGTCTGGTTTTTATTTGGAACAGCTACTCAAATTTGGCAAAATGGTCTGTAATTACCAGTATGTTCTGAACTCCACCTTTAGCTAGTTCCAATGTCAGAAAGTCCATTCATACAAGATGACCTTGTTTATGAAAAAAGAGCATTTCTTAGGTAAACTTTTTAACCCCCATTGTTCGGTCAAAAATCTGTCTCAGTCTAGCTAAATGGTCCTTATAGTCCTTGAAAATATAAACAGGTTGTCTAAATAAATATAACATATCTTCAAGTGCAGATCTCCTAGACACTTCTCTTGTAGACGCTGATAAATCGCTAGAGCATTGGCTATACCAAAACCCATCTTACATGTATTGAACTCGTAAAATTCAAGTGTCCCCACTGTAAACGCAGTTCTGTCCTTGTGTGACTCTTCTATCTCTATCTGGAAATACCCTGATACCTGATTTTAAGCACAGGAAAAAATCTGTTGCCAGAGAGAGAGTCTAAGATCTCAATGCTTATGAGAGCATAGTTATCCTTAATCGTCCTGGAATTAAGTTGACGATAGTCAATACAGAGACGTAACGATTCATATATAACGAAAATATATCAGGAAATGCCGAGATCAGGTCCTTGCATTGATGCTCTTCTTCTTATGTCACATCTGGAGAAATGTTGATCTTGTCAAAGATGATTTTCAGATCAGGACTAATAGTGGAACTCTCAGGCAACATGGTATTCAATATCTAAACAAGTTTGAGTCCACACAAACATTCTCGTTGTGGCACTGCAACTATCCTTGTGGTAACGTTGCATATCTCCACAGGAACACTGACACTAGACTTTGAGCTGGAGAGAGGAGTAATATTTAGATCCCTATGGATAATGGATTTCCCTGTAGGTTGAAGCATAGCGAGGACCTTTTGGTATGAAAGCTTCTTATCTATGTATCTCTTTCATTAGGTAGAATATTGAGTCTCTCTGTTGCAGCAGATTTTATGATTCAAAGTCTATCGCTATGGCGATACAACTATCTTTGTCTCAGTGCTATACACCTAAATGCCAGATACCATGGTGTATGCAATTTGTCATCTTGCAGATATCTGGTGCCAAACTAATCACGAGTTACGAGGGCCATTCAAAAAGTTTTGCCTTTCCCAGTACACCATAAAACATTGAATGTAGATCCCTTCAAACACAATTGTTACGGTTCATTGAATTCTTTATCAACCACACCGTCCTTGCAGATATAGAATTGCTTGACTTTTTGAAGTTTTGTCAAGTTTTGAATATATCCTTTACGTGATAATCTATTGTTTTTTCATGGGAAAGAAAGTAAGTAGAACAGCATAAATAAGAAGCTACATGAAAGCCTTACTTAACTTAAAAAATCAGCAAAGGAAACATTCGAAGAAGTACAACCACATATAGAACCGTTTCCAGGTGGTAAAAAATGTTAAAGATGGAAGAGAGTGTGTTAAAGATGATGTACCATACGGAAGACCAAAAACGATTTGTAATGCAAAACATTTGCTGAAAATCAAAGATTTAGTAGAGAGAGAGGGAAGATACACTGTTAAAGACTTAGCTCAAATAGTAAGAATATCTATGGGAGCAGTTTATAAAATGCTAACAAAAGACCTCGGATACAGGAAGATCTCTGCAAGATGGATACCTCATTTACTAATGGAGAAAGCTAATCATGTTTCATGTGCGAAAAATAAAAAAAACTATTCAAAAAGAGGAAAAATCGACTATTTTCAGTGATAGTAACATGAGATAAAACGTGGGTGCATTAAGACGAACGGACTCGTGTGTACATAGATAGGGCGACTGGACCCGGTACAACCTCTACATGCATTTTATACACAACATTTTAATAAAAGTTTTATTCCAAAGTTGACTAATTCAAAACAAATAAATTATTTTAACATTTACCAGAATCTGGATAATTAATGAAGTCAGCTATTTGCTGATCCATTTCACAAACCACTTTTCTGCCTTTTCAATTGACTGTGACTTTTGCCATAGACCTACATGATTAAAAACAACTAATATAAAATATAATTTGCTATTTTCCCCTTAAATTATGGTATTCACTTTATTCAGGGCATATAAACTATTGATTACAGTACTTAGCGTTATCATTTTCCAAAGATGCTTTTTTGAAAAAAAAAATTGCCCAATTCTATCGCTAATCATTTTTCAAGATTGCAGAGGCTTAGCTGCAGAACTGTAGCGTTATGGTTTTATTCATAAGTCTGTGACTGAAATATAAAACTATAACGCTACAGTGTTGCAGCTAGCAGTAGTTTGTTTATAGCTTGTTTTTCTTTTTTAAATCATGTCAAAAAGTAAGCAAATAATTTTTGTGGTGTTTCATGCAAGGGGTACATTGAAATTTTTGTGCTAAACAATGTTTACTTAATGCTTAGCGAAAACTTCAGTACGAATCCTACCTGCCATGTAGGTTAAACTATAGTACGGGGTCAAAGTTTACATTACGTCAGTTTGGTCGATGACATGCTTGTTCGCGTGTTACTCGGTTTAACCGAGTTCGTACTTGAGTTCCAGATGATGACGCACAATGTTAGTGCCAATAAGGATAGGTACTTTAGCATTGTAATTTCTATTAGTTACAATTAAAATGTATCCTTCAAGGGCATATTCTGATCATCTGCACCATTCAAAATGCAGAACTTCATCAAGAGGATCTCAATACGAGATAAATACTGGTCATAAAAATCTGAGTTTATGGTTGACACTGTAGCACCTTTATGAGAGCTGAACATGTAATATGTTCATTCTGAGTGGTAACATCATTTTAAACACCAACTAATGTCTTGTCAGTGGGCCTTGACTTGGAGTGGTCAAACTCCTGGCCCCAGGATTTGACTTGTTGTAGTTTAAATGAGCCTTATGGTGACCCAGTCTAACACGGCACCTCATTGCTATGTGTCCATCCTGGCGTTGCTTTTGTCGCAGCAAACCCAGTTCATATTACCCCGGCCAATTTTCTTGCAAATCCCACATGTGCTCCAAATTTTAAAAATCTCGTTAAATTCATGTTCAAAAAGTCTGATACAATTGTTTTATATAATATTATAACATTAGAAACGTTTGCATATCTTACATTTAAAGGATTATTTTTGTTTGTCTTGCATGAGCTTAAAATTTAAAAAAAAACATTCATTATGAATGATTAAATAAAAGTTATTTGAAATTAAATTGTTTTTTTTTAAAGACAATAACTTCTAACTGATATTATTTAATCTTATATTATGTTCCATACCTTTTTGGTTGCCCTCTTTGGCACAGGGAGGAGGTTGGGGCTCCCCCTGGATCTTACTTGGCTGCCTCGTCTCTTTGGGCTCCTCTTGCACGTACTACACACAATTCTACCACTATATAATATCGATGAAATCACACTTTTGTGAGAACTACTGTCTTGTCTTTCTACATATACATTCTTATATCTGTGTTCGTCAAATGTGTTAAATAACAATGACTTATATTAGTTTAAAGTAATAATATGTATATGGGTACCAAAAGGTAAGTAAATGTGCAATATAGAAAGAACGCTTTTACTCAACTCTTCTTACAAAATAATGAAAAATTAAATAAACATGAAATTAAGAAAGTTACTAGAAACATAAACAAAAATATAATAAACAAATCCTAATATACAATACAAATGAAAAATTATCCAGTACAGATGTAAAATTGTACAATTCAAATGATAGAGTTTATACAATGCAAATAAAAATTTATACAATACAAATAAAAAATTATACAATAAAAATAGAAATTATATAATACAAATATAAACGGAAAATTATAGAATACAAATAAAAACTTAGACAATACAAATGGAAAAGATCGAATATTGCAACGTTTGACATGCAATACATATGTACCTTCATGTAACCTTTTGAACCATTTGCCTTTGTTATAAAGTATGTTTCCTACAAACGATGGCCAAACTAGAAAGCAAGTTTCTTGAAACCACATTACATGTAAAAGATCTGCAGCATTTATTATAAAGATCTAGATGCAGTTACCGCTCTTTCCACAGGCTGAGTAATTCTGCAATCTTCAACATATTACTGCTTTGTGTTTTCATGACGTCCTCTTGGAATAAAATTATTTGGGTGTCATAAAGAAGCTTTAAATTAACCATTTCGTATCAGTATTTCAAAAGAATACAACATACCACAATTTTTTTCCATAGAAGTAATGTAAAGTTCAATGAACAATGAACTCTCTACTGATTGATTAGCTAGCTCGTCAGTCGTAATGAGATCATGTTGACAGTGACAGCTTTCTCCGACCAAACGAGTCTGCCGAATAATCATCGCGACAGTTCACGATCAGTCGCACCAGTGGGCGTGTATACGGACACTGACCAACGACACTTGTTCCGTAATGAACAGCTTAGAGTCGTCATTTTTGTACAAATTTAGAGAAAGGCTCAATAAAAATGTTCTATGATTTTTGTTCTTCGTTTTTATTGTATGAATTTGAATGATAGGCAAGAGCAATGTATTTACAACTACTTGTTTCATACATTTATTTTTTTTTTTACAAATTCTGTTCTTATACATATTTGGACAAGTTCATTTGTTAACTTTTGCTTTAAAAGTGTGAGGTTTTATTTCGATTGACCAACTTTTGCAATGTGCTTGGGTGTGTTTATGTATCCTGCGCATTTTACACCGATTGAACCGAGAATACGGTACTTTTACCCCCAAAAAATGTATCCGAATTTTAAAAGACCCGTTACATAAACTTTCGTTTGGAACATAATTTTTGATAAACAACATTAACTTTGATTTTGTTGCTTTTATTTTTTCTAAACTTCTCATCTTATGGTTACAATTTATGTAATGTAAATACGTTCCTGTGAACATATCCATGCTTTGATCATCATGACTTTGTTTGTTTACATCTTTCAGAAGCCATCTGTTAAACTTAAAAGCCGAGTACATTTGTAGGTGTTATTTCTTCATAGCAAAACGAAGAATGCTTACCTTGGGCCAAAAAGAAAAGAGAAATGTTTGTATCAAGTTCCTTAAGATTTTAAAAATACAATAGGACTTCTTTTTATTGTAAGTACACCCTTTCCAACAGATTGCGAGGGCGGGGTCATAGTGTTTTGACCTGTTAGTCAGTGGGGATTTTTTGTCTAAGCTAATGCTTTATAACTATAAAATGGCAAACTGGGTGTTAAATATATCTTAAATCTATCCGGGACTTCATGTATATTATGACGGAACATCGGAGTAGAAAAATATCACAATTTCATGTTTTTCTTGTCAAAACAACTTTAAAACTATGTAATTAGTACACAGTTTACAATGATAGTCAATGTATTAAAGAATGTCCTTGACTAAATGCAATACTACAAAACTATTCTTATATGTTTTAGAAGTATAGCGCATTTTCTCATTTTTTTTCCTACATCTGTGTTTGACCTTAAAGTACATTTTACTAAAAACAAATACAGGTACCTGTCGCTAAAGAATTTTCGAAACCTAGATACTGATTTTATGATGGTGTCTGTAACTACTGATTTGTCATAAATTCAGGAAATCTGCATCGAGAATTTTTTTCTGCATGGAGAATTTAAAAATACAGAACTATGTGTATATAGTCAGTTGATAATCTAAGCCATGAATTCTTCCAGCAAAATGCAATGCATCTAAGTGTAAACTGAGTACAGTTAGTTCAAACATATCTTTTACAACATACACCATAGCATAGCATAGCATTGAAATCACATAGCATAGCATTGGAATCTCATAGCATAGCATTGGAATCTCATACCATAGCATACAATCTCATAGAATCTCATTCGTCATAGCATACCATAACATACCATACATAGCATACAACATTATTTTAACTCCGTTTTAAATGTTTTAATTTGAAAGAATAAATTTTCACATTGCAGATTAGTAGTAAACTTTGGCTTCTAATCATTTTACTTCGAAATATGCGGAACTCTTCTGTGTATGGAGGCGTTTTTGTTAAAATATCATAGCATACCATAGCATAGCATACCATACCATATCATTAGGTCCTTCATTTCAATTTCTCATAGCATAGCATACAAATCTCATAGCATTGCATTGAAATCTCATAGCATATCATTACAATCGCATACCATAGCAGAGCATGAAATTGTAAAAGATATGCATGAAATGACTGTATACTGTAATGGAGGAGATCTGTTTATATTGGATGTGCTCATACTCACACTTACACAAAAGTATTTGAAAAACAGCACAGAGTAGTTGCATGTTATTTAAACTTTTTTATTTTTATCATGCTGTAAGTGAAAAGAAAAAAAATATATTTACTTGGAGGAATTTATCGAACGACCGCAAAGTCAAAAACATCTACGCGTTACCATTAGGCCACGCATTCCACTAACTTTCCAATATATGTAGCCAAATGAACGTTTTAGAAAGTCACTAATTGAAATATTTGTTTAATTTTCCGTACGAAGATCACGTTAAACGAATATTATTTCAATGTAAACGTGTACTACAATACTAGTATTTGTAAAAGATAATCAAACCAACTTCCTTTAGTTTAAAGTGGTTCAAATACTCAAATATCTAGCTTTTTATTGCATACACACCATTTTCCCATATACCTCTCACAAAACCTAAAGATTTCATTGATATATAAGAAATCTAGGAATCTTTTAACCATATTTCAACCAACTATTGTAAAATATTGAATGTTTGCAAAAACACTATATTCAAGGCGAAATCTTATACAAAGTGCGCTATACCTTATAACTTATAAAGTTCAAATACAGAATTATGATATAATTGTTTAAATCTTTGCTGAGTATATGATCATATGAAAACATTCAAGTTCATGAGATTAGAAATATGTAGTCAAAACTTGAACATAAATTGGGTCGACAGATAAACTTAAGACCGTTTGGATAACCGGAAACCAATTTGTTTAACCCTTATAAATGTGATTCTTCAATTCAATCTAAAATTAATTTGGTCCCACTGGTACGCAAAGGGAGGTGTTTTGTTTGGACTCTGTTGGACCATTGTGTATGAATACAACAGATAGAACCATGTGGTAAGCACGGCACGGAATCGCCCGGAATTCGTCCTTCCAGCGCTGAGTTTATACAATACAGACGTGGTTCCCGACACGGAAGGCGCAAATTAAGTTACAGAGTTGCAAATTGTATCTGAACATTGTTAAATGATAAGAATATATGGCTTTCGTTTAGGCTTCCGCTGTACAGAACTTCATACCGATGGACGGTTTAGGCTGATAAGTGTGATACAACGGTTCGTATGATACGGACTCCAGATTCCAGATAAAGAGATTTCAAAATATTAAAGTAGCTTTAATCGTGTCCCTTTATTTGATATATTCAACATGGTTTTGGTGTAGAATTAGCTGATAACGAGATGAGATGGCAATCAGGAACAATCGAGATTCACTTTTTTCCCGTTCACGTGACTTTTTTCCTCAGACGACATTCAAGATGGTAGACGCCGGTCAAATTAAATGTTAGTCAAGAAACCAATAAAAAAAAAATAGGCAAACGAACAAAAAGACAAAAACACCTAGATTTGTGTTTGTTCTCTATCATAACATCAAATGCAGAATTCTATATAATAATAATATGCTTTTACAGCGTAATAAGCTGAATCAAAATTTCGAAACACTAATATTGTTTTATAGAGAAAATGTTGTTAAAAGCTGAGTTTAAGTCGCCGTCTTGGCTGGAGTTGACCTGAATACGAGTCGGTCAGGTGGCTTCATTGTGACCATCACTGACATTCTGTTCACGTATAGTTATATGTAATGTAATTGGAAACACACTATAGAGAGTTATACAATTACAAGGGCACAATCAAATCGAGGCAAATAGTTACAAGGTACTGAAAATTGTTTCTGGGAATTGGTGTCCGGCAGTCGGATTGCTTGATTTGTTCCGATTTTCCTCCGCCTCTGCAAGAAATCATCTGTCTGAAGTGGTTATTGGCCGGAAATATAATCTTGCACTCAAGATTTTCTGTTAACGAAGCCATCGTTCGTCTACACTAATGGATCTGGTTTCTGCTCAATGACAAGGTTTTAAAAAAGCGATAGGATGACAAATCGTCTACCTCAAACGACGTGATGCTTGCTTAGATAGTCTTCGTTTCAAGTGAAGAATTGCAAACGATATCTTTATCTGAGAAAAAAAAACCTCGCATTCATCGCCAACTTGGGGTAATAATTAGACAAACAGGTTGTCATCTGCATGATTAAGTCACATGTATATCCCTTACAATAGAGACAGGTTTGTTCTGTCAATTGTGCAATAATATTATTCTTCAGGTGTTAAACGTCGTCATCTCATCATGTTGCATTAACACTATACTATAACATGTACGTACATGTATATTGTGTGAATTGTATCAGGTAGACTCTTTTGTTTCGGATAAGGGTAGCATTGAGACATATCAAAAGTAAATCATGTATATGTTTGTCAATCAGAAAAAATGAGTACTTTCACCGTTACTTTAAATTGGGGAAAACGAAGAAAAAATTATCTCTTTTTAAAATTACATGGATAAAAAAGATATGTTGCAGCCAACGCTTTCTTCCGATACAAGTCAGTAAGAGTATGTTGTTTTTGTCAGTGATTCTCACTTCGTGTCAATATTATCAATTTCGACTTTTTATGGCAGACCAGATTGAGTAGGGAAACATCTAAAGCTTGAACAATAAGTGTCATAGATTGAAGTCAAATCTTGTATTGATCTCATTTCTATCCTGTTGACAGTGTAATTATCTGATATGTTGACTACTTAAATCTTCAATTAAATCATCATTCAACCAATCAATTATCTTAACTGACTCGAAAAAAGTTCAAACAAATGTGACATTTTGACAAACAATACGTGCACAGAATTTACTGAAAAATAATCGAAACAAAGTTTTATCAGATACAATATATCTCTAATCCGCCTATATCTTCATCTACCCTTTTTTTAAGTGGTACACAAACAAACATAATTTATTATCGTTCTAAATAGTAAGATCTTGTATTTTTAAGAAATGCCCTGGTATGAATATTCGCATTTCTTCAACTACATTAAAACTACATTAATAAATTAACTTTTTTAAAATTCTCTTTTTTTTCTTGTAACGTACTAATTAATAATGCAATATAATAAGGTATTTAATATTGCAATGTATTATGTATCATTATTCGCTTTCCTATGAGTAGTTCAAGACATATTCCAGAGAGATAGAGAAGTAATCATAAACGTGGACGCTGGTTCTGTATACTGTAAACCTATTATATTTAGAG
>WFKH01011581.1:60672758-60716704 GCA_016163765.1 Magallana hongkongensis | reverse complement strand
GCACTTGATTTAGCGGAATCGGTTTTCCGTCAAAAACGCTAAAAAGAGAGCATTTTATTGTTGAAAAAAAAGTCATCAAATATTGTACATGATAATGTTTTGTACTCCATTTAATAGATTTCCGTTTATTGAATCGCTTGATCAAAAGTTATAAAAGAGTGAAATCACTGTCATCCACGTAACTTAAAATTAAAGCGATTTGAGCTGCAACTTTCATGTCGGAATTTTTTACTGTAAAATTGTAAATTACTTCTAAATGACTATAAAGATTATGGTTTATAAACTTGTTTAGTCATATTTCTGTGGTAAAAGCTACTTACAGACCAAGATTGAAGCAAAATTACAATATTGTCGCCTTATACAAAAATTGGTTTGCTAAAGTCCTTAGTAAAAAAATATTTCATTTGATTAAATTTAATTTTTTTTATCTCATTTTTCATAATAATAATAAGAAATTTTAAAAGATACAGCTTATATAGCTTTAATTGCAATGTTGAGCTTATTTTTAAATCAGACAATAATAGCATAAAAAGAAGCTTAAAAGGGACCACATTATCTTTAACATGCACGACTTTTAATTTTAATTTTAAGGACGGCGGACCCAATTCACTTCTACAATAATGATTTTTATGAAATTTTTATATGAGTTAGAGTTACTAAAGATATATCAAAATCAATCAAAAAATAACATGAAAATCGAACTAAATTTTTTAGTAGGGACCATTACAAAAAAATTGTGTGTATAACTTTTCTTTTTCAATTGAACATAATGGGGAAAAGCGTTCTTGTAAGAGAAAAAATAATTTTATAAAAAATCTGCAATAGATTTTCTATCCAAATTGAAATATGATACTTATATGATGATTTTGAATGAATATCATTTAAAAAATGACCATGTCATCGAATTTGTTTTTTCGAGGGCATATGTCATAGTGCGATGTGACGTTAATTGTCTTCAATTTTTTCATGAAAAGTACTGCGCAAACTATAAGAAAGCTTTGTACATCATTTCGAAGTTGATTTATTAAAGCAAAGAACTATTAGAGTTTGCAATACATTTTTTGAAATAAAATACTTCAAAACTTAAACACAGGGACGGTTTTACTATATTTTTTCGATACGAGTATTGATGCGGATCGAAATGTAAATGATTTGTTCCCTGGCTCAAACTCTTTTAAATAATCTATGTAGATGCTTATAAATATCACGAGCTAATATAATACTCACTACAGAACTTTGACATCCTCTAACAAAATTTGTGCATGTTAATTAATGTTGAAAAGCGTATTTCAGCATGTTTAATGAAAGCAAGATCGCCCACTACATGCAATATTAAAGTGTGTATTGATGACGTTGAACAGTTATATATTGCGTCATAAGCGATTTTTCATTGCGTTTTAGTGATTGTGACGTAATATTGAGAATTCGATGTTCGTAACAATCACTCCTTTTAGTTGCGCGATATATCTGCGCAAAGCGAATTAGGTCCGTCGTCCTTAAGTAAATATATAATGTTAATCTCCTACATAATTACCGTAATACATGTCCGATTCAACACCTTTTCATTTAACAACGCTGTATTTTGCAAACAACGATAATCAATTAGCTTGATAATCCTTGGCTTTCTGCGGAAATGGACGCGTCTCATAGATCACATTTCATCCACGTAAAACAGAACTCTGTATCGTACATAAATGAAACTACACACATCAATGATTGGCTTAAGAAAATTCATTCACTATAAATGAATCGAATCATAGTTAGTTTGAAAATTAAAATATGTATCATGATAATTAAAATAAATTTAACATAAGATAAAAATAAATTAAAAGTTTCCAATGGTTAGGGGTATTGCACGAATTGTTGTTCTTTCTGAAGAACATTATTCGAAATTACACATTATTATGCATCATAATTTTAGATTTTAAATAAACCGTGTCATGTTATCGTTAAGAATTAATGTTAATAAAACAGACATGAATAATAAAATGACAAGATATAAAATCTGTTACCGTATAATATAATATTAATGATGCATAAGAGAGTGTCATAAAGGGAGACAGGTCTGAAAAGTTGAGAATTGAACACATCACATTGCTGTACTGTTTTCGTGTGTGTTCGTGTTGTCTATTGTTACCATAGTATACTCAGGCCTGTTGGCCACAAAGTTTCTTCCCTTTTCTGATTTGATGATATTGGCATTGTCTGTGGTCACAAGGGTATATTCAGATTTGCTAGTCACTGTGTTCTTATCTTTCTCTGATTTGAAGAATTTCCAGCAACATAGTTTTCGAACCTCCTTACGGAAGCTTTCGCCGGTTATGTAGTAGATAAAGAAATAACAAGAATAGTTTGACAGACACAATTCCTCCACGATTTTTCTTATTGTCATGTACTGTAGGTATCTCTTCCAGACTGGGTCTGCCGCCATGGTTTCCATATCCGCAGTCTGTCCGGATTTAATTACTCCTTGTAGTGCAAAAACAATGGACGCCGGAAGTAGTGTACATATCAGGTAAAAAGAAACCGACAGAAGGGTGATGGTGGACGTTTGACCGCCGCACCCCCGCGTCTGGTGGGGTAGTGCACTTTGATATGTAATTCTCCGAATTTCTCTGATCACCAAAATGTTAACCACAAGAACACAGACAGGGACAAACATGAATAATATCAGCTCGGTTGTTAAAGTCCAAATCTTTTCAAAGTTTTCCACCTCTTCCGGCGGATAACACATTCCCTGCTCCGGGTGGTAGCGCCAGATGTAGGTCTGTAAAGATGCGATTTGCAAAGAAAAAATAAGCAAGCCAATCGAGACATATATGGCCCGTTTCACCGTACAAAACCTCTCCTTCACAAAGGGGTGGTTCACAGCAATGTATCGTTCCACTGTGAAGGCAAGGACCAGGAGAGGAGCGTAGTACTGCGGTACAAAGATCGCCATGTTAAACACTTCACACATAACTGACATCCGGGTGTAGGAACTCACTCCCCAAGCGTAGTTCAACTCCTGGATAATGTGTAGAAGGAGAAAAATGGTATGAACAATTGATAACACACCGACATAAATGGCGGACGAGTTGTTCTTGCGCATTTTTCGGCTGAGCCATATTTTGGTTGTGATTGGATTAGCGGTTAGTCCTATGATGTAGAATATAGGTGAAAAGACGCGGTCTATGATAGAGATCTGGGGAGCCAGTTTATCAAATATTTCAAGAAATCCTGGTGTTAATTCACTGTGGTTCATTGTAGTGGATGATAAATCACCAGAATACGTCGAATTTTCCATGATTCTGAAAGATAAAAAAACCCCGCTTTTTTGGTTTTGTTAACCAATTGATCAATTCTTCCAAAAATGCAAATCAAGAAAGGCCTTGATATGAGGTTACTAAATGCTAAGTGCAAAAATGAATTTGTAGAAGTTTCAAAAACTCCACATGACAAAAAACAGAGATTGGCAATATTCCCTTGGTATTCAATAATTAATTGCTATATTGTTCAAACCAATTGATAATGTCTACTTATTGGCAGAAAGAATGCTAAGTTATCCCAAGATTTACATTTTTCCCACACTAGTAACTACCAGAGTTTTCACACAGCTACATTGATTTCTGCGTACAACCACATCTCAGTTACTAAAGAAAAGCTTAAGAAAACTTCTATGCAGCGTAAATGAATATTGATAACACTGGTCCTGAATTCATACCCATATTATTGGAAAAGCTTTGTAATGTTTTCTGACATGCAATCTCAATTCAAGGATTTTTGATTCTTTAGAAAATTCCCAGCAACCTTCATCAGAATACAAAGTAGCGGAGGAAAATCAGTCGGTTTATTCATTGGAGCACAAAATTATCGAAACTTTCCTCATTGACAGGACATCCTTCATAAAGCAGCATGTTACAGAAAAACCAAAAAATATCCTAAAACTGATAAGAAGTTTAAGACCACTGAGACACATTTAGAATACATTGAATTCCTGTATTACCAATATCGGTTGTATATCTACCAGTATTTGGATACAACCCTAGTTCAAATACTGTTATGTCAAAGAAAACTTGTATGCTGTCTAGGAAATGCTAACATGTACACTAGTGTAACATTAATAAAAATATAAAAAGTTTTTGGAACACTATTGATAAATGGTTGTGTGTTTGAGAAAGTAATGCCGATATAAAAATTGTATCTGTGGAGAAACTGACATTACGAATTTCTATTCCTGAAAACTATTGTAACATCCATAGGCTGTAGGTATATGTATATGCTTATTTATATTAAATGAGCTTTCACACTGTTAAGGATTTTATTTAATACTGTAACACCAGTTAAAAGGTGTTTGTGTGTTCGGAGACCCTACAAATATTGTTTTTTCAGTAAACTCGTACGAGTGTCTGGAGACCATTATAATTGAATAACTGTAACATCCTTTAGATATTGTAATATCAGTGAAAAGTGTAATCGTAGATCTTCATAATTTAATTACTGTAACATCAATGAGATGTAGTAAGTTTATTTGAAAGCCATATATCAATCAAAAAAAAGTTGATAGTGTATTTCGAGACCCTTTATAATCATAAGAGTGTGTTAGATAGATGGAAGAGCCGGTACGAATTTGACTTTGACCCATCTTCAAACGTGGTCATTCCATCCTATTCGCATATTGCTTTTTCAAATTTTAACAAGAATATATCCAGAAAGACAATATATATCCTAAGATGACCAACAAATGGTTTTCTGAAGAAGTTTAGAAATTAACCGGTACATGTAGATAAAGACTAAATATACCATCGTAACATCGATATGATGTATATATCCCTGTAATGGGTGACTGTAACAGTGTTGATAAGTGTATTTTGAGGCCTAGCTTTTTAGGTTGCGGACAAACCACATGTTACATTACAAGTTTTAGAAAAGTAATTTTGACGAAATTAAAAATTACGTCATAAGTTGAATTTGAACAAATAAGTAATCATTGGAATACCATACGTCACTTTTTATTGTTGTATGATAACTAAGATCCGTTTTGTTAGTTTGAATGAAAGCGATGACAGTCAGTGAAAAATTTAATTTTCACACATTAACCTTTTTCATCAGGATTCCTACTTTAGACTGAAAATCCGAAAAAGAGCTTCCGTTCATGTCTGAATGAATTCCGACGCTCTTTTTTCATACTAAATCGGGATATTGGAATAATCTTGTTATTGATCATATTGCGATTTAATCTAGAGAAATGAGGTGGGTCTAAGTTTCACGGGTACCTTTTTATTACTATGTACCGGTTTGTGTGAATGAAAAAAATGGGAGCAGCGTACATAGGATGGGGTGATGCATTTCAAGATGGGTATCGTATAACGCATAGCAACGCTTCATTCACGTCAAATAAGCCGTATAATCTTATCAGTAACAATAATAAGGGCAAAATTAACTCTCATTAAATGCAACAATAGTAATTTATCATTTTGGTTATCTGTGAATGACATTTTATCAAAATGTTTTCAGAATGGAGATAATTCGGGAAGGGCGACCGTAGTTTTACTGGTAATCTATTGGCAATTGAAAGCTTTTACAATCGGCTCTGATAATTGTAATGGAATCGAACTTTTTTTCCAAAATGGTTGGTGTCGGTATTAATTGCTCTTAAGTATTTATTTACAGATTGATTTTTCGTTATCATTATGTTTTTTAAAGTAAATATTTAAAAAACTATTAATTTACATCGCAAACAAAACCTCGGGACATTAAGTTAGAAAAAAAAATAAAATGAAGTGTAATTTTTTTGGTTAAACCTAAAATATGTTATTTATTAACCTTTTAATAATAGCTGGATTTATGTTAAATACACATGATAGGAATCCATCCTTTACAAGTTCGTGTAAGTTCAGGAAATAATCGACATCCTATTACTCCATTGTTATCAATGCTATTTTGTATTGCTAAAAAGGATCATACAACGAGATTCATTCTCTCTCTCTCTCTCTCTCTCTCTCTCTCTCTCTCTCTCATACATGTATATGGAAAAATGGCATTATGACATTCTTTTAACCCTTTGGAATCCAAGCATAAATAATATTCGTCAATCTTGTTATTACTGTTTTCTGTTTTTGTAGTTTAATGAAATTTTTGGGGAAAAAAAAGAATCTCGGGATTTTAAAAAACGTATGTCTCACTTTAAACGTACTTTTAAATGTTTTTAATACAAAATATCTTACATTTAGAATGAATGTTAAGTCTTTTAATATTACGAACTTTCCTCAGAAGTATTTTATCGTTCAAGCTAATGCATGGAAATTAAATCAAAATATGATACATCGGAATGGTTTTTTTCGAGGTTTTTTCTCTCTCCACTTTTTTACCTCCTAATACTATTATATTATCAACTAGCCACATACTGTGTACGATTTCCTTAAAACTATATGCAAACAACTTTTATCAATGCGTTGGTGTGCTTGTCAGTTAAAGTGCCACATTACTCAAAGTTTTCTATGCTAAAATAATTAATTTATGCCCTAGTGTCTGGAGTAAGACAGTCATTATTAGCGTGTACTACACAATTCATACACTTTCTCACATTCCAAATTTAAAGGAGCATCTGCCGAAAAAAGAGAAAGATTTTTTGTTCCAAATCACCCTATTTGCGTTACGTCTAGACAAAATAAATTGAAATCAACTCTAATCAATGTCATATCTTGTAGAACACCTACAAGCTACAAAATACAATAGAGAAAGTATCGGCAATAAAAGTTAAAACTGTGAAAACCCTTAAAAGGGAGAACATGCGAATCAGGATAAAGTAACACCATACTGTCCAGATTTTTCAGGCTACATCGTTTCAAGCTCTCTCATTCTCCGATGATGCAATATTTAGTGGGAGTTATGCATTGTATGTAACAATGCATTGCGAACAATTCGCTCTTTTGTACTAAAAATACGAATGAAATTGTAAAGTGCCATCGGTCGGCGATTCTTGTGTCCAACACACGAATCTTGCTCCCATTATTCTTGGAACTTTTGAGGATCTGAACAAGTTGCCAAATGTTATCATAATCTCCTTTTTGCAAAATAGTAGGTAATAGAATACACATCGTTCTTTGCTCTTGATTAGCATTTTATCAGTTAGTAGTTAATATTTAATTAATTACTCATTGATACAAAGCACAAGGGTGTAGTTTAGCCGACTTCTAAAACAAATTGAGACATCGGTGAAGTACCGGTATACATGGTTCTTATTTATAATTTCGATCTGTATGTTGTAAACTAATAACCATTTAATTTGGCTCATTACAGGTCTTACATTTCTGTCTTTGCTCAAATATTTTTCGGTGCGTTCAAATAATGAAAACTGTTTGTTGAGCTTTACAACTTTCGTTGCATGTACGTGTGTGCGAGGTACAAGGTACA
This sequence comes from Magallana hongkongensis, assembly GCA_016163765.1. Classification (NCBI taxonomy): domain Eukaryota; kingdom Metazoa; phylum Mollusca; class Bivalvia; order Ostreida; family Ostreidae; genus Magallana; species Magallana hongkongensis. Next base: position 60,709,309 of record WFKH01011581.1, on the reverse strand, counting down.
CGGCGGGTTTGTATTCCTTATTGATAAAGAGTTTTAAAAAATGCACCTTAATGATACTTCCTTTTAAAAAAAATGTCAACATATTATTTAGAGTCAATCTTTAAAATTTTAATTACCCAGGCGTATAAAAAATATTAAAGTACTGTTTGAAGATTTTGACTTATCGTTCCAATAATCATTGCCAAACATTTTTGTAAAATTAAATGTATGCTGAAACTATTTTTTCTTTACTGTTATTGAAATCATCCACGAAAAGTTTGTAAAAAGCGAGTAATGTTAGATAAAAAAGAAAAAATAATAATGTTTCACGAAAGAAGTTTTATCATTAACACGATAAAAACAATAAACATAGCCTAAACTAATAATCGAACAGAAAAAAAAATTAAAACGCATGCATTTTTTAATCAAGATGGAATAACATGACTTTTCGGGAGGTCTCAACTTTTCCGTCTAAGATTCTTACCTGATTCCAAAATCAGAGAGACTGACAGACCTGTGACACCGAGCGCTCGCTGTCTGTGTGTTTCCTAGCAGGAACCGACCGAATCCAATGATATATAGAGTTTTGTATTGATCTGACTTACCAATAATGCGTTCACATGTGTTTAGTTTGGTAAACATCGGTAAATCGGAATTCAGTATTAATAAGTAAATAAAAATTGATACTGTTTACTTATTTACAGAGTTTACAGAGTATCACTTTGTGTTCTGCAAGAGGATTCGGCAAGTACTTATAAGCTGAACTGTTGGGGTGGGGGTTATACATGTAGTTGAGATGAATCAACCCACGGGAAAGACGAAACGATTCGTACACAGCTCTAGAATGACAGAGTCTATAAATCTAATGGCCCGAGATTCATTGCAAGGTAAACAGTCGTCTAAAAAGGTTTGTTTAAAAAATCTATTATCTGTATTACTTAACTAGTCAAACCATTCAATGAAATCTGTTACATTTAAACTTCGGTTTATCAGATAGCAAACTTCATTAAAAGGGAGCTTCAATATAGAGAGAGGTAAATTAATCGTCTACGTAATTCAATATCCATAAATTGAATGTGAATTGTCGAATTAATCAATGAAATGAAAAGCTGGATAAAATGCATAAATTTCTTGGGTATCAAAAAAAACTTACCTTGTCGAAAAACTATCATTCGAAGCACTGAATCGTTTTGTTCGTTTTTAGAGAGAGAGAAAAGAGAGAGAGAAATGTGTATCATGTGTTTCTGTTCTCACACATTATTAAAGACGCAATTATAACTAAACAGTTGGTCTCTGTTTTATCTGAATTTATCAGCTGATAGAATTTCAACACTGTTTAAACACCGATTGTTTTGTGTAACTAAATATATATCTTTGTAACATGCATATACTATCATCATAATAACATTAGAAAACAAGCACCACGTCTATCTTTTTCATTGTAAAATATCATAGCATGTTATGATTGAAAAAGAGGACTGTCAGTTTCCGAGATAATATAACGTTAGGCAGATTAAGGAAGCTCGGTGGTTCAATTAATCAGCAGATCTACCTTAAATTTTTAGATATGATTTTTAAGCTACAAACTAAGATAATCATATAGTGAAGAAAAATCGGTACATTTGAACGTTTTTCTATATCTTTATACAGAGCTCCTCTTCTCAAGTAGACAAAAATAGTCTAAAAAATGGCCACGACCATCGAGCCCTTTTAAAGTATTTGTCTACATGTATGAACATAAAATTACAAGTGTTCTTTATTATGAGAGTGAAGGTGGGGTGAAGCAAGGAATGTTACCGTTGAAAATAAGTTTATTATAATTATCTCTGTATATTAGTGCCGTCTGGGTCAAGGTCAAAATTGTACGAATGACCTCCTTTAAAGTCGATCGTGTTTCTATTGGCATCACATGTTTATTGAGCATGTACATTCATTGACTAATTTCTCACTTAAATATATATAAAGAAAACAGATTGTTGTTTATCGTCTATGAAATAACAGTACATGTATTTTTCTCAAATGTCAGCAATCTTTATATCCTAGTAGAACCTTTTATTGTTTAAAAAGCCCTGCTATATTAAGAATTTGTCTAACAAAATACGCAATCATACTAAGATATTCTCGAAATTTTTTTTAAATATTTCATTCGATAATTATCTTTAACAAACTACTCAAGTTACGGATTTGTTGACATTGTCGTGACCGCGGAATTTCATTTACTCTTGTTTCATCCTGTTTCATCTAAAACTGCTAGAAAATAAAACCAGCAACAAAGGTGCACCAGTACTCTTTGTCTGTATTCCAATTAACCACATTCGACAAACTTTACCCTTGCAGACAAATTGTTTTCCAACTAAAGAATTACTAGTATTCAATTTATGTTTTGGGCATATTGCTTAAGACAACAAGTCTATATTTGAGACAATTCGTATGCGTTTTCCTAATTGTCTTTCTCTTGTCCAAACTTCGGGATGATATACAAATAAGAGAAGATTATATATGTGTCTCGGAGATTCGTCCTCCATGGAGTCAAATATGCCTTGAAAAAATTGCACGTGATTATGCATATTTTCTACACAATAATAAATATTAGTTTGTTCTACAACATATTTTGGGGTAATCATAGACGGATCGAATTTAGATAGGGAAAATTTGGCGTCAAAAATCTGGCTTTGAATATACACTTTTGAAGAAAATATGTCTTAGAAAGACGAGTGTCTTGAATTAATAGAAGCCAATATACATTCTATAAAAACAAATCAAGTGCTTAAAGAACCTCCAGAGGCGCTGGTTTTTATCATTATTATTTTCCTCCGATTTCCTCTGCATCAAAGATGCGTTTTTCTGTTTTGATTTCCGTCATTAGACTCGGTATTAAATACAACCAAGTGAGAATATAATTCAAACGCCAACTGGGAATCCAGATTGATTCAACTTTATCTGCCATAAAACAAGAACATATAGATTTAAGTAGGTGCACAACTTGGTAAGAAATGTATGCATTATATAGTCTCAACGAGTCATTAAGCCACACGAAAATCTCAAAACGGAATCTATACTGACATATTTCACAGACAAATCTGTCTAGTGAGAGCTAATCATAAATATCCACTAAAACTTGGTATTACATCTGTGTTAATAAATGCGCCTCAACCACTGGGGGGTTTATTTAGTAGTAACCCGATTCGTCATCTTTTTGTAACCGTGCAAATAGCTGAGATGTTTCCAACTAGTTTGTTTTATAATCATAAACTGCAAGTTACCATGATTGCATAATTTACATCATTTTTATTTATTTATTTTTTTTAATTTCATACTGACACCATCCTACATCCTATACCATTATATTCGAAATCTACAGTAATAGAAAAAGAATGTACCATATCGAAATCAACGTAACCATTTGTTAAATCAAGGTACTTGTGTCTCATAGTTGCATTATAAGCAATTTAATTTAAATGTAAGTAAATATTTAAGGCAACTTCATCTTATTTGGTGAATCTGAGAGAGAGTAAAATAATATTGTTCATTTAAAAAAATTAGTGAATGGTCAAAAGCTTCGTGTCGACTATTGTGTTGACTCAAGGGGATTTTTAAGGGTTTTTTTGTGAAAGCTTTAAGTCGCATCCTAGCAGTAGGAATTTTTGGAATTCGCATCTGATAACAATTATTTTTCATATTATATTTTTATATTATCAAATGTATGTTTTATTTTATGACACGACTAAATTATTATCATTTAAAAGAATCTGTAAATAGCTCAAGGTTTTCGAACGCTAGGGAATTACTCATTCAAAAGCAACGTGGTGAAAAAAGCAAAATCAAACCGAAACACAGCAGGTCTTCGTTACATTGTAATTATGATTGTGTTTTTAATGTAGAAGAAGCTGAAATGAAAGAGAGTGGTGCGGAAAATTAATGTAAAATTTATCTAGTTATGCAATCTTTACGCTAGCTGAAGCTTTTTGTTCAATTTACAGAAATTTATAATAGAGCTGCCGTATGTAACCAGATAGGGATGTGCAAATGACCTTCCAGATTGCGTTGCGGTAATGTATATAAAGTTCCCAGTCTTTATTAGATTAATTGGCAGTCTAGTGAATCGAAATTGTATACGGGAGGAGAGAAATCAAATGCAATGCAATTAAGGCATCAGAGGGTTTTATTCACAGATGTCCTGAAAATAGTCCGGGAATCTGATTAAAATCAACGAAAACGGCTTTATATGGCTCGATTGCAGGAAGTTACTATTTGGAAGTGTGTTTTTAACATTGCGCATGCGCAATGGGTTTTTTTCGTTCTTGTTCTTTTAGGGTTACTCAATTCTTTCCCCATTAAAATTCTCAACATCTTGATATATCAAGAATATTTGGATAATATCGCGATCAAAAACATGTTATTAGTACGATATATGTTCCGGTAAAATCTTAGATCTTTGTGATTTAATCGAAAGACTCGGTTTTATGTACATTCTAATTATTCTAAAATTCAATCTCAGTTCAAGCTAATAAGCACGCGATTACCCATCTGCATGGCCAAATTCTAACTTTAAGCATAACAAGTTTTCTTTAAGTTCTTTAAGAAAGTAAATCTACTTTAAGCGAATTGCTTCGGAAGTTAATATTACTTCAGGCCCCTGTAATTTGCTTTGTTCTGTGGTTCAGAATTCTAATGTGTGAAATACCAAGAAAATCGTTTTCAATTTAGCATAGTATTGCTCAAATCAAGGATTCTCATTGGTTTCTTTTTTGGCAAGCGTGTTGGATTACGGGAATCTAAGCTCATTAAGGGTTCCGCAAACGATAGATTCCTGCCGTAAGCAAAACTTGCGTGGGTTCAATTTGCATTGAACACAGTTAGTGGCGAAACAGAATTTTCTGAAATTTGATTAACGGGGATGAATTTTTAATTAAAATCCACAGGTATCCTTCATAGTATCGTATTGTATTCAACACTAAATTTGTTATTTAAGTGATGTTGACACATAATTAGTTCACTGTTCGATAAACACGGGTGCATTTTACTCAGAGAGATACAGACAGACATACATACAGACAGAAGGTTCTAACAGACAGACGGACAGATGTGAGTGATGTTTCATGGAAACTGATGACTTAAAACTGTAGAGAATGTATAAAATCAATGAGTCTTACAATGAGATGCCCTTTTTGTATCATTTTAGAGTTTCCATTAGTCTGGACACAGGGCTGTATCAATAATACCCTGAAAAGGTCAGTGTTTGAGCGTACATGTTTGTACTGTAACAATGCAATAACGTAACCATTATTCCATGTAAAAATCATGTTATACTCTCCATTCTCTGCTCTATAAAAATTGCATTCAATTAAAAAATATAAATCGAAGTGAAAATTGAATTTATGCACGTACGTATATATTTCGTCAATTTGTTTTTATATATTACGATTACATTTGCAAAAAACGCGCGAGAGACCCGTGCGTCAATATCATGTATTAAACCCTTACACAGTATCACGTTCTTTGTGAGAAAGTTCATTAGCAGCATTTAGTTTTTGTTGACATCTGAACATTGGCAGAGCTTTGCAAGACTCATTAGCAAACTCGTTACCAAGTAATTGACATCAATGAATTCCACAAAGACGTCACAGGCCGAAGTACAATTTGCGTAACAATAAAAAAGAGTTCCCCGCTACTTTCCATCTTTTCGAAGCATTGTATCCGGTGAGCAACGCATCATTCTCATAGGTTTCATTACTCTTTTTTAGAATATGAACAAAGTGCTTTCTATTGTGTTTGCTAGAATGTTTAAAAAAGAGAACAGATATGGGAGATTTGTTCATTTCCGGCTTCAAACAGGTGCTGATGTTAGTGGTCCTAGAGTTCCATCTAAATGAACAGCCCAACTTGACTTCCTCATACTAGCTGCAGGTCTGTAGCTCCCGGTCTAAAAAATTCGGATGGACGACCTGGGAGCTACAGGGCCACCCATTGAAAAAATTGTATATTTATTGCGCAGAAAAACTTGCGCTAGTTTTCGACTAATTAACCTTATTTATACGCAAATTCTGTGAAAACAATTAGTACCATTAAATTCTTCATGCAATTTACTACTGATATCGTCTCTTCACTTGCCTCAGACTTTCTCCGAAACATACTACCGACCTCGAAAAATCAAGTATGTTGAATTTTCATCGAGATCGAGAGTCGCCATTTTTACATGTAAACAAAGTGGACCACATGAATTTACGGGACTGGTGATGGTGTTGAAAAGACTATCCGAGGCAAGGGAAGAGACGATATCAGTAGTAAATTGCATGAAGAATTTAATGGTACTAATTGTTTTCACAGAATTTGCGTATAAATAAGGTTAATTAGTCGAAAACTAGCGCAAGTTTTTCTGCGCAATAAATATACAATTTTTTCAATGGGTGGCCCTGTAGCTCCCAGGTCGTCCATCCGAATTTTTTCAGACCGGGAGCTACAGAACTGCAGCTATCCTCATACAGATATCTATGCATGGGATTGTAGGCATAGGGGAAAATCAATTGTTTTAGACAGTGGGCATCGTCAATTCCACCTACTTTTATGTTAGAAATAGTCCTCTGAACTGCAAATGCAAAGTACTTTGCCCTCAAAAGATTAAATGGTATGATATGCTTCAACCGTAATTAGATCTTTGACTCGCATTGAGGAAATTTTTATTATGTTACTTTGCTAAAACTACAGTGTACAGTCATAGTACACATTACAATTTTCGATGGTTGGGGATCAGAAATTTCTGATGTAATACTGGTGTATGTACGATATATATATATATATATGCAACTAATGAAATTTCTCCTATCAAAAGCCAATTTGATTCTGATAGATCTGTGTATAATTAATTGATTAAAGTAACTTTTCATTCTTGTATACGTAATAATGTTATCAAGTCTTACATGTTTTTCTTTAGTTTTTAAATTAATTACACGCACAATGTTGACTGGCGCGGAATTAATTCAAGACCCAAAAAAACCCTCAAAAACAATACACAGTCTTTCTATAAGCCTTTACATTGTGATCTGAATGTATTAAATAACATCGACGTTTTTCACAAAATCCACGAGAAAGTTAAACTTAAAATGAAACAGGAGGTGGCCACTTTCATTAACTCAAAGACATTTTTTTTCTCTATTTTAAAATTGGTGATGTATTAACATTAAGGTCCGTGTCATCCGACCCAGCTCTATTTATGCAAGTGTGTATTGTAACGATGATGCTGAATATCGTTTTTGTTAAGGCCCATCAACAATCATTCATTTGCGAAGTTGTTCATAGATTTTGTACTTTGATAGATCCTGCGTGTCACAATTGACGCCTATTTATTTAATTGTCAAATGTTATCCTCATTTTCTGCTAAAAGTCATTAATTGTTCTGGTTTATCTCACCTTTTTAAAAATTTCAGTCGTAAGTTTTCGTCTTTTAAATAGAACTACGGTACATATGCTTGTAGACCACGAAAAGGCAAACCGAAAAAAATCCCACTAACACAGGGATTTCATGTTAGTGTTGTAGAAAGGTGACCTGTTAATGGCAAATTACAACTACAATTAGCATTTCTTTGATATCACAGAGGAAATTATCGTGCAAAATTATACAATGGAAATGAAATCAAATGTCAAACTTATTAGAAGTGCCTTGTTCAACCAAACTATTCGATATTGAATAATTCGACACGGGATGTTAAACTTCCATACTGGCACCCAATCATCAAACGTAAAGATGCATAACGAGCGACATTAAATAGCATCATGCCTGGATTTCTTGTTGTTTGAAAAGAATTTATTTTCGATATCGTACAACCATTAATATATTTATGGACAGATTTTCCTTGAAAACAACCGAAAATTACTGCGATTATCATCGACTATTAACAACATGCGCAAACAACTTGAATTAGCTATCTGTTTTTGGGCAAAAAAAATGAGATGCAAGATACACCGACTGTGATAAACGCAGAAAAAACTCGATCTTGTTAGAATACACAATAGAGTTGATCAATTTTTATAGTCTTGTTAAATTCAAAATAAATAAAAGAAAAATCGATTTGTTGTTATTTCGAACCACTTCAAATGTATCCATAAAACAGAGAACGGGAAAACTTTAGATAATTTTCAAAGGTAACGCGAATGAAAAACTTTAATTATCATAAAATACTAGTAAATATCAGCAATATACTGTTAGATAAAAAAGAGAGTAAATAAATACTTACATCTAACAGAAATAACTCGGGTTGTTCTTTCCATCCGAGAACAGAGAGAAATTGATTCCGGATTGTTCAACTAGAATATGATGTATGCACCGCTGACACGGTTTCTTTGCGCACCATCAATAGCAGTGTTATTTAATTCGATAAAACGGCTTGTGTTACAGAAACCTACCACACATCACAAAAAGAGGGGAGTCCCGTATTGACGGAGGTATCATGCATTGAACTCACGCAAAGTCGCCACTCGTCCGAATCATAATTTATTTTAATATCGGGATCGGTTATTGTTAAATGAAGGGGAGGAGGAACGAAAGAGAGATATAAATCATCAATTGAAGTTGATTTACTACCGATAAAAAAAATGAACAATATCTGTCCATTATTTAGGGACGCATTTACTTTGGCATTTAAATTTCGTTTTCATTATTAGATTTAAACAATTTTTTGAAAAAAAAAATACGCCCTGGGCATATTAATTATTTTCCGAGTAACTAGCTTTCTATCTATACCACTGAATAAAAAAATCCATCGGGATGAAAAATAAAAAATATAAAAGATTATAAAGGTGCATCGGGTGTCTCGATCAATGAATTCAATTTTTAGAAAAAAAAGTCATTTATTATCAATTTTTAAAGAGTTCTATATCTGGTGTAAATGAAAAACTGATTACACTCTACGAGAATAAATGAATTATAAAGTCTAAGCCAGAAAAATGATCATGCGGATTTTCCTCAAAAGCATCATACCGACATAGAGTCAATATCCTCACCAAGCTTTCGTTCAGAAATATACCTTGATCATCTCTTTTGTTTTAGAACCTTTTTAGAAATATAATAATTCATCATATTCAAAAGCTATATAAACTTCAAAGCTTTGTTTCATGAAAAAAAAAAAGAGACCACGAATGCTAACGGGTATTTTTATTCAACGCACTGAATACATGTTGGTTTAATTGTTTATTCCCCGTATTGACAATATTCTTTGACATTTGCACATCACCTATGCGTTTTGATGCATTCTCTTGGATTATTGTAGAAGTATGAAAAGATGCGAGACGGAATGACTTCAACATCGCTTCATTAGGCCTTTATTTCGCGCTCTCTCTCTCTCCTTCTGGTTTGCTTTTACGTTCATGCAGTCTGGTGCGCTTTCTTTTATCACACGTTTTTTGATCTTGTAGATGTAAACCTGTGCTTTTTAGTCGAGTATATTAGCTTTCCGTTTTTCTGAACACTAAAGTATTTACAGGACCAAAGAAAAAAAGCTACTTTTTTTCGAACCTAAAAATTCTATTGTCTATAGTCTATTATCGAAATCGATCCTGTTAGAAAGGTACAAATTCATAACAAAATCATTATTTGACCTGCTTTATCAGACTATAGCTTTTCAAAGCATCTGTTTTATATTCTACGCAAAGAACGATATTTGAATCTGTTTTACCCATAAGAAGTACACTGTTTTCAGCGTGCAGCTACGACACATTATTTTGTATCCAGAGGCTCGCTTTGCTTATACAACAATTTTCGACATTTAAAATACAAATTGAGTGAAAATATCAAACGTGGTTTTCAAGAACCGTGACAATTCGTATTACATGTAAATAAATATTGACACTAAGCAATATTTCGTAGGTGACGTCATAGTCGAGGAGGTTGCGTTGTGCTTCAGATATGCATTTCAAGATGAATGTTACAGGTAATTTTATATACTTATTACAACAATTGAGAGCTAAAAAGCATGGGCCCCAAGAGCGAGTGGGAGGAAAATTTGTTTTGAAATGCGATAAGAAAGTATTTATGTACCCTCGCACAATGTATCGCGTCAATTGGAGAGTGCATTGGTTCAAGTTTCGATGAAACGAAACGGCTACGATTGCAAAGGGAAATAGTTCTAGAGGGAGACAAGGGGAAAGATAATAGAGAGCTCGTTCCGAGGTTGATAATATCAATGTAAAGCTAGTCAGGGTTAGCGTAGATGTCCTGGAAATACGGGCTTATTGGTATGCAATGCGACGTTGATTCGACAGCAATGCTTCAACGAAACAGAAGGACAGCGCAAAGATTATACAGCGCGTCCGGATCAATACTCATTACCCAAATATATGCTGTCAAGACATATTTATTTTGGAACAATGTTATCTATTTTCTCGAGTATATCAAATAAATCACAACTCGTTCTTTGGGGACCATCTCTGGGCGGTCATACGTACATTATTCGCATGAAAAATCAGTCCAGCAGACAGTCTCCGAGGCCACTGGTCTCGCCTACTATCGCGACGTACATTATCAGAAGCAGTGGTCAATTCAAATCATCACCGGAATGATTAATAAACAAACGAGTCCCTATACTGCACTAACCCAGGTATTAAAAGTCCTAAGTTCAACAACTGGCACTGATTTGCATTCTATGACAACAGAATGGAAGAAACCCTTGACTTTCCTTTGACTTAGAAGTATAAAGTGAATATCCTGCTTATAATTTTGTACACTCCCCTTCATTTCCACAATCATCGATGAATTGTATGCTTAAATAAGGAGTACTTTGTCACGTGAAAGCCAGCATGCATTGGATGATACACGTCTCATTGTTTCATTATTTTTATGTTGCCAAAAGTTTGCGCCCATTCGAAGAACAGATGGAATTAAATAGAATTACTTTTTAAGTATTTTAAATGTTTTGAACGCAGTGCATCCAGTTGTTTGGTTGAACCAACATGCTATATCCTTGATTTTAAAGACACGCTCAAGACACGCGTTTATTCCAGCTGCGGATGTATTGACATAAACGGTTTGATAAAATGATAAAAAGTGGAGTATTTTTTTCGTGGTTTTGAGATTGGCCTGGATCAGTTATGACGTAACAATCCAGTTAACTCTATAGTGAGATAAAAATCATCTGAAAACTTGTACAATCTAATGTGTACACTGAAAGTCTTCTTGAAACACTGAAAACGGTATAAGTAATATTGCAGGTACATGTAAACTCAAACGTACATGCACTGACAACAAGATGTTGTATATCATTATTTGTTTTGATAGTAGGAGTTGAAAAATACAGCAAAGGGGCTTACATGTATTACTTTCCATATGCCACAATTGTTCCTATTTATCGTAACACGCGACTTACATGTACATCAGCTATTAAATACATAGGCACAGCTCAAATATTACCAAAGCAATCAGTTTGTAGATCAAAACCCCATGCAAGATCATAATGTTGTACATAATAAAAATTGTAACTAAAAAAATCTACATGAAGTTTGAAATAAGATTTTAAGATAGGACTTCAGCTCTGCACAATAAGAAAGAACTTTCTAGCATTAGGCCATTGAATAAATAGTGCGTTTCCGATTCCCCGACCGAACCTTAACTGCATGTTCACTCTTAAAAAGTCTTTACCAACATGTTGTCTTTCCGGAAGTAATCTTCGGGGTTTCACTAGAAAATTCATTGTCTTTTATTTTCACAAAAGAATGTCAAAGAAATTAATATATTTATTCCCCTACCCACCGACGTGATTTTTTTCCCACATTTTATGTGTTTGATCTTGAACTAAATACCTACATGTATAATGCATTACATTGTGTTAAATTTTACTCTCTACAATAGAGTAAAATTTCCATACTAATTGATATCGATATTCTTACATTCTCATAGTAAAATGCTACCAAACTTTTCTCGTTACTTTTAACTAAAATAGAAGACAAGACAGGGTTTTTTTTCGTTATGGGTTCATTTTTACTTCATAGTGGGTTTTTTTCCAATTAAGTTTCAAGCCTGACAGATGGAATTGGTAGAGAAACGCGTGTCTGGGATATGAAAGAATTCACTGGCTCCCGGGTGGCGTCGCCATCACACGAATGTCAAATCTCTTTAACAACATCATCTCGTGGCAGCTCAGCTATCGAATATCTTTTATTTTGCATTATTTTCTTAGGAATTCAATCATTTGCACACCAAGATTTATGCTTTCTGAACATGTTTCTCTCACTATCAGCTGTCGATAGGAGACTCTTTCTCTCCTCAACAAGTAGAGTTGTCACAACTTATTACAAACATTACAACTTTCTTGGCTTTTGCGTAGCGAAGTATTAGAATGAGGTCAACAAGTGTCTTATTCTTGAAAGGTGTGTGCCATATTTATTTCGTGTTTTATTGAAAGGACCCTGACAGGTCGCATGTTTATATTGATCTACACCCAATGACATCCAAGCACAGGTAAACAATAAAAAGAGATAAATTCTTCTAATACGTATCATACAATTTTCGCAATTTACAGGTAGAGAAAGTACATGCCATTATATTGCATAAATATACTTTAAGGCCGATCATTGGAATATTAAAAGTCAACAAGTTTACTTCATGATATTCATAAACACAAATATTTTTCAAAAATTATATAATAAACTGGAAGTTTACTAAAATTCTTGACTAAAATTTACATGGGTGTTTTGATTAACAATATGGTTCGTCTTCATTGTTTAAAAAAAATGCAAAATTGAATACCGGTATTAACTCGAATCTCAAATTAAATCGAATATTAATATACCAGACTTAAAGCTGTGTAAACGAAGCATTTAGTGGCAAACCCTGGTAGATTAACTTAATTAACCAGTTATGAGGAATTACGCAAGCTGTGAACTAATTCAATACATAGTTTCAAATCAGCTTACAAAGATATCGAACCAGCGAGGCATTTGCCAAAACAGATCAGAGGTATGAATTTTTTTAAAGCCAGATGTAGTACAGTGTTAGATTTTGCTAACCTTCTCCGAAGGATGAAACACCAACGAGTCACGACTCGTAAAGTCTATCAGTCTTGATCTAGAAAATAGAAAAAAGAACTTATTGTTGGGGACACGCTGAGGAACCTTATGTTATCTGTTAGCTTTTTCATCATCTACATCTGTATAGAAAGGATACATTGAGTATCTCCAAGATGATGACAAGCTGTAATTGACCAAAAAAAAAACCCTGGAAAATTGAAACTTGTCATTTCTGTAAAATTATAACAAGGGCAGACGTTTTTGTTTTTCGGGCCATGCGCTGTTTTGGGTTTGGTTATTTGGTGGGTTTTTTCCCTCAAGAAAGAGAGCAAACAACAAAACACAATGTCGTTTTCATACGCAGCATTTAATGAATGTGTTTAACTAGCAGTTAGATATTATAAGTTGGATATATTTAAATTTTTATTCATTACAGCACAATCATAACGGTGAATTATGAATGCAACTGCACCAAACACATAGCATTTACCCGAAAAATAGCAAGCACAGATAGTAACTATGTTTCAAAATTTTGTGCGAGTCAGGTGTTTTGTGTTCAAAACGTTGCTTGGCGAAAGTGCCTCTGAAATAAACATGGTTTAATTGCTTGTCGATGAAATTGATGAAATGTTTTAAAACAACGTTCTCTGCAGACCAGGATGTAGAATCGTACATGCCATTCATAATCTCTATCGAATCTTCTAAAGATGATGGAGTCTATCCGCAAAACCTTTAAAACCCGAGAGGTTGTGAATAGTATAATTATTGTAAATTGTCTGGATACAGATCGAGACAGATGTATTCTGGAGTCCGGATTTCGCACACGTCGAAATGCACAGTTAATTAAACCCATCTTCAATAATAGATTTACTGAAAAGATATGAGACTGCCTTAACAAAAAGTGACACTGTATTCAAATAGGCAGTCTCGACATATACAAAATATACAGCATATAATTGAATGATCCATTTTGAATAATTAATAGATTTCGGAGGAATCCAAGTATAGTTGTGTATTACATTTTAAACTAATCGGAAATAGATTTCAATTCTAGAATTAAAAATAACAGTAATTTCAATAGAGAAATTTGGTAATGCTTTCAGGATATCTGTGGTGTAGGTTTTCATCATCCCAATCACATTTCTAAATCTTGCAAAGCCATTTGACAAGGGAGTCGAATTACATATCGTATAAAAGGAGATATCATATGTTAACACAATTAACATTTTAAACGAAAATAAAATAAAAGTTCTAGTAAAATGCTCAGCTTTGCATGCTGAAACAAATGTTTCACATGGATTTACACCAACTTGAAGGTTTTCTACCTAGACCGGTGTTTTCGAAAATTTCAAGGTCACATCTCATTCTAAACATAAAGGCATTGTGTTGGTAAAGTATGAACCCAACTTGGCCTATGGAAAAGGAAATATGCTCTGAAAAAATGAAATCGGACTTTTCTCTATATGACATTGGCAGAGAAAGTTTTTGACAGTAAAGGGTTTGATTTTTTTTATAGATTCCAGAACTCTGCGTAAACAAATGTCGGCCATTGGCATCAATGAGGGAGCAATATATGCCGTGGCCAACACAAGGAGTTTCAGGACGGCGTTCTTTTTCACCAAAACCAAACACTGCTAAATTAATCCCTGCAGCATCAGTTTCTTCCTGGAGGGATTAGTGTTTTTGCAGCGATGCCAAAAATTTTCACCGAAAACGAGTTACTGCTATGATTGACTGTGAAGAATTATTTTCTCTCTTTGAATAAGATTGATTGCTTGTAAACGCTGTACGTATGAATAACCCGTGCATGTTCGTCTTTTACCTGCTAAGTGTGGATTTGGACGTCTCCATATATAGAGGATGAATTTAATATAAGAAATCTTTTTTTTAAATCGTTACATCAAAAGGGCTAAAATAAGAATCAAAATATCCTCTGAATTCATATAACATTTTCTTTTGACGTTCAAATTGAAATTACATGCTCAATTTCGTTCTTTCTAACAGCCAGATTTAGCGTTATAGGCTATGAGTTAATTCGCATGGCATAAAATCGCTTGAGTTTACAAACACATGCACGGATCCAGAACATTTTTAGCCCCCCCCCCCCCCCCCCCCCCCGCGCATGCCTTTTAGACCTGCGCATGTAAAAATGTCACATAAATACAATTTTTTAAAGTTATCCTTCCATTTCCATGAAAAGCTTGGTAACGAATCTTGTTTTATCATGTTTCCATGAATTTAAAAGTTTTCCTTATGGTTTCTTACTACATCTTGTCTATATGCTCATGAGGAATAACATATCAAGGTGTCAAAGTAAAATGTTGAATTAAATCGAAAGCACTGAAGAGGGCATAACCAAAAGAAATAATCAAGAAAGTTGAATATATTAGGGTTTATCATCTCTGGATAAACCAGGTTATTTAAAGCATATGTGTTATGTCGTTGTTGCAAGATCCATAACTCTTGTTAACTGTCATTGTTGCAAGATCCATAACTCTTGTTTAATAACTCTATATGACTGGGCATGCGCAGTTGCTACTTCCTTTTCCTGCTCATCCCAAAGTTGATAGGTGGCACAAATTCGTCTAAGAACCCATTTATATTTAAGTGGCATGAATGAATCTGAAATTAAAATCATGGGTAGATGGAATTCCTCTGCTTACAAATCATACATCAGACCAATTCTTTAAGTGTTTACTTATAATATGTACTGATTCCAAATTATTTCAGATGGCATATGGGTCGTCGGATCATCTATAATTCATTGGGCTCAGAAATATGCACAACAAAATATCAATGACAACTTGGGACTATCATCACAAAGAATAATTTGGCAGGGAATTCGGGGTATGGTTTGGTCTCGGTTGTACCAGACTATCAAAGAAATTCTAAACCAGGGTAATAGACACCCAACACTTTTAGTTATACACTGTGGTGGCAATGATATTGGCAACCCTCATAATACACTAAAGGGCTTACAAAAGTACATGAAGTTGACCGTGTCTAAAATAACAAAGCTATTGCCAAAGACAATTATTGTGTGGTCACATATCTTGCCACGTAGAAATTGGTCATTATGCCTTTTGAACAAAGATGGAGAAAATTGGAGAACTAGAATAAATTCAGCTCTTGCTACATTTGTTGTTAAGAATGCATGTGGGGCCTCCATAAAATATCCTGATATTTGAAGTACACAGGGTACCCTTTTTCGAAAAGATGGCATACATTTGTCTGACTTGGGAAATGAGATATTTGTAACTTCTTTGAAGAATGCATTGTTGCAATTCATGTCATCCACTGACAGATTTTATCCAATTATTAAACAGTAAGCTTTGTCATGGCCAGATGATTTGAAGTTGTGAAGTTGTTGAGTATTGATGCAATTACTTTTTGTTTACTTGTGGTTGTATGTAAAACTGATTACCATTGCAACTTAAGTACTTGTATAGTTATATTGTTTGCAAAATTGACCGCCTAGATTTGTTGGCGGATGTACCACGGATCGTGGTTCATTTGGCAGAATTTTGCAAACAATGTCACCTCCATGGGGCACTGTTATTTCCAGGTCCCTTGGGTCAAGGTGGTATTTCTTGTGCTTGGACTCGTTTTTGTGTATGCTGCCATATCGATTTGATGATCGGCGCATAATTTGTATTTTTGATGATTGTGAATAAATGGCCATGACAAGCACTCCCAACAATTAGTTATAGTTATTGTTTAAGATTCCAAGGTCAAGGTTAGAAAAAGGTCATTTGCATAATGGTGTCAGAATCGTCTAATGTTTACTATGTTAATATTTCATTTTTATTAGTGTCTTAAAATAAATTGCAAATAACTAAATATATTGGATATTTAAGATTGTTTTGATGAAATTCCATTAAATAAGATATTAGTGATTAAAGGTGTACTTTGGTTCGGAATCAAATCAAGACAGAATATCCATATCACCATTAGTTTGAGCATGCGTGTGATGCATATCCTCGAATCTTTTAATTCGGTTTGAATGTATGATATAATCGAAACCAATCATTTTCACTACATATGTTTGCATTGCAAACTGCAGGATTTATCAAGAACATTGTGATCAAATCAGATAATAACAATAGCCTTTTATGTCCATTCATATTAAACTGATAGATGTCATAACTTTTAAATTTAGTAATTGAACTCAATACTGAAAAGTTTACGTATATGAAACTAACTTCGTTTTTAAAACAATTACTGTAAAACTCGCGCCACATCTTGGTGGGCCATATTGCTTCAATTGATCAAAGTTTTGTATAAAATTGTTCACAAACACAAAGTAAAGGATGTTGCACGCAGAAAGGTCTTATTGACTTATCTATATGATCCCTTTGTCATCTGTATCCTCTGACGTTCACTAAAACCCTAAAGCTCGCAATCAATTTGTAGAATAAACAACACATCATCTTACGGAATATATTACTGTCATCCTTATTATTATAGTCTTGGTAAAATTTGATTGATAGCTTTTCGCGCCTGCTAGAGAGCGAAAGAAATTCCAAATCAAATGTCGACTTCGTCTGGTTCTTGAAAGAAGAGGAATTACGAATAGTAAAGTGTATTACGCAATCAGCGAGTGTGTGATTTGTAGTGTCAACATCATGCTGATTATGAGTTGCAAGTTGAGAGAAATGGTTCAGATGGTACAAGGTTTACAAAAGATTTCTTATATCGATTTGTATGAATGTTTCGTATTTTTTTTCACATGAAATTTCTGTCGTGAGTTAACCGTACAACAAAATCCCAAGCCAACCATCGCGTAAGATATTGCCCTGGCCTGTGTTCAATTTTTTTTTTCATTTTTTTTTTTTTTTTTTGCAATTTGTACACATGCTGTAGAAAAATTTGATTATTGACACATCTTTTATCTACGTATTTTCTTTCAAAAAAGGCATGGAAAAAATAGAAAACTATTAGTATTACCAAAAAATCATAGATGTAACGAAATACAGAAGTAATGCTTGAACACAAATTAATAAGAAAAAATAAAGGATACATGTATTTCCATCTTGCAGTGCTCTTCATTCATAACCAGCTACGATATTCAAACGGTAAAGCAGAAACATTGTCTACGACAGGTGTTAATATTACGATTTAGTTTTATTCAACACCAGTAGTCCGGACGTATAATATTCCTTTACTCCCAATGTATAGTGAAAGATTATAGATAGACGTGACTGCCTGAATTAATCAAATATGGTGCCAAAAATTGCTGTAAAGATGACAACTGGGTGTATGCAGTTGTGAACTTAATAATTCTTTGGGGAGTTTCTTTTGTTGCTAGCTGAACGAAACCACAATCCGCTAACGTAAAACTGAAAGTCAGCAGAGTGGTAAGCACCATTCCTACTTTTATGGCATACTCTAAAACTTGAAGTAGCCACAGTGGTTTTGCCCGGCCCCATCAGTGACCAATCCTTTTAAAAATAAACTGTTGGCCTTAATTTAAATACAAAAAAATCATTATAATTTCTGTTATTTTTATAGATTTTAATTGATATCTGCATGAAATAAAAAATGGAAAACGTTTCGGCTTTTACTCTTTTACAAATCTTTCTATTAAAAAAATTACAGGTACATGTATTATAATTGATGGTCTGACTGAATGAATTTTCATTTTAGTCCAAGTTTCATATAAATAAATAATAAAGAATACATGTGGCATGCATTGATGTAAATTAATTTTTCAGAGAGTGGTTTTTGACTTATACTTAATAATGCAGTGTGTAGAGCTGCAAAACTGTTTTGCAATAATGAAATGTTTTAATTATACAGATTATGATCTGTTAACATAAAGCAGTGTTTAGAATTAAAGAAAATAAATGTCATTTTACCAAGAATGAAAGTCTTCAAGTAATTTTTTTTCTAATAAGATTGAAAGCAATAGACCTTGTCGTATTAAGTCACCTTGTAATTAAGAGTATACACTCACACAGTTTGATATCATTTAAACTTTAATGACTTTTATTGTAATGTAATTGATAGATCTATAGCTCTAGAAATGGCCGTTTATTTTGTTGGTTGCAAATAAATCAAATAAGATGTAAGCAAAGTAAAACAGGAAGCTATATTTGAGGTCAAGCTGTGCCAAATTTGAAACAGAAAGCAACGACCAATTTTAAGATCAGGTTGGGCCAATTTTGACGTAAGGCCAAGCCAATGAGTCCAGGTTTTAAGATATGCCATCTTCATTATAGATGATTGCAATGCAAATTGTGGGGAAGCGTTCAATCTACATGCAGAGTGTATCCGCCATGACAAGACAGCTACAGATGTTCCCCGTTTGATTTGTTTAGTGTTCTACCCCAAATTAAAGAAATCGACAAACCGGACTCACTAATTAGTCGTGTAATGATTCTGAAGGCGACCGAGGGCAATAATTCTGAACATTGGCGACATTTCCTTAATTGAAATCTGGACTTTATGACTTCCCCCGTTGATTTGGACTTGACATATAACAGTCAATCAACGGGTGATGCAACGATTTGAAATTGCGTCTACAGGTCGTTGGTTTTTTGGTTTGTACTTTTCTGCTATGAAATATTAAATTATCTTAGTAAATACCGAAATATTTTTGTTTGTTTTTCATTTGCTATCAAACCTCTGAAAACTATGTCAGTGCCAGGTAGGCATTCTTGCACCCATCAAAGGTGCATTTTCTGATGAAAAAACATAATAAATAAATATATCATACGATAAACTCTTTCTTAAAACAGTTTATAATATCCTTTGTTTTTGCTGTATCTCACCTCTCGGATCTTTTTTAATTCCATGCCGGAATACTTGGCACTTGGCTTCCTGTGGGAATGCAGATTCGGTAGGATATGAACAAAATACTAAGGAATTCTATATTCCCGAGAAAATCATACTTTCCAAAGAAAAATACTTGGCCGAATAATAAAAAATCCATTGGATTTATAAGCAAACCTTTTTGAAATATTTACATACATGTATCCCTTTAAAAATATTTCTCTCTTAAGAATTATTTTTTTTAAAGTAAATCTCCACAATCAGGTGAAAAAAGTATTTATTTCTTAAACAGACGATGGTGTTATTTCTTCAGAATCTATATATATTTGTTTATAGTCAGTTTTGATACATGTTATTAGCAAAGTACGAAACAGCTCACTCTATAGTTTATCTATAAATCAGAAGAAAACATTATGCAATACAATGCGTTTCCCCTCTACTTCTGGTGTTTTTCAAAATCATTAGAAACATTTGCAGCCGGAATAATTGATAATATCTTGACAAATATCTCGACAAACTGAAATTCCCTGTCAGCTTCTCGGGACGGGGGTCTTAAGATGTAAAGTTTAACCACCAAATTAATGTGTGTTTCTCTGTAGGATTGCGAGAAAAAATAGAAATAGTTAAAATTAACATGAAATTAGACGTCTATCGTTTTTCGGAAAAAAGGTGACTGTAACTTTTTTTAAATGAATCGTTCGGATATTAATTCTTCCTTTGACTTCAAACCAATTGTGTGGTCACTAATTCATCCAATAATTTCTTATCTAGAAGTAGCAATGGATTCTGTAGAACACATGATGCCTTGCACGTATTACTAGCATGAATGAAGGTTACTTATTTAATCAATTCATGCTTGCATGATTAAAAAGGATATAAGCCAGGATTGCCCGAAAGGTACATTCATGTAAAGGCAAAAACTGCAATTACAGTGTACTGTATGACTTCTACGTACACCACCTGCGTTGTGTAAGAAATACCAATACTACTCCTTTTATTTGTTGGACACAACACAAACAACAGTGAAACTGATCAAGACTCACATTTATATATTTTAACAATTGGTGATATAGCTATAGAGTATAGAAAACATGGTGCTGGCAAATTGTCCATTGCTATATCTTAAACAAAGAAAAATAGTTTTTCTCGAGGTCAAACATTTCTTTGAAATTATCGGAACTTAATACATAGTGTATCTGCAGCAACTCCATCACGGATGGGATTTTGCCAATAGTGTTGATTAATAAATCGGTTTTTTTAAATCATTGCACTTTTAGCTGTATGGCAGTGAATACAGCTATAAAATAGAAGCTGCGTTTATTCTAGCAGATATTTTCGGGTTTTTTGTTTTGTTTTTAAATTTACGCCACATTCTCCGATTCATTCATGTTATATGTGGATGAAGCGTAACATTATATAGGTTTGTAAAATAAAACTGTCCTATTCCAACTTCAAAGACAAGACATTAATCAAAACAAAATGTGATGATGTCATAAGGACTAACCCAAAACTTTTTTCTCCATCATCAACAGTCTGATAGATGACATACAATCCAACAAAAACAAGGAAATAAACCAATACATTGATAGATGGTCCGAACCCTGTAAATCCCCTTAAATTGAATGTTATCCTTTTACCAGTTTGTTGAGAGAGAGAGAGAGAGAGAGAGAGAGAGAGAGAGAGAGAGAGAGAGAGAGAGAGACAGACAGACAGACAGAGAGAGAAAGAAAGAGACAGACAGACAGAGAGAGAGAGAGAAAGAGAGAGCAGAGAAAAAGAGAGAGAGAGAGGGAGAGAAAGAGACAGAGAGCAGAGAAAGAAAGAAAGAGACAGACAGAGAGAGATCAGAGAGAGAGAGAGAGGAAAGAGAGAGAGACAGGGAGAGAGCAGAGAGAAAGAGAGAGAGAGAGAGCAGCTATTTTCTTATCACCATGCCTTGTATCCTTGTTTGCAACATTAGCCGTGATTTTGTCGATACATCATACTGGCTAATGGTTTATTTTGGTTATGGAATGTGTTCCCCCAAGAAGATAGCGAAAATTAGAATTTATGACAATACAATATGTCTATAACAAAGGATTTTTCATTTTTTTCTCGTTCAGTTAAGGTTTATAAACGCTCTGACCGCAAATTTCACAGTGTAACAGTATTGTGACTCTGATGAACTGACAAACCAGATTTTTCGATCAATTTCATCAAAGCTTTGGCAATTGTAACGGTTTTACACTAGCTACAATAGCTGATAACCTCATCTATCCATGGATAAGGCCAACTTTAAAAATTGATCGTTTGCCCTTTACTGACCGACTGACGGAAATGTATTTGACTCTTTACTAACAACCTGAGCAATACTTCCTTTTAAAAATCCTGGGTTTTTTTTTTATAACTTTAATATTTTGTGCAACTTAGGGCAAAATTTCATGAACATAAATTTTAAAGTTGTAAAGCTTCAATTTGAGATGTTGAAAAACAATTTAAAATACAACTGTAATACAGTGGGTTGCAGTTTATATTTCAGTATCCGTAGTGTTATATGATAGCATGATTACAATAAAGATCGAGTCTTATCTTTGTAAGTTTAATTTCTGTATCAAAAATAGAAATTTAATGTCACTTATGTATAATAATCAAATTAAGTGTCGAATCGCAAATGCATCATTTATATGTTTTTATTTGTCAATGTTAACATAACAGGAAGTACGTAGGTTGTTTTAACATTCTCGAAACGGTGCATTTACACACACAGATATATTTATACACCATCATGGCTAATGTTGCTGATATCACTAAACCCATATTTTTATGAGTTTTACAAATTGGAAAATTTGGTTCAAATCAGGACACTGGGGAGAACGCATTCCAAAATGGGTTCGAGATAGCCGAATTGAAATATTGCATCCATATTTTGGTTATCAAGATGATAAATGACCCTGGTAAGACAACTGTTTGCCTGACTCTGTATCATCTCATTTTTGTTTTCCATGTTAACATTTACCAGGATACCCTCATTGCTGTTCCATTGGGAAATTTTAGGTTTACAATTATTGATGGTTAAAATTATGGAAATTCACAAACATGCACAAATGAAACTATTAAAACCTAATGCTGCTGTGCCCAGACGCTCTCTAAATTCACAGAAGTCATTTTTCTTCCTTCCTACGTCAGATCGAGTTATTTATCTTCTTTTAATGGACGATCGGTGATAAGATTCGAATGAAACAATTAATCTGTTTTCGTGTTCGAATGTTTATAATTATTAAATGACCAGTTTGATAACCTTTGCTCTTAATCTTCCTGTGTCTCAAACAAAATTGCTTGGAAAGATATCACGTTTTCGCAATTAGAAGCTGGACATAGATACAGAGATTTCGTACAGTGGAAAATTGCAGTAATTGGATCTTTCCACCTCGCATCTTTTTTCCGTTAAAAGATCGCTGCCACTCATTAATGCATTACACTGCCCCTAGTAAAGAAAAATACTAGTTAGCTGATTAACTTGTTCAAGTAAAAACAAAAACCCCGATAGAACCTTTTACAATTCTCTCTTGAGATATAATTAAGAACTTAAAACTTCACCTATCCATAGAAGTGAATGGTGCCCTCTTAACACAAACTGCACTCGATCTATTCACAGTTTTTCAAGTAGACCAAATTTACCTGATTCAATTGTGTTCATTTCGAGAATAGTTACCAAAGAACAGTTCGCTTTGGAACATTGACGAAAATAATTCCATACTTAACATTTCATTATAAACGACTAATAAGTATTCAAATTTCTTTTGAAGCTTGAGTAGCGTGAATACATCATAGCATATGTGTAGACCTAACAATCAAGTTTCATCTCCCCAATACTATATACTGAGTACGTCATGTAACATTGTGTTTTTAACGTTTTAATAATTCATGTTTAAACTTTCAAAATTATTTTTTAAAATATGAGAATTCGGAAGCATTAAGATCAGTTCTATGAAATTTTAATTAACTGCAAATCTCAAACAATAGGAATCTACTTATTACAGATACGTCCATATTGCTGCTGTCAAACGCCCATAATGGGCTGGAACGAGACATCATGGCTTGTTACTGAGTATAAGTTTTCATTTAAACAGAAATAAGTTGTACTGTGTGCACACAATGTCATATTTAGTAACTTCCTCTTTACATTTTCTTGTAGACTTGAGATTTCCTGAATTGCTTTCCCTCTTTTTAGTAGATCTTCTTAAGTATCATAGAGCTCTCTTAAAGAAATGAAATGTTTAAAACATCGTGCATTGTACACTGTACGCTGTACAAACAATTTACATTCAAGATTCCTGTATAACTGTAGTTTTTGTAATGAATGCATTTTGCCTATAATTGTAGGTCATGATTCAGATTTATAATGCGAGCAAAAGCATTCTGTATTCAAAATTTAGAGAAAAAAAAAAGGAGACTACGTTTATTATTTATATACATAGTATATTTTATACATCAGACAAGGTACACCCCCCCCCCCCCCCCCCCCACACACACACACACACACACACACACACACACACACACACACACAGATGGACACCAGTTTTGTAATTCTATGTGGGAGGTTTTAAAAAATAAACATTTCAATGCTCGTAACGCGATTAAAAATTTCGAATGCCTTGCAATTTGCGCAAGTCGTAAATTTCGAAACCAGCATGAATTCTGAATGCTTTTAAGAATGGTTTTCATAAAACTTGATAAATGCACTAAATGTTTTAACGATTTGCAAAACAATTTGTTGTCAGTTTTTCCTTTGCCAGACAAACATATAATTATATGCTTGCTATATACAGAGGCAATCCGGACGAACTTTTACTCACCATAAAAGTTATTGAAAGTACATGTTCATTAATTTTGCTAGATGTTGGATAATAATCAAATTAACGAAAGGTCTCGATAGGTGCTTTTATACATAATAGAGTGACAGCGGGAACAGTTTTAAAAAGACAGCGTCTGTTCTTATAATTGATGAAGCAATTTCAAAGTGTTTGGGACAATTATATCAATGGCAATGTAAACAATTCAGCATGTCATCTACAAATAAATCATAACTTCAAGAGAGTTTCAAGTTGTTGCACAGATGCGTCTTCATTCAAAAATCAAAGTATAAATTCTACAGCAATTGTATCCTTCAATATGTTTTTTCTCCATGAAAGCCAAGTTTCATCGTGAACAAAATCCATATATCAAAATAACTATCCGCATTGCTATGTATTTGAGTTCTTAACGCGATAGATGAACAGTATCTAAATAATTATGCCAAGAATCTATTTCATTCCAGTAACTACAAGCATGACAACATTTCGTTTTTGATGAAGATTACTTTTAATAATGACAACCACGCTATAATACTTGACATTAATTCGACGACATTAGCAAAAGGCTGTCTTAACTGGACGCTAAACGCTCATTTTTTACTTGTAAGTCAAGTCTTAAACAGCATCGAGTGTCATACTTCGTTTACAAATCCATTAAATGCATCGATGTTCGTGTCAGGATCGGTTGAAGATTGTTGTTCATTTTTGACATTTATCCTTTTCTCTCTTGGAAAAAGCACTGGATTTCAATACGATGATACGGAATCCGGTTTCTATATCATTAGTTATTCATTTATGTTATTCATGTGTACTTTTTGCGATCGAATATTTTTTTTCCATTTCGTGTTCATACAATTTTAGCAGAACTCCGATTTGACTTCCTTGAATATAGGAGTCTTGTTTTAATTTTTTTTTCTTTTTTTTTGTAGGTAATTCCCGCGAGAAATGAAGCAAAGCTAGCGACGTTGTGAGAAATAGCAGCTCTTCACATATATTTAGCCAAGGATCTCTAAACAAACGAGTTCTGATGATCAAGTGTCCCTTGAAAACATAATACACTCCTATGATACAGCATTTTAGCGATTTGAGCTTTTACCAACACTTTGGTATTAGCCTATAGGCGGCGCTCTTACCTTGCAAGCAGCTAAGGAAAACGAAGGATCCAATGCAACTCAAGAAGGAAGGAAACTCGGCCTCAAAAACTATCCCTCATTATTTCCGTTTCAAATTAGACTGAAAAAAAATATAAAATAATATTCATTATTTTGTTTCTGTTACTGTTGACCAACTTTTATTCGCGGCAAATTAATTTCGCGCTTTAAATTGGTTATAGCATCTCTATGTTTCGGGAATTCGACCTTAAGATAATCTGAAACCAGCACTAGACTCACTAAATAGCTGATTCGAATCGAAAATCCTCGTAAACATCACATTTCCCCCACACAAATAAACGTTGTTTTCAGTATTCATGAAGGAAGGGATGCAATACTCAAAAAATATGCTTTTGAAAACAAATATGATAATCAAAACGAGGTCTTTTGACTTAAAAAAGACGAAGCCTATTAAAACTCACTCGCCTTGATAAGAGGAAATGGGAAGTAAAATAACGTTTGATCTTGGTTATGAAACTTCAGAATGTCAATACAATTTCTGTTAATTACAAAATCTTTAAATATTCGCGCAATCCGATTTGGTTTATAGCAACGATTTGAATATTTTCGCACAAGCACTATCTGTCGTGAGGTAATTTGCGATAATCTGTTTCAGAGGACGATGAAATATGAATAGGCAACAGAATTGTAAGTAGGCCCTTGTTCTAATACAGCAATGATCTTCAATATCTTTTGACAAAATATTCAAGTCTTTCACGATTCGGTGTTCCGCGACCTGCCTCGCGATAAATGAAGTTTGTCCTTATCTTGCCTTTCTTTTATTAGAGAAAGGGAGATGCAAATTGGGGACTTCGCTGGTGCTATCTCATGAAAATGTGTGTGTTCGTTAGTAGACTTCCTGAAAAGCGATAATTGTGTCTCATGACGTAATGGCTTTCTCGGCATAGTTATGCTGATCCAATAAAAAATTATAATAAAAACCTTGGAAAAACAATCAGTAAATGACTTTATATTAACATGTTATCTCAACAGTGAATATTCCGCCGACTTGGGGCTGATCTAGATAGCGTAATTTCGCTAACAAGTTCAGTGCAATCATACTATCATAGACTGTTTCGACCGCTTCCTGCTGTTGTTTCAGCTTTCTGCTAGCGACTTTGACTTTTGTCAATATGACACAGAATCGATATATACCAAGAGCAAGAATAATATATCTATTGCAAATGTGTATAATTTATAATAAATCGCTTTGTAAGCTGTTGACACCACCATTACCTGTCAGGTGTACGTCAGTCGTACTAAGCAGGTTGTAGTCTTCAATAAAACTATCTCCTTATTTCTATTAGAGTCAAATCATTTATTGTTACTCATGTCCATTAACAAAAGTTAAAAATTAACGTATGTGTATCTACATGGAAATACCTGAGTTAAAGTTGTCTCCCTTTTACAAACTTTCAATGATTTAGGTTCATCTAAAATTTTGGCAACACATTGAAGGTATATATGGTGTAAATCTATTAACATTTCCATATGAAATTGAGTTCAGATTCGTAATATGCATATAATGCCATAGTATTTTGCCCTAAGACCTTTGTATCTTGCTTGTTTGAACGAGAGATAGCGTTTTCAGTATCACTGCCCTTAGCGCGGGAAGTAACAGCAAATACTAGTATGCAAGAGTGTCTACATTTTAGTCTCGTAATTTTTCTTCCGTACTTGCCCTCAAAATATTTTTGATCTTTTTCAATAAATATATTTGTATTCTATCTTTCTGAATATTTCAGTCAGTTGCCTCCATCTATCTGTAGAATCACTTGACCAATTAAAGGCCGAGTTATTAAAAATTTGGGTTTATTCTGAGTCGGAAAAAACAAACGAAAACACCATATCATTCTAGGCAAGTAGTTAAATGAAGTAAAGTATTTTTTTTACTTACCCTCATATGTTAACTTTAGATTTGCTACAGTTATTCCTGAATATCATATGGAGTAAAATTTGATGTGTTCGTGCGAAAATAATTTGATTTCTGTATTCATGTAAAGGTATGGTAAAGTGAATTCAAGGCTTGGTCCGATCCCTCTATATCGACCTTGCCTTATCGTCGCAAGACATAGACAAATGTTTTTTAAAGTTTTTTTTTTAGTTCCCGGATAAGGCTGACTTAAGCATAATCAAGTTCCTAATTAAACAAAGTGACCAGGAGAGTAGAATAAAGACACGTGTACATGAGCAATCGATGTATCGGCATGAATGATACGTTCTCGATGGGATGTAAGCCAACAAAACAAAAGCGAAACGAAATAAGTATACTGATTAGCGGACAATGGGAACTCTAAATATTTGTCTTAAATCAAAAGTTGCAGTCGAAACACTGCTTGTATGTATGCACATGTGTAATTCCTTTGCTCTTGTAGTATACAAATTTACCTTTGACAGGCTGATGTAATTGAGCTGAGCGTCAGTCTGATATTAAAATTCATATTAGGCTGTAACAGGTCTAATATCCTTCATAATCGGACTATTTCAAAAATGAACAACTTATCAAATAAAACATTTTAAGAAAATATATGCCTCATACACGTTTATATAAAAATATCCTGACAGGTTTTTTGGCTCTAACGGGCCTCAAACACTGATTTTTTTTTTTTTACATAAAAATGTTTTCGGCATATTCAATACAGAATGAATCAAAGAGCCCCTTGATATTACAAGAGAAGTAATTAATAGCATGTCATTCCTTTAAGGTTAAAGAAGCATGTCCTCTAAAGATTCAACAATCTTTAAATTACATGTTTTAATATTTTGGCCTTCAGGTTGAATCAAGCTTTTATAGATATTTAAGATTTGATAGTACCATTTGATAATAATTAATATAGAGATTTGGGCTCTAATATGACATCAAAGTCAAATGATCTTCATATCAAATTTCCGTCCGGCCGACCAATGTTAAAGAATGTACAAGCTGTTACGATTGGTTCAAATTGAAGTATTTTCCTGGTTGCTATTCGGTTAACCAGAAACCGTGTAATCCATAAACACTTGGTCAAAAACACATATAAACGATAAATTACGCAATGCAATATTGATCGATTTGTAATAAAATGAGAATTCTATCATTCTTTCATCGTCTACAAGAGATTTCTCGACCCCTTTCATCAATACAATGATACAAACCTCTTCAGAAGCAAGGCTACAAATGGCGAGAAAAAATTATTTAATTGCGTTTGTTGAAATCAGGACCAGAAATCACAACATGATAAGAGGCAATAAAGTCGTATTTATCGCCTTCAAGGAGTTTGTCTAGATTTGTATTGCCCTGTTGCACCTTTCTGCATCTGTTTACATCCGTTCCAAACAGGTGCTTATTGCGCAGTTGTGCATGGTTTTGTTCCGTGTAATACAAATTGCATAATTCTTTTGCACCTAAAGTTGATCTTATTAATTGTGTTCAATTTCATACTGTATTTACTGTTTCATCCGGGTTCAAATAATTCAAAAGTCTCAGTGACACATATATTATGTGTTTTAAAAATGTATATAATTGTAAATTTTATCAGATATTACGTTGTTTTAGGGAGATAGAATGGCATTGAACATCACAAACCGTGCATGCTGTTACCTGATTTGAAATTGATCGGGAAACGCACGATATTTCAGGTGTCACAACTGCAAGAGGTACATTCAACGAAACAATTAGTTGTATGTCTTTGTGTGTATTTAGAACGGGGAGAATTTGTGGTAACGCAAAGTAGCTATAGATGCTCGGTGTGCTCAAGATTTTAAATTATCCAAATTGTACATGACCTTGAGACAGATGACATTGAACAAGATGACCTTGAAAAACATGTATATCAGACAAACATACAAATAAACAGAGAGATTGACAAACAAATAAGCAGACAAAAGGTCAATGATTCGATCTTTGGTCGCAAAATGTTACCCCGGTATGATCAATAAAAAAACATAGATGTCGAAAGTTGTTTGCTGATTGGTTGGTTATTATATATATTATTATATTTAGTTAAAGTTTAGTCATATATAACGATGGGATTTATATCTTTACGCTCAATGTCTTTCGCATGATGTCTAGTTAAAACCCGTGTCTAAATTAAGAGCACTCCGTCCTGAAGTGCTCTCTTAATTTGTACCATAACCTAGTCACTACCTCACGATTACTCATTGTTCGCATAATACTATTTAATCTGTAAAACAATAAAAGAAAGGTAACGTACCTTCTAATCAGTGATGACAACAGATGGAGACTTATAAGTGCTCTCTTTTTGTCTAGCTCCAGGTTTTAATATAATGTATTCCGTGCTCTTACTTCCTCGTTTTGATGACATATTATAAAGTGTGGACTACAATGGGAAACATGAAGTTTCAGTTGTAGGATTGTTTT
The DNA here is from genome assembly GCA_016163765.1 of Magallana hongkongensis. Taxonomy (NCBI): domain Eukaryota; kingdom Metazoa; phylum Mollusca; class Bivalvia; order Ostreida; family Ostreidae; genus Magallana; species Magallana hongkongensis. Next base: position 60,679,217 of record WFKH01011581.1, on the reverse strand, counting down.
TTTAAGCTATACTGGGAGACATGGCAGTTTAGTGTTACTGCAGATATACGATATTTGAAAGCTGTTGGGTTGAGGCCTTTTATACAATTGAAAATATCCCACTAGTTTATCTGTAAATTATTTATGACGCAATACAGCATATATATTCGGGTTTGTCCCCATGTCCATGTTTAATGATCTCTAGCTCTGGTTACAATTAGATTTTTTAAGGCAACCGCTCGCAATCAAAAAGATTATGTCTTGTTTTCCAACTAAAAATTGCTTAAAAATATTTAACTTCCAACCAATGGTGAAATCATTTTGATTTCTGGGTAGCCATAGGAATTTCATTAAAGTTCGATATTTTAACGACACAAAAAAGGTCTAATAACTTTGATGAATACAGGTACCTTTGCGGGTGCATTGTTTTCGTACCATTTTGTGTCCAATATGCCATCATGATAATAAGGAAATTGAAAACATTTCAGCTTTTTATGTCACTTATTGGCGCATATTTTTTGCAGTTGGATATCTCAAAGGTTGACATGTTACGATGTAGAACGAACGGCCTTGGATTAATATGATATTGGTTGTATGATAACGTCGATAGAATTGTAACCAATTTTTACTGTTGTTGTTATTAAACTAATTATTTGGCTAAGTAGATTTATATATAGTACATCGAAACAGTTAAATTTGTATCTAAAGCTATATTCAGATTAATGCTTTACCACAACCGATGAAAAAACCATCTTTGGCAAAAGTGACAAGTCGTAAAAATATATTTGATCAAGCGTTGTTTCCAATCCAATCGAGATTATTTTACTAATTTAGAAGGAGATATGTAAAGAGATGTAAAAAATTTAGGTAATCAAGAAAACATTGCTCAAAGAAAGGTTAAATTTTTAATACCAACAAAGGAGGCCCATGTTGATAAAGTATCATTAAACCAAAAGGCCCTTGGGCCACATTGCTCACCTGATGTTTCTTAGAACCATTTTAACAAGACCTTAGACTTTCAGTAGGACGTAGCTATCTATTTCTTGCGTCAAAACAAGTTAAAAATGACGCGGTTTCAAGCGAAATATGCACCGATTGCGTAGTCTTAGCTCAAAAGCCAGACAAATCTTGTTGATTTCAGAGAGCCATGGCTGAGTGGCCATCAATGAAATAGACAGGCCTACGTCACATTGCTGTTTAACACAACTACCCAAAGTCCAAGCTCTTGTTAAAATGGTTCTAATTAAGCGAGTTATGGTGTCTCTTTCTATTTTTTTCACAGAAATTGCTAAACTTAGGGAAGGGCAAAATTGGGGAAGTAGTTTAAAAAAATTGAACGAACAATATATATGTACATCAGAATGCTTGAGTAGTTATTAAAAATGTATAATTGTATATCTTGGAAAAAAGATTTTAAAGATGTTTTCCCTGTATACAGCTATGCTAAACTTCACACTCTTTGGGGGCCCATTCAATATGGTTTCAACGCATTTGAATCAATTATACATAATTTTGCTTGCGTAGTAATATTATGAATTTTAAAGTTGGCCCCTTTATATTTGTACTTAACAAATTGCATTCCTCCAAGGGCCCCACTTTTGGTCAAAAGATTACAGTTTATTGCTCAGTGATATCAGAAGATATTTAAAACGTTTTCCCATATATCCTTATGTTGAACTTTCAATCAATGGGGATCACGGTCTGAACAATTTAGTGAAATCTAATTTGAAATAAAGATTTCCTGTTGTTTTGCGCCAAAAAAAATTTTTCTCTTATTAACAGTAATTTTTTTTTAACATCAATACGTGTACAGCTAGCCAGTACATTAGGAAGTATCAGTTGATAACCCTATCTCATGTTGCAGAGGAAGCCTGAATCGAAGTCGCCATATCACCCTTTGACACCCCAAGTAAACTACAGCTGTAAAACGTTTAAAAGTTAGAAATTTAAAATATCATTCCAGTCAATTTTTTCTTTATAAGTTTATGATCTTAACAATTTAAATATACATGTATTTCCTGAATAAAAATTGCACAAACTCTACTATTACTAGTATTGTTTCAGTAAACGTTTTCTGATTTATGATAATTTTTAAAAATGTTTTCTTTAAACGAAACCATGTAATGCTACACGTCATTTTTACAATAAACTTTTAATTATGAAACCGTCCGAACAGGTTATGCATTAGTCATCTTTGCTTCAAACAGTGGTTTAATAAGAATGGCCAAATCAAATAGGTTTGAACCCCCTATGCATTTTTCTCCATGATGTTTGGGTAGCGGCACAAAAGTGAGATTTATCAAAATTCTTTAGAGTCTTTTTGGAAAACATTACCGTAGTAAATTATAGTTTCTGAAGGTGGTGAATTTTAAAAAAAAGATTTTAATTAAAAAGATCTTAAATAAGAGATTAAAAAAGAAAATGATTTTCTAAAAAGGTTATTAAAGCGAACAATGCTTTAGTAACAATGTATGACAAATTGCAAAACCATATTCCGAAAGGAAGCAGTTAAAAATGCTACGAATGAAACTTCTCTCTCTCTCTCTCTCTCTCTCTCTCTCTCTCTAAAAACAAACAAAAACAACCGATGTATTACGTCAATTGTTACAAAAAGGAATATTAGTAAATGCTAAATTACCTTAAAAGACAGTCACTTTCGAATTGTCTCGTCGCAGCCTTACAAATTCGATAAATTCTCTCGAACGTGTTATTCTTATAACCTACTCAAACAAGCTGTGTGCAAAAGAAAATACGAAATTACAAATTCCGCGTTAAGTTTTCAGAGTTTTTTCCGCCAGCAATGAAAAGGCAAGAAATTATCGTTTCACACTGAAGATCAATCGCATGTTAACAATAATGGAGAGAGCTTTCTTTCATTCAAACTTATTACTTTTTAAGGGAAAAAATACAAAGTCATTGCAAATTGGTGATCTGCCGACGCGTGTGTTTTTCCATATTTCAACTTCCCGTATACAGGTAGAGAAGAGATGCTTTCTTCTTCCTAAAGCACAGCCGATAGTTAGCTAATTGTTTTATTCCTTGCTATAATGTCTGTGTATTACTGCTCATGCAATAAAACCACTCTTCAAAGTTGCTATTTATGTTCGGAATTATAGTACAAACGAACTCTTCAGTAGTCACTCTAGTGCGTTAAACTTGCATCTAAAAGTTTCAAAGACGCGATGCAAAGAGATCAATTTGCATTTCCGGTCATACTCTGTACGGTTGAACATGAATTGGGTCGTTTTTTGAACAATTGCAATGAATTTACTTTTAATTTAGTTATTTATAATAAAGACCTCTGATTTGACCTTGACGTTTACCCAACTGCAGCAACGCATGGCGGTACATTTTGTCGTCTGTATATTGTTGTTTCCTGGCACATATTTATCGCCGGTGACAAAATATGCCGAGACGAACCCCACTTCTACCTCCTGCAAATTTTTGGAGAGAGAAACAGAGAGAGGGGATGTACCGTAGCATTCTATTCCAAACAAATAAAATTGCATTTAATTTTGTTTTGACGAAATATCTTTTCTATCCCAGTCTTTATTTGAGGATGAATTGTGACATGTCATGCGCAAAACGTTTTCCCGGATACGTGGTCGAGTGTTTTCCACCTTAACAATTCAAGTTTGTTTGATGAGAACAATCCTTTCTATGGAAATGTGGCACTGTTTAAAAACTCCAAAAGAACGAGTCGGAAAACAGTCATTATCGAACGCCTGCTGTCTTTACGTCGTCGACTAACTACTGTGCAGTGTCTTAAGGCCCACTTGAATTTCTTGATTATCGAATTTTTTTCTAAATGGAACTAATAAAGTGTGGTATTTTTTTCTTGAATAAACATATTTGATAAAGATAAAAGTACATACCTTGAAGCTTTTGGGTTTTTTTCAGTAAATGCTAAAAACTCCACAAAGCAACACTTGATGTATCACCCAAAAAGAAAATCGCTTTGAGGCAAAAAGAGGACATAGACATATATCAGGGTATAATCATTAAAACTTCATACTCACCAAGCGGAAAGTAAAATCCAACTCTTAAACTACCAGACAGTAACAACAATTCCTTAATCTCGACTCCGGTCTCGAAAGTGGAGCAAGCGATCTTTTTAAGCAAAATAGGTTCATTTTGATGTTTATCAGATAGTTTTATACAATATTATAAAACACGAACTGTTTGGCGCTTTCCCTTGTTCACTGACGCAGGCTCCGAAGATGAGCGGCCAGGAAATTTCTGTCGTCCTCCATCATTTCTTCTTTCTCTCTTTTTTAACGGTTGGCCATTCTCCAACAAAAATTTGAATATTGTGAGAAATAACGACACCTCACTCTCTCTCTCTCTCTCTCTTTCTGAAAAGATCACGGGTCCCTAATAGCTCACAACCTTTCTTTTTCCTTGGTAGTTGACAATGATTGAGGAACTCAAGAGGTTTGTAATTGATGGTGATTTTGTTTTCGTCTGTTAATTTTGTTATATTTTTATTCAAAGGAAATTTGGATGCTGTTAAAATGTCACAGGATGGGTTTTCCGTTTTATTTTTACTACCTTTTGACGATGTAGCTGAAATAATTGCCCATGATTATGTGTTTGTAAAGAAATGTATATGCACATGTTGAAATACTTAATTTGGCTTTTTGACTTTTAAAATACTGCTTTTTCATTCATAAACCAATGGTTTTGTAAGCGAAAGGGTAGGTAACGTAAAAGGGGGGGGGGTATTAAAAGAAACATTTTATAGGCTTTCTATTGATTCAATAGATGTATTGATGTTTTCTAATTGAATTTCTGTATTTCTTACTTTGTACGTCTTGATGCTCTTGACATGTTTCAAATTACAAGTGTTTAACATCCTACGTTCAGTTTTTCCTGCTAAAAATTTGTTTACATCGTGTAAATAAGCACAATAAAAACAACTTGAAATAAATCCCTTTGGCGTGGTTTTCGTCTATATGATTAAGTCGTGCATTAATGATCAGAAAGAAATTATTTGTTATTCTAACACTAATTGCACAACATATAAGACGCAGTATACAAACTCTCTCTCTCTCTCTTCATTATTTTCCTCCAGGAACTTTTCTTAATTATACTACGAACTTTTTGTGAAAACGTTTACCACTAATTACATGTTGCATGGATTGGAATTTTGAGCATGCTTCAGATTTATTCCCCTTGATTCATATTTATCTCCCTTGAATTGCTCCTTCTTTTCTTAATCACTCTCCACTTGCTATATAGATAACAGACTTTTATGATCTCTCTGTTTTATATCCAGACTCCGCGTCTATCCAATGGGATAAATCTTCTTTTTCCCACTATTTCGTCGTATTCCTCAATAGTCTCAGGGTTTATCGGGGGAAATTTTCATTTCATTCGGTCGACTTTAGCCGAAGTGGCTGGGTCTGACTTAGAAACGCTCTGAATAAGGTCATTTTCTTGTCTTTTTCTATTCATAAAAAGGAGATAGTGACCTCAAGATCGTTGGCACTCGTCTTTATTGCAGCAATAGTCTAAAAAGAAATATCCGCTAAAGCCCATTCCCTCGGTCCCTCTGTCTCATTACGAGGTAAACACTCTAAGACAGGCCTTTGTTAATGGTTGCAATGACGATAAAAGCGCGTTTGCATTAAGTACTCGTGCTTTTTATGTCCTTTAACAATGATTAAAACTTCATATAATCTGCCCTAGCACTCGAAACTTGTCGTAACCAATGATTAATTCTCGTCACAATATCTGATATAAGTGATATCCTTTGCGTAAGTAAGATGGTGAATTTAATCACTGTTCGATGTCTTTTCTGTATGTTGGTGGTTTTGTCAATAACAAAAACCGTGGCAATGTTGACACAGATACACGATTACGATCATCTTAAGATAATCATAGATCTCTCGTAGTGACGAAAGTGATTAAGATCATTGTAAGATAATCTAAGAATTCTCGTAGTGACGAACGTGATTAAGATCATTGTAAGATAATCTAAGAATTCTCGTAGTGACGAACGTGATATATAATATCTGTGGTCCTGTTCTTTACAAGGAGTTTGATTCTTGAGAATCAAAATTTGTGCATGACATTTAGAAATGAATAAAAAAAATATACTTTGGCACTATTACCTGTCCTTTACAGAAATTTAGATTCCTGATGAACAAAATTACAAGATAATTTATTTTTGCACTAAGTCAGAGTTGAACTTTTTAACTTTAAGAAGTCTTTAAGTTTTCCAGAGTTAATTGTTAGCATAATGTGAGACAATCTTGACGAAATGTGATGCAACAGAAATAAAATTGTGTCAAATTCAGTATGATAGATAGACTGATCGTGACTCTACTTGTAAAACTGAGCACTTCTGGTAAAATTTAACAGATATATTTGATTAGATGATAAAAAATATGACGCCGCTTATAAAGTAATCTATTGAGTTGGTGTGTTCCAGGGCAATAATTTTAATCTTACAACAGCAAATGTTATGACACCTTA
>WFKH01011581.1:60654700-60670404 GCA_016163765.1 Magallana hongkongensis | reverse complement strand
TTATCAAATTCACATATAATGTTATACATTTAACATATACACACAACGCGAGACAATCCAATTCCACAAAGTCAATATTGTACTATTCATGATGGATGAGAAAAACTTGAACAAGACTTATTGCGGACTATGGACACTTGATTCTGGTGTCTACAGATTTAAATATATCTACGTTGGAGGGGTGGGGGAGGGTGCATGCTTCATGTGTCGGGGGGGGGGGGGGGGGAGGAAGCCAAGGGGTGGCGTGTATCTAAATATCAAGTTAAATATGATGGATTCTTAGATTCTATTTCTGGTCAATAACCACTTACTATACATACAAGCAAGACATTTTGATTGAATCAAGATTCATTACTAAAAACTAGATTTTATACTTTTGTTGGAAGTCTGCTCGAGTATGTTTACGGATTTTAGGAAGACATCGGAACCGTGGCTATGTACAGCTTTCTTATAATGTCCATCGCATTCAGCACAGCTGCCGATCCAGTATTTTTACCCAGGAACAGGGGGATACTCCCAGATAAAAACTCAATTAAAATTCATTTTTCTCGACAAGAAAGAAAATAAATATAAGACTCTCTTATCTCCTCCGTAATTAACCCCCCCCCCCTCCCCCGATCTTATATTTTTGGTCGGGTTTGGTATTCTTACCAAATAAACCGGAAGCACATGTAAACAAAGAAAGTTGTTTACAAATTGAAAAAATTGAACAAGAAAGCTCAGAATGGGTAAACTCTTATTTTTACTATTTGATAGAGCCTTTAAGGTCTTATTTATGTGTATTTTGTGTATTTTATACAATTTCAAACTCTCAAAAAGTCTAAACACTATATAGATAATGCACTTTGTTTTCATCTGAAAAAGAAAATGTGTACATGTATATTACTATTAAATTAAAATTATATATTCAGGGTTTAAAACAATTTAACATATAAGTTGACTATTCATCTTTAACAGTTTAATGTCTTCAAGTCTGTAAAAAAAGGTCTTCAAGCCTGTAAAAAATGTCTCGAATACTTCTCGCTCTTGCTTTTTAAATCTGGCGTTATATATACAACAGTACAACAGACATGCACTTGCATTGCTATAGTTATTGTCAGTTGGCTGTTTATATATTGCTCAAGGACTTCTTGTGCAATATTCAATCCTAAGTTTTCATTTCATTAATGTTTTGTTTTTATATTTTGATTTCAATAAATACATTGCTGATCAAACTACCAAGACTCCTCTATCTCATATCAGATCCAAAAAAGGTTTTTAAATATTTATGGTACAAATTTGATTTGTTGGTAATATTTACATTATGTAGTCTATCTATATCTTCTTCAGCCCAGGAAGCAATTAACCAGAAGAAAGATATGTCAGAGGAGGATGAAGAAGACCGAGATGAGAGCATGGAAGATGATGAGGATATGTCAGAGGAGGATATGGAGGAAGACAAACAAGGGTCACTGGCCAAGGCAGCCATCACTGGCCGCAGTGTCACATTACAGATGCTAATATCGGAGAAAATCATTGAACCTGGCCCAGCATTGCTCTCTCTGAAGTACCTGGTAATAGACTATTGTGTGCATGTTACAGTTACAATCTTTTCTGCTTGAACAATGACAGGAACCCTATATTAATTTGATACAGTGTATCATCATGAGTTTTAAATGACATCCTAAAAATGCCTACAAGTATAAGTTTAGCTGCATATAATTAAAGCTGTGATTTGGGTTTTTTTGGTGATATAATATATTGGTATAAGACTCTACTAACTGAATGAAACTTTTGTGTTTCTACTTGTTTTGTTTACTTTCAGGGACGAAGATTCATTGCTGATTTACTGCCTGATGGCAAAATTCAGATGCCTGGAACAAAAGAGACTTTCACTTCTCCCAGTGCCTGGGCCATTCACTGCAAGAAACAAGTCAACCCTCACAAAAAATCAGGATGTGGCTGGGCTTCTGTAAGCAGCAGGAATTTTTTTACTTTCAATTTCAAAAAGAGACATTTAACCTTTGATATTGAATTTTATTGTTACCCCGTTATCAACATATGTTTTAACATGTAGAAAAAAATAAGTAATTAATATTCAAGTTATTTCTGTTCTGGAGCATGTGCATCAGTGGTAATAGATATTTGGCAAGTTACTGAAAGGCGCTGGTTCAAATCCTTTTGTGGGCATTTGATCTTGAAAGTTCTTTATTTTTTGAAAATTGGACAAGGCACTTTATCCACATTCTCTCAGTGCACCAAACTGAAATTAGGAACTGGCTTACACTAGTGATGGAATAGGTTCCCATTCAGAGTGTACTCAATGATTCTCAGCAGCTTAACACCATGCACATAAACCAAGTAGAAGCTCCTGCATAACAAGTCTCATTTTAGGAAAAAAAATTAATAACTTACTTTAATTTCTTTTATTTTAATTTGAGGTGTGTATGAAGATAGATAATAGACAGAAGAGCACACGTGTACTTCAGTTGATAATTTATCATTAAAGCTACATGTCAGTGTTTTTATATCTTGTACTTATTGCTTAGGTGATGTACAAAGAACGAAAGCTTGACATCTGGAAGGCAGCATGGTTTCGTAAGCACAGATCATCCAGTCCTGCACGGAATAATCCAGAAACTTCAAACTCACAGGTAAAGAAATTAACATTGTATTCTGTATAGGAAATACACCTCTAATAATTGTTTTAAAAATTTTCTTCATATTTTCAAGGTTGTTGTGAGTTTCATGATGCCTCAAGGCAGGTTTAAGTGTTTATTAAAAGGAAAATAGAGTTCTACTCTCTGTCAATATGTTAATTTATTAGAATTTACAGACGTATGGATTAATATAAAATTTTCATCTTAAATTGTTCACATGTCCACATAAGGAGCACTACTAGAGAATGAAAACAAATTATATAAAACAGAAGTTAAGTGTTATATGTATTGTGCAAAAGTGGTCCTTTATAGAAATCTCCTACTTTTACCAGTCTCCCAGGTCCCCATGGAGTGTGCGGGAGGACACAAATGATTCCCGACCAGAAACAAATGGAAAACTGTCCGTGACACGCTTGGTTGAGGAGAGACTGACAGAGGATTCTCAATCATCCGCCATACCCCGCCCCGCTCACACTAGCACACCCAATCAGAATGGAAAAACGGAGGCGAAAAGGTAACATGTTTCACATTTTTGAAATGTTATGTGTTTGTTGCCTTTTTTTCTATCAAAGTCAATAATTGTTCTGTCAATATTGACTCTAGCATACAACAACCTCAAACTGTGAGTTGTGTAACAGTAAATATACGGATAATAGGTAACTTTCACATTATAACCAAAGTTGTTTCCCTTTGTGGAGTTACTTTGTGTCAATTGGTGTAAGTCATTGCTTTCCCTCTTTAACATTACTACCATAACTTTCTGTGGCTATGACTGACTAATGAAAACTAAAAGTAAATCAAGAACCTGCCAAGAAGTGTTTTATTTATAGTTTAAACAAATATAAAAAAAGCTTTTATGACATGATTTTGTGTATATTGAAGGCTTCATGGTGAAACTGTTGGATTTCAAGAGGAGGGTAAGTCTGATTTAATTAGTCCAATCTCTTTATTGTATATACATGTAGTTAATCTTTTAACATTGTCTGCTTCTCAACAAAGACAGTAATTGTTTATTATCAAAGAATTCAGTCATTATGTCAGAAAATGTGTAGAAGCCTGATAGTGTTTTCTTTTATATGCTGGTAATTTCTAATTTTGTGATTGTAAATACTGATTGGGTTAAACCTATTTAAATATACTTTTGTAAAATTTAACACAGATCTTCACTTTTCCTATATATTCCATCATAGTTCAGCTGAACAGATACACTCTCAAAGATTGTAAAACACTGAACATTTTTTGGATTTTTTTGATAGAAAGATTACAAAACTTTCAAATTTAATGGTGATGGAGAAACAGACAACTAATGTTATTACATATACATGTACTGAGAATTTGATACATGTAGCTGTTAAAATAGTGATCTTTTTGCCCCAAAAAGATACAAAACTTCTAATGGCAAAACATTGTGGAAGGAATATTGAATGATATGCATTTCTGTTGACTTTTCAGCCCTGAATTTATCATTAAAGACACCCAAATCTCCTCCAAGAAGAGATTCTCGGAACAACTCTGAGTCCGAATCATTTACCGAGAAGAACAATAACCACAGCGAGAGACAGTGTATCAAACACACCTCTCTCAAGTCTCGCAGTCAGAACATGTGAGTAGTAGCAGAGGAATTTATTACTTGTATGGAAGATCTTTCATTAGAAAAGGTGCATTAATAGGAATTTGAATTGAAAAAAGAAACATGTACAGTCTATATTTTGATTTGGTTTCATAATCCAACCTTTTTATCATGAACTGGGACAGTTAAAATACCTTTAAGATATCCAAAGATTCAAGATAAAAAGGTTAAAAAAAACAGTGTTTGGGGCTTTTAACTCACTTTTTAAATATCCATGGTATCTTAAATATCATTGTTCGAGATACATGTACATGTACTGAAGGTCAACTGTACTTGCAAGTTTTTTGCATTGGTATATTATTAACTGAGTTATGGTATACATATGAAGGATGGCATTCCTTTATTAACCATCTCATCCAATATTTGATGAAATGTTTCAAAGATTTAAATGTTTTTAATCCATTGACAGTGATCCTCAGACCCTTGTTGAATGTGAATCTTTCAAGGAGCTGGAGAAAGTTCAGCCTTTTACAGTATCTATTGCCAGTAATGCTCTGCTACTGATGGTAAGTGCTAAATACATAACAAGAGGAGGGCTTGCCCTACTAGCATTGTAGACTTTGTCTACAGAGGAGACTTTCAAGATTATTTTTATGAAAATAATTATAAGAACAGTATGAAAATGATGTGCTCATTCTGTCTTTTGATGATTCTTGTAATCTCAGTTTTGAGGCATTACTGCTTAATACTAGACCTTAAATACTGTAGGATTTCCATTGCCACCTGACAACCAGTGAAGTGGTGGGGTACCTCGGGGGGAAGTGGAACCAGAAGACACAGCGTAAGGATGATTGGGAATGGGGCTTGAGGACCCATGGCTTAAAATAAAGTAGAAAGTAGAAAATACATAATAAATGAAAACAAATGTGTTACATCTTGAAAATTATTGTATAATGGAAAACGGATCCCGGAATCAAACGAAATTTTAATCTGACCTCAAAGTGTCAATGGTTTACCATTTCATTTTTCTTGTTTCAGAATCATTAGTGTTTGTAGTTGTGACTGTTTTTGTTGCACGTTTTGTAGATTTAACCATTGTAAGTGCCTTTCCATGCAGATGTAGACTTGCTGATAGCAAGAAGGCACCCATGATCGAAGAAGAGGTCAGTTTTGTTCATTATTCAGGTTTCACCCAAAAATGTTTTCTGGACCTTCATACATGTAATACAGAATTACTGAATTTACAGTTTTAAAAAAATTGCTTGTTGATACATGTATGAAGTGTTTATGTTTGAACTGTACAGATCCGCCAAGCCATAAGTGCCTCAGGGCTGATCCTTGTGGGGTGGTACCACAGTCATCCCTTTTCCCAGGCCAGCCCCTCAGTCAAGGACATCGACTGTCAGATGTCCTACCAGTTGTGTATGAAGGGCTCAGGCTCCAACTACTTCCCCTGTGTAGGGGTCATCATAGGTGAGCAATGTATACAAAACATATACAAGATTATAATGTATGTGTTTTCTTAGATTGATCAATGTATAGGGTGTCTTGGAGAATCTTAGTGTTAGCTGTGGAACTGAGCTCTCCTAGAAAATTTTGTGCACAGTTGACAAAATTGAGTTCATAGTAACTATTGATTTATACAACATGTACTTTAAAATTTGTCAGTCAGGTTTAGGCTGTGTCTCAATATGAAGTCTGTTGTGTCATAAGAACTTGTGGATCATTCATACTGATGAGTTTGGTTAAAAGAATGTTGGAAAACAAACACGAAAGTGCTTTCTAGAGTGGACATGGGTTTCAGTGCATTAAATTGTGATTGTTAGTCTTTCACACATGAGGAGCAATGTTGCTGTCATGTTATTCTTTTATACCTGATTAACCTTTATATTATTAAAAGTTGGAATGATGGTACCGTATGTTGTATAAGTTATATTTGGTACACTTTTAGCCCCATACAACAGAGAGAGGACGAAAAAGGAATCAGCTTGCAGAATGTACATGGTCATGCCGCCTTTAGATGTAAGTATTTAGACACAAAGTGGACTAAAGAAAATTCTTAATATCAATTAGTTCAACCACTTACATCCATAATATTTGTACAAGAAATGTACCTGAATTAAAATTCTCTCATTGCTTGATTTTTTTAATGTGATATTTAGCATATTTAAACATGATTTATAAAATTATCCCAGACATTGTAGCTCATGAAGGTACTGCATTTTCTCATTTGTTGGAACAAAATTGTTCAATGTTTTATTTTAAAAATATTAAAATTGATTTCAGAAATCAATAACAGATATTACAAACAACTTTTGGTTTCTTCCTTAGGATCAGCCCTCTGACTATGGCATTCCGATGATCGTGAAGTACTCCTTACAAAAAAATCTCTCCGTGACAGAGGAGCTGCTCAGTGAAATGGTCAGAACCTTTGTAATGTTAATGCAAATTAAGTCTTTATACTTGTAAAGTTTCACTATGTAAAAAAGGGAAAGAATTGCCCTTGCCTGTTGCCTATTTTTTAAATTTCAACTATATTTTCTTCCTAGGACAATGTTTGAAATGGATGAACTCATGATTATCTGTTTACATGCTTTGCAGAAAGCTGTGACCGATTTTTATCGCAGTGGACCAGATTGGATAAAGTTTCGACAATCTTGGCAGCCCACCCTTACCTACCTAGACAAATTAAAGGTGAAAACATAATATATATTTATTAAATAGCATTGACAATCTAGCTCAAGCAAATAGATACAACTGTTCTAAGACTGCTATGGTTGTTATAACTGTTTCCAAGACTGCTATGGTTATATAAATTCTGCATTTAACGTCACCTTCAAAATACAAAACCTACAAGAAAGGGCCATAAGATTTGAACAAAAATTTCAAGACATTTTTATTCACTTACATTATAGTAAAACAAATATTTGAGTTTTTTAAGTTACATGTAGACTAGCTGTTTAATGATCTGTCCTGTCTGTTAAAAAGACAAACCCAGTGGGTATCTGATATACAATCCATAAAATATTCATGTGTCTACAAAGGGTCTTTCTCTTAAGAGGTCTTTGACTTTCTTAACTGTTACCTATACAAATGTACACACTAGTACCAGTAATTTTTTTGCAGCTTTTCTCCAAATTTTATTTTTTTTCAGGGTTCGCTGGTCTCTAAACTCCCTGAAGATCAGATGGAGAATGGAACATTTTTGGAATTTGTTCAGCATTTAATTCTAACAAAGTAAACTGAAAAATGGTTGGACATTCAGCTTATGAACCAAATCCGAGCCTCATATGCAACAAGGTTAGAAGGCTGTAAATTATTTACTATGCAAAGCACTGTCGAAAATTGCTATTTCTTGAAAAAAGATTGCTTGTAAATGAAAGTAGTAGGATTCAGGACTGCATGCTGCAAATCTTGAGTTTGGGGATATTATATTTAAAAGAAAAGTGCCCAATCAAAAATTGAGGTTTTGTGTTGTACATGTATGTACAGATTTTTTATCAATTTAGACATGCATTATGAATAGATCTGTCTTCCTTTACACAATCAACCAATAACAATATGATAGTCTCAGGTCATACAGCAGTTTTTGATGTGCTGTTTTACTGATTTGCTGTGAAAATGGACAATTAAGCATGTACTTTATACTGTTAGTTCAAGTTTTCTGTTTCTAAATATCATTGTCTTCTCTTCCTTTGTTTAAATGTTTTAGTCCTCTATGCAAAGAATGTATGTGTTCAGTAACAAATTTTATACCTGATTTATAATGATGAGACCAAAGTATAAAACAGTTATACATGAGATACAGTTATAATACATGTAGGATACTGTAGATTCCTTATTTTACGCGAGTACTTAATTCCGCGATTCAACGGTTTTCCATCAAATAGTGAGAACATAAAATCGCGAATGCCGAAATTTTATTATAGTTTAATGTAGTTTTCATATGCCCGAAAATTAAAAGCGAGATTTTAAAATTTGCGAGACGGGCTTCTCGCGATTTTACATGGATATTAATTCCTCGCGTTTGATTAGGAATTTACAGTATTCCCAGGTATGGCTATGGCATACAGGAAATATCTGTATTTCATATAGTCCAAAATATTAATTTAAGGAGGCTGGGTGGTCAACAAATTAACCATCAGATCTACCTTAAATTTTTAGAAATGATCTTTTTAGCTATAAACTTTATTTGGTTAATAAAAAATCTATATATATTAGCTTTAAAATCTGAGTATTTTCTTCTATACTTATATAGAGCTCTTCTTCTTAAGGAGATCAGTATAGGCTAAAAATGGCCAAGACCATCGAGCCCTCTTAAATATGTAAAGTTTGTTAACAGCCATTTCACATCAAGAAGTAGACTTAGGATAGTGCCAGTAAATATATTGCAATTTAGAGGGTATCATATTATTTATAAGCTACTTGTAGTAAGGAATATGTACTTTAATATGTATTGTCCCATTTTTATATATGTATAATCATAATTGTACATCTAATTTGAATCAAAAAACGTCCTAAAACCAGATTTTGATATTCGTGAAATTAATGTTTGTTGAATGTATTAATATTTTGACAAAAATGAAATATGCACTTTACATGTAGATTTTCTTCAAGATCTTTGTCATAGTTTTTCTTTTATATATACCAATAGATTTATAGTGAGTTTTCATTTTTGAACTTAACTTTGTATAAAACTGACTATTGAATGAACTGACCATTGAACTTATTGGGAAATGCTAATCGCTGAGTGGATAAAATCAATCTACTGACGAAAACACAGTGTAACTTTATATCATATTTATAAACAGAGTTACTATTCTGTATTATAGTTGTACTATGATGGTGTATATAATTCATCGTAAGTAGCAGTTCTGGACATACAAAGTACTTACCAGTGGTAAAGAGTTGAATCCTGATTTCTGTTACACCTATACACTTTCACTACTATATGTATGACTGTAATCTATCAAGGCATCACTTAATTCTCTTGTTAACGAAGGCAGCAGACATTTACCTGGTATTCAGGTATTTGGAAATAGTTTTAGAAGTAATATACATGAACCAATGTGTGATTTCATTACTGATTTCATTACTGAGATGTTGTGTTTCATTTTTCATTCTTGTATTGACAAGTACTATAAAACAAGGATTTAGTAAAGTTCTGGGGATGTATGGGTTCACTCTACTATAGAAGTAAATTTGTTATATCTGTCGAACAAATTTGTGAAAATGTATAAGCAAATTCTCAATACAGATGTTTTACTTCTTATGAAAACCAAAAAAGGTAATTGATGCACTGAATTCAAAACCAAATGTTATATCATTGTAAATTACATGAATTTATAGGATAATTTCTGTCAACATATGTTTCCTTTATGTTAGGCCTAAAAAATCATTATAAAATTTGTAACCGGTTATTTGTTGAAAAACAGATCGTGACAGAGCTGAAAGCGAGCTCATTTAAAGGCTTTTCTAGGTGGAATAGAGCTGTATAAAAAGCATTTTTATCGTTTTTTAGTTTTAAAATATGAAAGAAAATAATAAAAACATTTTTTTTGGAAAACGTGCTAAAAACCCTTTAACCTCAGCAAGACACAAAATTAATTTGTTATATATCAGTTTATTTTTTGAATCGGGAGTTCATCATTATGTAAACTTTTTCAAAGAATTGTTCAAAGTTTTGCTGGGGACCCAAAACCATTGCTATATCAGTGATTTTGCTTTATTGTGTATGTACTAATTGTGTTTTACTGTTTTTATATTTATCTACGGTTCTCTATTTTGTTTTGGACAGTCTACAATTTACATGAGGACATCAGTTTCCTTATTAATATCACTAAAGCCCTTGAATTTATATGAAGAGATTTTTATCATAAAATGAAACTTAATGGTAATCATGTACTTGTGTCAAGTTAATTATCAATGGTTTTAAGTTCAGTGGATAGCTGAATTAGGCATTAGGAAGTACAACAGACAAATCAAACACCATTTCTCTAAAATCATCAAGTGTCATTGACCTGCTATTGATTATTGGATCCAGGGGTTCAATTTACTCACAGTTGTCTATTTCATCCAGTTTTTCATGTAAAATTTACTATATACATAGAAGATTGTATTTATGATTTAAGCAGCTGTCTTTGATGTTTAAACGAAACTCTGATTTCATAGTTTCAAGAATAGTGGGGAAAGCACTTTTTTTTAACTATTTCATAGATCTACAATGTATTATTCATATAAGTTGTGCCTTTCTTGTATTTATCAGGTAAATCAGATTGTGATTGAATTTAATATACTATTGAAATTGATATAATTGTTATAAATGAAATTCATGTATTTTTATTGCAAATTTGCATGAAGTTTTACACATGTATTTGTATATATTGTACACACTGCTGACTGAATACTTAAATCTATGCAATAAATTTCTGGTATGCATATGTCCCCGAGTTTCTAGTTGTACATATTTTGAGAATTGATGAAATTTTACATGGTAGTTTTCAAAGCTACTGTCAGCTTTTGACTAATTGTACTCTGTTTTTAGCTCACCTAAGCTGAAAGCTCAAGTGAGCTTTTCTGATCACATTTTGTCTGTCGTCGGTCTGTCTGTCCGTCTGTAAACTTTTCACATTTTCAACATCTTCTCCAGAACTACTGGGCCAATTTCAACCAAACTTGGCACAAAGCACCCTTAGGCAAAGGGGATTCAAAGTTTTAAAAATTAGGGATCACCTCTTTTTTCAAGGGGAGATAATAAGGAATTATTGAAATTTTTAAAGAAATTTTCAAAAATCTTCTTCTCAAGAACCATTTGGCCAGGAAAGCTGAAACTTGTGTGGAAGCATCCTCATGTAGTGTAGATTCAAAGTTGTGAAAATCTTGACCCCAGGGGGTAGGGTGGGGCCACAATGGGGGGTCTAACTTTTACATAGGAATAAAAAGAGTAAATCTTTAAATATTTTCTTCTCAGAAACTAATCAGCCAGGAAAGCTGAAACTTTTGTGGAAGCATCCTCAGGTAGGGTAGATTCAAGTTTGTTCAAATCATGATCCCCGGGGGGGTAGGGTGGGGCCACAATGGGGGGTCAAATTCTACATAGGAATATATAGAGAAAAATCTTTAATAATCTTCTTATCAGAAACCAATCAGCCAGAAATGCTGAAACTTGTGTGGAAGCATCCTCAGGTAGGGTAGATTCAAGTTTGTTCAAATCATGATCCCCGGGGGTAGGATGGGGTCACAACGTTGGGGATGCAGTTTTAAAAAGGTAAATATCTTAATTATTCACAAAAACTGAAATGTTATAATATATGGCTTTACTTATAAGCAAGCATTTCGACATATTGCTGATTTTTAAAAATTGTTTAGACTTTGGTCCCTGGACGATTCTTGGCCTCACAAGGGGTTCAGAGTTTGATGTAGGTTTTTATCCCATATATTAACAATTGTTTAGGATCTTTTTGAGAAGCTCAACAGGTGAATTGACTTAATTATAAAAATTAGAATATCCAGGGTGAAAAAAAATGGATTTTTATTTATACAGGATCTACATGTATTATACTACATTGTCCAGATAGTTTGTATTATTTGTATATTGTTCGATTAAGCTGATTTTATTATACCTATTGTTCCTCAGGTGAGCAATGTGGCCCATGGGCCTCTTGTTTTAATATTCTTACTCTTACAAACTTACAAAGTATTGTTGGTACTTGTTTAGTATTGTTTGTACTTGCTTACTGTCTTATACCGACTTAAGTTGGGTATAAAGTTGCACCATTTAGTACAACTTGCTTGAGCGCTCGGCAAGTTTTACTAAACGGTGCAACTTTGTACTCAACTACAGAGATGAGGTTATATACCGGTCCATGTGGTCACACCAGCGTACATATATACGCCAACATTTGAAATAAGGCAAACACGCTAGCGTTGAATGCATTATAGTTTTCAACTTATTACGAGAAGGCAGCAGTACGGAGGTATCAGTTGCCGTACAACTAGTTTGAAGCAAATTTTGGTGTATGCCTAAATTTTCAACCTTTGTACGCACAATAACGTATTTTAAGTTAGTCGAAAGTTGAGTGATTGCAACGTGTACATATACGTGTAATGCAAGTTCATGCAAAATCAGGTTGTTTTTGTATTGACTTACACCTGCAATTCGTGGGAAAATTGTTTAGCGTAGATATAATGAGGGGCCTGCTCTGGGGACGCCCTATAGTGATCAGTCTGTCTGTCCGTCCGTCCGTCCGCCCATCTGTCTGTCTGAGATCATTTGTCCGGTGCATGTCTTCTCTCCCCTTGGCCCAATCTGGCTCATACTTCACCTACAGAGTGCCTTTGGGTAAAGGGTGTGCGTGACCGTGATCCAAGTTTCTAGGTCTAAGGTTAAGGTCATAGCAGAATTATCTGAAAAATCCTTGTCCGGATCATATATTCTCTCCCTTTGGTCCAATCTGGCTCATACTTCACCAACAGAGTGCCTTTGGTCAAAGGGTGTGCAGTGACTGTGAATGACGTTTCTAGGTCATGGTCATATCAGACCACACCAAAAAAAAATTTTCAGAGCATATTTACTCTCCCCTTGGCCCTATCTAGCTCATACTTCACATAAAAAGAGCTTTTGGGTAAAGGGTGTGCAGCGACCTTTAACCAAGTTTAAAGGTCAAATGTGAAGGTCATAGCAGGTCTCTTTAAAATCCAGTTTTAGACCACAAATTATTTCCCATTGGCTTAATCTTGCTCACAGCCTGTTGGTAAGGGATAATGAGCTTGACTTAAACAGGTCGGGTACACTACCTTATATGGATAGCATTATTTAACATGTGACAATATTTACGTCAAGCAGGTTCTCCAATCCAGTGAATGAGTGGCAAAGCATGACAACAGATACACGTGGTTTGCGGCTGTTTTATACACAATATTTAAGTGCTTGCCGGAAAATTTGTACAACTTGATTTTTACTTTAGAAGGTAAAAAAGGAAAGATTACGTACCGTAGACTTTGTTCCATGCTCACATTGAAAAATACTTTTGTTTTAGTTTATCAATTGTTGCTTCAAAAATCGATCATTATCGAAAGACTGGCAAACATACGCATACAAGTACAAACAGATTTTGATAAGGAAAAACTTCATAATTGTTTATTAGTGACTTAATTATTGTACACCATAAATAAATGCAGGTAATTGTACATTTTTAACATACGTAAATAGCCACGATAATATAAATGCACAAATATACAAATACAGAAGTACAAGTTATGTATCATGTAGTATTTTGTACACTAAGCATTCTGACGAGTGTCCCTGAAGAAAATTTCAAAATTCTACTAATGTTGTCCCAAACCTGTTGTATCACGTGAAAAACGTACTCACTGCTTCTAATTCAATCGGACGTACCTCTCTTTTGAACTTTGATAATGGGGTATTTAAATAGGTTGATATAAGGCCTCATAGGCAATATTTTTCAAATGTGAGCATAGAAATGAAAGATCATGCATAATTTTCCATATTTATTTCATTAATTCTGAAAAATAATTGAAAATGAGTTTCCAAAGAACAATTCAAAATGGTATATATATTTTAATACGCTTTGTATACACTGAAAATTGTAGTAGCCCACAATGCCTTCCAACTCATTCACCTGATTGGTTTGTCAATAAAAGTAAACAGATAGCTAAATTTGTATGCAAATTTATGTCGACGTCACAAAATCTAGTGGTCTCCACCTGTTTAAGTTCTATGCTAACCTGAAAATTTTTCAGTCATAGGTCAATGTCAAAGCAAAATCCTCTCTGAAATGCTTTTATCCTCAATGATGTCTAGTTTATGTCTATTCTACTAGCATATGAAATAACTAACGTCTAGTTTAAATTTTGTATAGGAAAAACCAGCATTTGCAAGAGTGCTTGAAATATACGATTTGTTCTTGCATGTTACAATACTTCCCTTTCCTTAAAACTATTTTTTGGTCATTTAAGGAGTAGAAAAATGGACAAGCGACTGTGACATATATTTATAAAAGTTTATTCTTGTATATATGTAATATTTCCTTATTAAAATATAATGATATTTTTTAGTTCTGCTCCATGTCCGACCGTAAATTTTATGGTGAAATATTCGAGAGACACTATAAAAAGAGAAAATTTGTTCACAGCGAATTCTTGAACGAATACATTACACAGTCAGATGTCCTTTAAAAAAAACTCAGGTGAAACAAATATGTTATCGTCTACATGAATACTATTTGCACAAGTTACGTCGCTTGCAATAGTCAAGCCATCTCTCTCTCTCTCTCTCTCTCTCTCTCTCTCTCTCTCTCTGTATAAAATAAATCCTTGGTCAAATTAAAATAAAAAGTTGAAAAGGTCACAAGAATGTAAAAGGATGGGGGTGGATGAACCCTCTACACTTTACGTACACTCTGTAGTATGGAGCCTGGATTCTTTATGTTCCTGTGCGCAGTGCCCGATTCGGCGGCCGCGCTCTAGAACTTCTTCACATTGTAGTGCTGACAAAATCCTCTTGAATAAAAACATGATTTATCCATCATTTTGCTGTCAGCTAAAAATTCATAAACAAAGTCTGAAAGAAGAATTTTTATAAGTATACTATGCACATATACGAAGTTCATCTCGTGCTGTTCTACCATTATGTATTTTTAACCTATCGATGATTGTAAACCAAACCATCTCAATAATTATGCTATCTCCAATGAGACTGCAGACTCCATATAATTTACAAAAAATTGTAAGTCTTTTTACTCCAAGGTTTGACAAGCTCGTGCATTTTTCATTGATGCAAGGTATTGTTCAAGTGTTCCCCTAACATCGTTCATCTAAATGAAGTTTACGGCGTTTTGAATTCTTTATAACATTTTTACAATAAAAAGAGAGAGACAGGCTCTAATGGTGTACAATTTTGTCGTTAACCTAATCACGGTATATATCTATTATTCGAGCATTGCACGCACGCCACGGAACAGATTTTAAAATTATCTTTTCATAATTGCAGTGCGGCGTCAATTTCAAGTACTACGATAAATTTTAAATGTTTTTTTTTCTCACAATAACAGAATATATAACTAATGATTGCATACGTGGGGCCAATGTCATTTGTGGGTATATAGTTGGCAATGTATGAATCAAGGTCGTATCACATACCGTTATTATCAATTAGGTCAAGGTCACGAAAATTTTATCGTCAAGACAATGGTTAAGAATCCACACCTCTCCTCAATGACCATAGAGTCACTGAAACTGTGTAGATGTTAACGTATCACCGTTAGTTGTGGAAAGAAAAAGAAAAAATAGAAGATGGGGTATCATAATATATTCTTTTTTATTTATTTTTTTGATTGTCAGCGTGTGTGGTGCTTTTCTATTGACAAGCTTGCTTTGGTAACCTTATATACTCTGCCAAGCACACGTTGTTCTATGCATACTGACTTTTCTGCACTGTATGAGTTCATTATCTACAGATGGCGTGTTGTTTTTTT
>WFKH01011581.1:60631957-60649700 GCA_016163765.1 Magallana hongkongensis | reverse complement strand
TAAATGACAATAATGGCTTTTTCTCTTTCTGATCAAGACCGTCCGTGCAGATGTTTTTATTCACTAAGAAATCAAATTCATTTTAAAGGCAAGTTTCTCGATTGTATCAGGCATCAGACACTTAGTATCCTTTTTCTAGGGGAGGGGCAGACCTATCCCCAGTAAATCTTGAAAAGCAAACAGTGATGAAATATATAATAATAATTAACGTATCTTTGCCAAACCTGAAATACCTCAAAAGGGGGAGGACAGTTTGTATAATTATTTATTTATTTATTTTTATATAGGAATTTTAAGGGAAAATGACTATTACAAAAAGTGAATTGACCAGCGCCCCCCCCCCCCCCCCATTCCCAGACATTGTTGCTACATGTATGAATACGAGAACATTGGACTTTGCATTGCTTTGCGAACACATTTTCAAGGGGTCCAAGGACTGATTAAACAATGGGTTGTCAAGAGCAGAAAATTAACCAATTTCATTTTCTCGCTGCGCGTTTAATTAATTTTTTTTCGAAGAAGGAGGTTTCACGCAGACTTGTGAAATATTTTTGCGTCATAGTAAATACACATCAATGCTCCCTATGGTGGCTCTGGCCCTCGGGCAGTGAAAGAAAGACATGATGTAGATAACAGACGATACGGCTCTACTCCATCGCTCTTTCAGGAGGAAGTGAAGTTATCGCTCAGATTGCCACTTCCTGAATATCCGCGGAAATGGATTTATTTGTATGATGATCTTTCTGAAGTATTGTAAAAAGTAATTAGCTCTAATAAATAGAATTTTCCAAGTTAGAGATGAAAGCCGTTGTTCTGCCGATTGAAACAGGTATTTTTAAAGGAAAAGGAATACACGTCGTCATAAAGGGTTAAACCTTGTGGCTCGCCAAACAATACTGAACAGCTGAATGCGGTTTTCACGTTGTCCTGACTCCCCGACAGTCTATGATCTCAATTCAAATTGCTCATTAACTTGCACGCTATCATTGATATGATTAACCATTTTTATAACATATCAAAATGTACTCATTGTTATTTTACCGAATGTTAATGATGTCTTCATAGTTATATATTTACACTTTTCAGTGTCTTTGTCTTTGATAACACTACAAATCGATTTTGTAATGTATAGCCCAATACATTTCATTAATGACGTTTTTAATATTTAATCGTACAATTGCTGAAAAATACATAAATATAAGTAATAAGGAATCAATCTTTGAATATTATGAGGTGATCAAATCTTTCATAAAGCCCTTGGGGCTTTATTGGATTTGATCACCCCAGAACGTATTTTATCACCTCATAATACTCAAAACATAATACCTTATTCCTTAAAGGGGCATGGTCACGATTTTGGTCAAAAATTACTTTTCCGTTTTAAATGCATGCAATGATTCAGTAAAGCATTTCTAATAGTCAACCATTTGAGTGTCAGTCGTCGTGTTATGGGCGAGATACAGAGCTTACAATTCTTTGTCATGTAAACAAAGCTTACGTAATGTTTTTGTTTAAATGAATATTGAAGCGAAAATTCCAGTTTAAGACCTAAAATGAATGTGATAAACGCTAAGAACTATTTATTTATGCTAAAAACGAATTAGAAGAGAGAGATATCAGCTTGAAAACAACTTTTACCGGTATATTGAACCAATGTAAACAGAAACAGGACACGAGCGTTGTTTACAGGACAAAAAATTGTGAGCTATGTATCTTGCTTATAACTCTACGACTGACACTCAAATTTTGGTTGATCATTATAAATGCATTTCTAAAGCATTGTAAACAATAAAAATAGAAAAATAAAATTTGACCAAAATCGTGACCATGCCCCTTTAAATTGTACATGTAAAACATATCGTTATGTTTTTCGCGTGTGTTAAAGATGCGACCTTGGGATAATATGACAGTACAAATATGATGTGCGTCAAGTATTTGCGTCAAATTGCATTTTGTCTTAAATGCATGATCATTATCTCTGCAAAGATTACCGCGGAATGCACTCGAGAGCAAGCTGTCAGGGAAAGGCAGCTAAGGGACCAAACGGGAGGTATGCTTAAAATGGGACATAATGTACATGTCTCGGTGACACAGAGGCCCCATAACCTAAATAAAATAAATGCCACTTACATAAGATGAAGGATATCAAAACAAATGACAATCTCTGTTTTTATGTAAGTCTGTATTTGATACATTACTAAACACCCGCTAAACCAGTTTAATAAAATGTCACAATAATTAAATGGGAGACCTGAAACGGTCCCTATCACAGTTTTTTTGCTCCTCTTCTTTTTGAATGATTCCTCAACTTCTTTCTACAGCTCTTCGTGTTTTGGGCCGCTGAATTCTTCGTGGGAAATTTTACCATCTCCATTTTTATCCTCGAATTTAAACAGGTTGTCGAGAACTTTTTCCTGCTGCTTTGCCGCCAAATCAACAGGGATTCCCTGGGCATGCGCTTGTCTGGCGAGGTACATACTCATCTGCAATCAAAACAAATGTTGGATAATGAAAGGCAACGCCCTTGGATATAATATGATAAGCTGCTTTTATTTTACGAGGTACGCTACAATAACAAAATGTCCTTGAAATATACAAACATGGACGAAAAATGAGAAAGCCCAAAATTCCAAACTTTTTAATTCAAAATTGAACTTGTCGATTGCAATTCACAAACATTTAGAAAATAGGTCATATAAAAAAGTGAATTCAGTGTGATACATATTTTAAAATTTTTGTCATATGCAACTGTGAACATCTATTATTCATTTAGAAAATAGGCCAATATAAAAACTAAAAAAAATGATATGATGTAGACCCTCTGTCGAGTCGTACAGATGGCACGTAATATTGTCATGAATTTCTTAAAAGAGTTGTAACTTTATCTGTTCGAAGGAAACGCAAAGAAAAGACATTTCCTCTGTAGCGACACGAATTGCACTTCGGTTTCAGAATCCTGCTGATGCAATTGCATTTCCTGGCTCCATAAAATACTTAGTAATTTTCAATAATATGGTGTATAATAATAAACCGGTGTATGCAAGTTTTTTTTTTTTTTGGTTATGGGTTGTCAACTTAGTTATTTAATATAGCATTGTGAAAATATGAACACGTACATAAAAGACTCTTAACGTCTCCCGCGGATTGAACAAAAACTAAACAAATGAAGACTCTCTCTCTCTCTCTCTCTCTCTCTCTCTCTCTCTCTCTCTCTCTCTCTCTCCGTTATTAACGCAACAAAGAGGAAAAAACTGTATTTAGATACGTGATCTGTAAACTTTCCAGATGAAAGATATATGGAACGAGGAAGACATCAAAGAGTTTAATGGCTGACAACCAGATCGGGTATCAATATCGCAATGACGGTGCATTATTTTTGTTTGATTACAAGGGTTTGGTTTTTTTTACTTTGTTGTTATTTATTGCCCAGCTTCTAAATTTGAATACAAATGCAGGCTGTGAATATTTTCAGTACAACAATTTAACATGAAACCTGAAACTATATTGTCGGACTTTTAATCGATACCTGTCTGATGATGAAAAAAAATCTTCCTTGAAATAGACGCATGGTCCAACATCCATGTCACCCCACCCCTTTTTTAAAGACTGTTTATATTATGCTGCTTATTAACTTTGTACTTTATAGCTGACGAATGTACAAGTACTTGAAATATTGTTGTGTGTACCTCACTATATAAACCATACACATGTATGCATATTTGAGTAAATAATGTATAATGTGTGTTACCTTTGACAATACTTCCGTCCGCCGCAGTCTATTTAGTCTATTTAGTATTAACTCATTTACAATTATGTTCGCCGTTAAAATTTAATTTCACTTTCTTTCACATTCAGTGTGTTCAAATAAATACGATAAAAACAAGAATCGACTCCATGGAAATCAATACTAAAGAAAACCTTTTTAAAGAAATAAAGATACACCATTTATTTTGATGTTAGTTATTTTGGCTTTTTCAAAATTTTACAGTATGTACGTAATCTTGAGCTGGCCACTTCAAATTTGGCAACACTATTTGTATTAACCACCAAAATAAGCAAAAATAAGCACCCCGCCAAAATAACCAGCTTTATGTATATCCGCTTTGTAATTTTTGTAATGTACCGCATTGCTTTGTTTCAATGTGCCCCACCCCGGCCCGATATTTGATCCACCGGTGGGTTTCTTACCTCGTCCTTGGTGAGGTGGTCATCGTTGTCGATATCGATCATCTTGAAGACGTTGGGGGGTTTGGGACCGTCATGTACCTGGATCAGCTCCACTTCAAAAACCAGATCGGAGTTTGGCGCAATAACGGGACCTGGAAAGTCAACGTGCAAAATTAGAAGTGCGCCCTCGAGGACATATTGTCTGCAATTCCCATTTAATAAATCATCAAATTTAATTAATCATCAAATTTCTAAATGTCTTTATCGGGGGATAGGGTGGTACATGTAATGTGTATTTTTTTTGCATGCTATAAAACTCTGGTAGACATTTGCTTGAACGTTATATAAATTCGGACTAAACAAAGTGTTATGCAACTAAGTGATAGCCTTTTATGATAAGAAACCGAGTATAAAAGTAAATTGCCATAGAAAATTCCACTTTTAAATAACTGCGCAATACCGTTTTAAAAATTAATTTCGCAAATTAAAAATGAAATGATATTTTTCCACAGAGACTTCTTTTTTGTTATACATTATTGTTTTATAACTCATTTCCATTAGCCAGGTATTCTTTGGGGAAGGATAAATATAGGACAAAGGAACACATTTGCAAACTGTACGAGCACAAAGGCTGTTGCTAATTTGAAGAATTTTCACCATTATTGAATTGGATCTAATTGCAAAATTACAGGCAATAAAAGTCTGTTGCCCCAATTCACTTGTGACGTTTGGGAGTTATTTATAGAAATTAAAGTATATACCGCCATGGGTATGCCGATTTAAAAGTTATCGTTACCGAGGAATATCCGACTAACAACAGTCAAATGAGTGAGTTACAGAATTACAATGTACTGGTTTAAATGTCAGAACGAGGCTTTGACAGGTGCTTGAGGAATTCAAATGTCATTGAATGCTCAGTAGATGATGCATGAATGATAATATGAGGCAGGGAGTTGATAGAATGAAAGATATACAAGTTGACCCGGTCACATTGATAAAGTACACGAAGATTGCGTTAAGAGATCATTAGCCATTTCGTGTCTGTAATGCTTCACTTATAGTCTCTCTGATTCTATTGACGCGGTCAGCTCTTTGCGTAGCATCAATTTTTAACCAGTTAAATATTGTATTTGGAGCTGTACCTGACCCATGCTCCCCGTACGCTAGCTTGGACGGTACGAACAGTTTCCGCTTCTCCCCCTGGCACATCTCTTGGAGGCCCTTCTCCCAGCCCTGGATCACCTGCCCTACTCCCAGCTGGAACTGGAAAGGAATGGCTCCCGGTCGGTCCCGACTGAAACACGAAACAAACAGTTAACGTTTACATTAAATGCAATAGAATTAGAATTTCTCTCATCACTCTTCTCGTCATTTATCTTCAAGGCTGAAGAAGCAATTATTCTCCAATTGGTATGCCCACCATGTATAGCGGTTTTCTATACACATATATTCCGGTTACAAATGCTGTCCTTCTTTTACTTAATTGTTTAGTCATAAAACTCCTGACTATTTAGAATACCTAAAAGTGTCTACAATTTGTTGCTTCTTCTGAAGTCATTCTGGCTCAAGGCATCATGTTTATGCCATCAACGTAGATTGTTTTCCAATGAACCCGCTTTATGGTTTTTATCCATGCATACACGCCAATTTTTTCTGTCGGCAACTAATGCTGGCCTCTAAACTGGTATACCAAACTACCAGTAAACTATGATAAAAGTTCACCGCTAATGTTTGTGGTCCTAAATTGGGTATATTTTTCGTCTTCCAAAAAAAAAAGAAAAAAAAAGAAAACACGCCTTGGATAAACCTCAATTCTAAATGAGAGTTAATGGTACTGAGCTTTGGGGCGTTGAGTTCATGTTGTGGTGTAAAGTTTACTAGTAATACTTAGTTTGACTGTAAAATGTGGTGGTTTTTACTTATTGTTCACAAAATGTCCACGGTCTAATATAATATGTCTTTATCAAAAATTTCCAAATGGAAAGCTTTAAGTTGCAGTATAGGATGTCCTATTCCAGTGGGAGCATACAGGTACCAAAGGGAAAAGATAAAAAGCGAAACAACATCACAAGGTTTTTACTAATTCACATTCATAAATTTTGCATTGCATTTTTAAGATTAAAATGCACTAGAAAAGTGCTATTTTAGATTTTTGGTTAAGAAAATGAAAATCCCCTCAAACATTTAAGATATATATTGAGGAAGTGATTTGAAAACTTGCTTACAGCAGACAATTTGCGGTTTGTTGATTGAAGTACGTGAATGTCTTCCAGTACACCAGCAGACGACAATGATTCACATAAAGATGATGTATGACGTTGGTATAATCATTTGACAAAAGGTCTTTTAACAATGTATATTTTTTGTACAAAAAATTAACAAAAATTGACGAAAACTAGGAATTTGAATTGATCATTCAACATGTTATAAAGACAGGCTAAACAAACATTGCGTCATCTAAAAGTTGAAATATACATAAATCTAGTGTCAGTTAACGTCACAAGGTAAAAAAAAAACCCCAGATATTAATAGAAAGATATATCATCATTGCATGAATATGGTTTACCTGGAATCGAATTTTGTTCCGTTGTCATAGAATCCTTCATAGTGAATCACTAAAATGTCGGAGTCCTTGGATTTCCGGGGACAATCCGTTGCTTGGGTCAGGACCTCAATCTTCAACTGGGGTTCCCCGGCGCCCGGGTTGCTTGGGTCGGGGTGTTGTTGCTGCTGCTGTTGTGGTAGAGACAGACATACGGACAATAGGTTAAATCCCAGAACTGCCACACAAGCACACTTTATAAACAAATGCATGTTAAGCTTTTTGTCCCTCGTGTCGAATCAAACTGAACTGTAGAATTTAGATACGCTCGGCTAATGTGATTGGAATATAAAGATGGTCTATTTCACGTGGCCTTATAAGAAGACGTCCACGTGTACTAGTTTGATTCCTAACGAGGAAGTGATCATTAAAAATAATAAGTGATGCAATAAATGCCCGAGGGGCTACACAGGCCAGTCGATACGGAGACCCCGGGGCACTACATCCTTACACACGACGAATAACACTTATAAAAAATATTCACATTTATAGCTTGCAAGTGTTTGTGAATAAAAACAACTTGAGATTGTCGGTTTGATAAATCATTGCAATAATTAATCAACAACGGTTGAGTGAATCGCCTTGCTTAACTCCACTGATCACCACAAACAGCATCTGCTGAAAACTGCTTTCTTTTTAGGTGATCAGGGTCCTCTATATACTCTTATATGATGTAGAGTAAAAATTTAATATGTTTAGGATATGCATTTATTCATGACAGATTTGTTATATCAATTAACGAATGTTTAGTACAAATCTACGTAATATACACATTGTTGTGTGCTAATTTCGAAACCTTGAAAATAGTTAAAACCCCATTTATAATAAATAAAGATCTAATCTGTCAATTAAATGAACTCGTCTGTTAACTTAATTAATTCATTAGTTTTACCGTCGACTTCCAAACGAATCAATTTAAATAAGCATTTATGTCGATTGTAGCGAAATGAATTATCAATTATGAATATTTCTGGGCAGACTAATGGAACCAGAGTTCCGGACAAAACAAGAAATTGTCAGACTATTAATGTCTTTGTTTAAACAGTGTATGAATTCAAGAAATTTATCGAGGGGTTTCAAGGGACTTTCTTTCTTCTTAATAATAAACAAATGCACAGATCTAAGAGATACACGCAAAGGTGTTTGAATACTAGAACGGTAAATTGGTCTTTAGTAGTTGGTGGTCATGTTTAATGATGAAGTCAACATCCTTTCATAGTGACTGAATGTTCATGCATATGGCCAACAGTGCATTGCATTATTTAGTTTATAAATTTAACGTGTACTCATGTATGTCTCTGTTATTTAATTTATTTTAAATCGGCCCTCGGCACCAATAACTCAGCCCTTCTGCGTAGTATATGCGCTTAGGTTTCATGCACCAGAAAAACTTATACATAATGTATCTATAATATCCTCAAACACAGACTATTAAACGCCGGGTTGATGCGTTAAATAAAGCCGAGAATGATAATGATCTAAATGGTTCCGTTCAGTGTAATAGTTCTAATGAGTTTTGTTATATTCTCAGCCATAATGGATCTTGGATGGGGAAATCAGACCGAAGTAACCCCTGAATGCACTCCCAACCAGTCACTAACTCAGCCAAAACACACTCTTTTTCAGAACAATTAGATACTCTCATTATCTTCAGGAACATAGTGTTTTGAACGCTTTTCCACTTCGTGACACAAGCTCGAAGTTTTAAGCTTAGTTTTTAACCCGTATGGTGGCCAAACAACCTTGCCTTTCATTGATTTTCATTGATGACAAGATTCTACGTTCATTGTGGTTTTAAACTGGTTCTGTTCATACTTAAAGCAATATGAGCTGCAAATTTCATGTTGAAATCTTTTTTTTACAAAAATGTTATTTTCTACTAAACTGACAAAAAATATCATAGTTTTCAAATTTCTGTTAGCCATATTTTGTGGAAAAGGCCGTTAAGAAGCCTTAATTGGTTAAAAATTGAATTATTGTCGTCCTGTACAGAAATTAATCTGCCATATATTCCTTAGAAGAGAAATCTTTCCTCTGACAAAAATTAATGATTTTTTCAAATCTTGTTTATCATAAAAGTTTAAGTTACATGCAGACTTATCATACTAGCAGGTTTTTGCAGCAAAATAAAATTCTAAAAAATACAGCTCATATTGCTTTAACATTTTTTTATAGTCACGAAAATATTGTTTGATATTTCTGTATTTGTATTTATAATTATATTTTCAAGATACCGTTTATACGTAGATATCGGTTGTTACTTCTTCTGTTTATTTCGAATTGCTGTTTTAAAGTGCAATTGAATTATAACACCGCTGGAGCTCATAACGGAAATAGAACTTAGAACTGAAAAATTACAAAAGCGATCAATATCGCTGTGCAACTTATCCTCTATTTTTAGTTAACTCAAATGATGTTGGCCAAAGTGTTACAAGCCAATGCCCTGCTATGATATTGTAATTGCCACAATGATTTCCTCTCTTGTGCGTTTCGGTCAATTGCAACCAAGTTTACTAACCTCTTCTTAAGTGAATATAAATTTATTGTAT
Organism: Magallana hongkongensis; assembly: GCA_016163765.1. Classification (NCBI taxonomy): domain Eukaryota; kingdom Metazoa; phylum Mollusca; class Bivalvia; order Ostreida; family Ostreidae; genus Magallana; species Magallana hongkongensis. Next base: position 60,640,382 of record WFKH01011581.1, on the reverse strand, counting down.
ATTCTGATTTAAACATTTTAATGTACTTTAAATAGTAAAAAACTATGACCCTTCATATTTGGAAATGCAAGCTTTTTGCTGTTTGGATTCATCCGTGCCTTTCCAATGACAGTGTCTAATGGCATGGTCATTTGCAATAAGGTTACCCTTACTTTCAAACTTAAAGCCAAATGATGAGCATTGTATTTCTATTTGTTTACACAGTACAGAATAATGTTTTCAATCGCTGAATACTGTTAGTTAAAAATATATTTGGAAAACCGTACATATGAATATTCGCCCGGCCGACAGACACTATTTCCACTTACAAATATGTTTCAACGCATACTAAATAAAGAAAGTAAAGTCGCTTTCAGTGAATTTGCCAACGTTGTCATTTGAGACGTTCTCATTCTTTTTATTAAGTTGCTAATGCAATATTTAAGTTATTTGGAATAAAATAACTTTCATTAAATGCACATATATCATGACAGGAAAAAACAAATATTTACGAAAGAAAATACGAACATGAACATCTTCCTTGTGTCGAAAACTGTTTGCATTATCGAATGAAGAACTGTGGCGTCGATTGGGCGTTGGTGTGTAATTACATCATTCCAGTAACAGGTAGCTAGATTTCTCCGTTTTCAGGGAAAATATACTGTTGTTAGCATTTGACACGAATATTCGACGAATCTATTGAATATCATAGTCAGGAACAATGGCAATACCGGAATGGCTTCAGATTGCTGAGTCAGGATCTTTTGAATGAAGCAAACGCATTTAGTGAACATTGCTGTACGTGCCTAATTGCAGGCGTTAATACCTACGAAACAAAGGTTAATTAAATTTGGATGCGCCCAATCCTAGGTTATGCAATGATTAAATTAGAAAACCATGTTCTTAAACGATATGACGGAATAAATGCGACTTGTTAGCTTTTGTTTAGCTAAAGAACGTGCATTTTTTGATGCCATGAAACGGTTGCTTTAGAGAAATTGTTTTCGCCGACAACAACCAGAAAAGACAAAAGAAAAGAGCATGATGGTGATCGTAATAGTGTTCCTGTGGGTAGGGGGAGCGGGGGTCTGTGCTAATTAAGATTGTTAAGTGTTAAATTTTGTTTAGTAAATCATAGTACATGTACTAAAATATTTCTCGTTAAGTTTTTAACTGAGTCATGATAGTACAAAACAATTCTCGTTATGTTTTAAAGTAGGTAATAGTGCAACATTATTTCTCGTTGCGTTTTTCAGTAAGTCATTGTACAATGTATGTATATTGTTTCTCATAGAAGGTATGGGGTCAGTGCTCGGTCGATCTTAAGTGTATGACATTGAACAAAAGATGAGATTGGTACCGGGATCTCTTTGAACAAGAACACTTGTCGACAAGTCACTTCTCTCGGATCCGGAGTCAGTGACAAATTTAGTATTCAACTGAAAATAACAACACTTTACATAGAAGTTTTAATATGTAACAAGCTAGGAGGCTCTCTACTTAAAACCGCCGCGGCTTCAGAAAGGGGAAGTGTTTTCTATTATTAGAAAAACCGCATCGTGATTAACAAAATAGGGCGTTTTCATAAATTTGTGTGGTTATTACGTTTGGTGGACAGAGAAAAATATCACAAGTGCATTTAAGGTAGTACATTGCTCCTACGAAGATGCAATATATTTGTCAACAATTAACGTTAATGAGACATCATCCATGCAAGTTCAGTTTGTTCAGGTTTAGCGAGAAATCTCAAATTTTGTCAATTCAACGACACTTTGCCGAGTGCGTTACCTGACAGTGTTGGGTTCATTTTTTATAGGGTCGTTGGTGTAATGCGTGCGTGTTATGTAATTATTAATGAGGTAACGAGCCCGATGTCCTTCAAACTGAGGAAACATTAGACAAAGGAATGAAATGGATAAAAGAAATTCTGATAGAAAATTTGAAGCACACACCGAAACCCCCTTTTCTTAAAATAAAATCCATACAGAGGAAAACGGTTTAGATAACAAACTTGTGAAAAAGAAGAAGAAAATTTTTTAAAGTCTGACACCATCAGGTACGATTGCATTGATTTATCTCAATCAAGGTTTGGATTGAACATGTTTGTGCATATGAATATTTCATTTTATTCAGAAATTGTTGCCTTGCTTTTATTCCTTGGTGGTCACATATTTCACGTTATATAACGGGTATGTTCCATGGATCATACAAACTTGTAATAGTCACTAGTCCAATTCAATACTTACTTTGTTTTACTTGATTAAAGGCCACCATTATGTGTTGATATTCTGCCTTTTTCATCAAATTTTCATTAATCATTCGAACGTTACGAATATCTAAATAACCCTAAAGTCGAGGTCAAGTATAAAAGGTTGTACCCAAGAAGTTATCGTTCTTGTGAACGCTGATTGGATGCAGTGGCAGGGACGCAATAGGCTTACAAGGACTTTAAACACCAACTGATTACAACAAAACCAAATGAATTAAAATGTTTTTGCCTTTTTCTTTTTAAATGCAAGTTTGCATGAAATACGATATTCTTATTGTGGTTTCTAAAGAATTATGTATACATGCATTAAAATTCTAAAGACAGCGTAGAAAGCAGCAGCCCCTAAAAACCGTAGAGAAGCTTAGAACACAATAAAAATGTACTGTGTTCGGTCAATGACACTGCAAAGGGTGTTGACTGGTTATTACACAACAAAGCAAATTTTATTTAATGCAGCATACAAAACAGAGTAAATGGCATTTAACTTAACAATCAATTTTGCCTTGCTCCTTCAATACATTTTCACAATTCATAACTTTGTCACTGCTTACTTCTATATTAGGTAGATAATTATCATTCAAAAGCAACACATATACTACATACAGTTTTTATTTTATTTTTGTGTATTTTAATTTTTCATAAGCTTACCTTTGAAATCCAGTCACAAGGCATAATAACTTTGTTTTGGTCGCAGGGTTTTAACAAAGTATGTCGCATATAAATCAATTTCATCATATCCCTTTCATTTGTAAATAAAAGGCTTTCATGTTCTAACAGCTTATGTTTTAATTTAATACAAGAAAAAAAAATTATTGAATTTCCTTTGGTTGTTTATTGAATGAAACAGAGATATGCCTATCCAATTGGCCATAAAGATACAAAATGCATAACGATTATTTCACAACTAGTAAATATAAAAAAAATTGAGTCGTAATTGGTTTTGAATTAAGCTTTAATTTCTAAAATTCTGCAGCAAAAAATATTTTATATGCAAAACGAAGTTTATAATTCATTTAAGGTGGTATGGGACACTTCCATGTTGTGACGTATTGTTTATCGAAATAAACAATAAAATAAACTGTAATTATATAAGTAGTTTCTTTCCCAATATTAACACCTAACAGCGTAGCGCAGTGGGTTAGAGGGTTTACAACGAATCTGTAAGTCATGAGTTCGAATCCCGCTGGGGGTTTTACAATTTTTACCTTTCCAAATATTTTTAAAAGCTATTTTTTGGTTAAATATTGTAAATTTTGAAAATTCTAAGCCGGTGAAAGTATTTCAATTATAATGTACTTTAATCCACATTAATATCGACAGATGTCCCATACCACCTTAAAAAAATGCAAAATATCTTAACATTTTATGCATATAATGAGTATTTGTTATATACTGTAATATAAAGCTTTCGCCCGAGTGTATTGCATGCAACTTCCCAGTATATGGGTTGTTTTTTGAGACATTGGTATATGGGTTTTTGTAGGGTGTTAATAATATGCGCACTTAATATCAGTGTATGTATAAAATGTCAAAGAATAGACACATTTTAGAAATGTCAAATAAAAGAATTAAAAATTTCGAAAAACATGTGTAGAAATACTTTCTTGTCATTATTAAGAAACGAAAGGGAAAGACGGTAATTTCTCCAAAAAATGACCCAAGCAAAGAGGAGTTGTACTGATGCAGGTTGTGTTACTATATAAGGAAAGACTTGGGTCAGATGTAATAGTTTAAATCATTAAGGTACTAGTTCATGGCTTATCATTTCATTTAAGGTACAATTTTAATCTGCGGTCCTGACTGATCTCAACAGGTCTATATCAAATAAAGCCTTCAAAAGATGGTGTCTCGAGTTGCAGTGCTACTTCGATGAGATACTAGTATGTTATACAAATTAACTGATCCCGACAACTTCTATATAACATATAATTGTCATATGACCAAGAAAGATGTGTCAAGTGCATCAAAATATTGTCTAAAATTTCCAAAGAACTATTTGTCTGTGTGAAATCTCTCCCAAATCAGATTGTGCTGAGGTTCTGGTCACTTTGTCTACATCCGCAGTGCGAAACTTGCATGATACTGTTGGAAGAGTGCAGCGGTCTCTTAGATTGCACACCAATAATTGATCGAAAGCTGCTAAATTTTGCCGTATTTATATATACTTGTATCATGATTTTAACGCTTCTGAAAATATTTTACAGTAGTTGGTTCCTACTTTTGCCTCTGATATGTATTGTTATTGGTAGAAGAGATTATTAGGTTTTTAGAGAAGTGTTTTTTCATATCGCAAAGGCCAAATCTCAAATCATCAATTATTCAATCTATTTATGAGAGTTTACAGTGTATTATTATATAATTGCAAAATTAAGGTTATCCGATACTAAAAACTTAAAATTAAAAGTATTGGTCGGGAGGGGGCGGTTTGGGCAATTTAAAATCTACGCTTTATAAAGAAGCTTTATTGCTGATATTAGCATTTCTGGCACATTCGGTGATTTCTTTGAAAAAAATATGACCCTTTATTTTGAAATTGTTTAATTTTCATACCCAATTTGCCAAGTTTGGTTGAAAATGGCTCATGCTCAAAGAGAAGTCGAAAATGTAAACAGTTTACAAACAGATGGAATTGTAGACGCTGGAAGCATGGCAATTAACGGGTAGTCAGAATAGCTTATTTGAACCTACGGTTCAGGCGAGACAGACAGTAGAGATTTGAGCGGAGTGGCAGAATGGAGGGTAAAGCCAACAAACTGTAGAGGGTTGGATGGTCGTGACCTTTTTAAACTATATTAATCTCCTTGACACGAAGAGCTCTATGTAAAAACATTTAAATCTTAAAGCTAGAATTATTTAAAGCTAAAAAAACATATCTGAAAATTTAAGGTAGATCTGAAGTCTGATGGGTAACTTGTTGACCATCCAGCCTCATTAATAAAGGTGTTCAATATAATACCACTGATGAATTTCCTTTTCTCAACCCCCCCCCCCCCAAAAAAAAAAAACAAAAAAAACCAAAAAAAATCCAAACAAACAAAGATATTATAACTTGTGATTAATGAATTACCCCAATTTTTTTCAATAAATCTTGCCCCTCCCTAAAAAAAGTTGCCCTTTCTTTAAGGTCATTTTCAAATTCCACACGTGTTAAAATAGCATTCTTTTTGCTGTGTTGAATTTTTTTCTAAAGGCATGACGGAATCTTAAGCTTTTCATTGAATGGTTGCTGTGATACATATTATTAAAAAAAATAATGATAAATTCACACTACTCTACAATGTTATACTCTCTCCCGGACCTATTTTCTGTGCGGATCGTTATTATGGAGGTGGCGGATTTGGAACACTTTATATACATTCGCGGCCAGTAACTATATAATAAAGTGTTGATCGCATGCTCAGAACAGAAGTGTATAATGTTAAATCCTAGTCGAATAATACAAAGATTTTCATTTAAATAATCGTTCTTTCGTAAATGTAATTAAAAAAAAAAAAACATTTCTTCAACCACTCAAAAGTTACTGTTCTTGTATGACATTAAAGGGGCATGGTCACGATTTCAGTCAAATTTTATTTTTCTATTTTTATTGTTTACAACGCTTTAGTAATGCATTTCTAATGATCAACCAAAATTTGAGTGTCAGCCGTAGAGTTATAAGCAAGATACAGAGCTTTGTTATGTAAACAAGGCTCGTGCCTTGTTTTTGTTTACATTGGTTCAATATACCGGTAACAGTTCTTTTTCAAGCTAATTTTTATATCTGCTAATTCGTTTTGAACATAAATAAAAAGTTCCTATCGTTTGTCAAATCTTTTTATGTCTAAACATGGAATTTTCTTTTAAAAATTCAAAAAGTCAACAAAAACATGACAAAGAATTGTGAGCTCTGTATCTCGCTTAAAACTCGAAAACTTACACTCAAATTTTGTTTGACTATTAGAAATGCCTTAATGAAGCATTATAAACATTAAAAACGTGAAAATAAATTTTGACCAAAATCGTGACAATACCCCTTTAAGGGCGAGGTCCAGTATAAAAGTTGTCATCAAGAAACGATCGACTTGCATTGGTGGACGCCGATTAGATGCATTGGCAGGGACTCAATAGACTTGCAAGGACTTTAAACACCAACTGATAACAACGAAACCAAATAAATTAAAATGTTTTTGACTTTTTCTTTTTAAATGCAAGACATTCTATGAAATACGATATTCTTACTGCGGTTTATAAAGAATTATGTAAACATGCATTATAATTCTTAAGACAGCGTACACAGCAGTAGCTCCTAAAACCATAGAGAAGCTTAGAACACAATACTGTGTTTGGTCAATGACACTGCAAAGGGTGTTGAGTGCATGGTTATTACACAACAAAGCAAGTTTTATTTAATGAGCATACCTCTATGTACAAAACAGAGTTAATGGCATTTAAGTTTACAATCAATTTTGCCCAGCTCCTTCAAAACATTTTCATAATTCATAACTTTGTCACTGCTAGCTTCGATAATAAGTCACTGCTAGCTTCGATAATAGGTAGATAATTATCATTAAAAAGCAACAAGAACGGTTGTGATAGTACTTAAAGTTTTTATTTTATTTTTGTGTATTTTAATTTTTCATAAGCTTACCTTTGAAACCCAGTCACGAGGCATAACTTATTTTATGTATATCATATACAAGGTTATAACAAAGTATGTTGCATATATAAATCAATTTCATTATATCCCTTTCCTTGGTAAATGAAAGGCTTTCATTTTCAAACAGCTTATGTTTTAATATAATACAAGAGAAAAATTATTGAATTTCCTTTTGGTTGTTTATTGACTGAAACAGGAACATGCTTAACAAATAGACTATGAAGATATATAATGCAAAGCCATTATTACATAACTTACGGAATGCGTTGAGTAATATAACAAAACCTGTGTAATTGGTTTTGAATTAAAGCTTTGAAAAATTTTTTCTTCCAAATCCTGCAGCAAAAAAGATCTCAAAAACAAATAGATGACATGCAAAATGAAGTATATACATCCATTTAAAAAAATGCTAAATATTTGAATATTTTATGCATATATAAATGAGCCATTAGTTTAATGACATGCTGTAAACTATAATATTAAGTTAACACTCGAGTGTATTGCATTAACGTTTTCCTTTTATATTGGTTGTTTTATGAGATATATGGGAATTCTTTTATAAAAATGGGTTGTCGTAGGGTTTTAAAAACTTGCCCACTTAACTATGAAAAAATGTCAAAGAATAGACACTATTTATAAATTTCATATCAAAATAACAATAAAAATTTCGACGAACATGATAGGAATTTTTTGGTGTCATCATTAAGAAACGAAAGGGAAAGACGGTAATTTCTCCAAATAGGAAACAAGCAAAGTAAAGTTATACAGATGGAGGTTCTGTTACTATATAAGGAGAACTGGGTAGATATAATAGTTTAAATCATTAAGGTACTAGTTCAAGGCTTATCATTTCATTTAAGGTACAATTTCATCTAGATCAGGCTGACCTATTAAACAGATCTATATCGAATCAAGCCTTCAAAAGATAGTGCCTCGAGTTGCAGTACTGCTTTAAAGGAGATGTTGTACAAATTAACTGATCCTGAAAACTTCATTTGAAAGCATATATACACCTGTCTTTAACTAATTAACAATTTTTAATTGTCAGTGAGTCCATGACTAATTAGGACTCATTGACAATTAAAAATTGTTAATTAGTAAAAGACACACCCAACCTCTTTTATAAAGGTGTTCAATACATAAACACAGAATTTCCTGTTTTATAAAAAATATTTTGTTTAATAAATTGCTATAATTTTTTAAAATCTTGCCCCCCCCCCCCCCCCACCCCCTAAAAAAAAAAGTAGCGTTTATCGGCCATTTTCAAATCTCACACGTGTTAAAAAAGCATACTTTTTGCTGGCTTGAAAATTTTTTTTCTAAAGGCATGGCGGAATCTTAAGCTTTTCATTGAATGGTTGCTGTGATATATTGTTATCAGGGGAAAAAAACCACACTACTCTACAATGTCCCACTTTCTCCCGGACTGTGCGGATTGTTATTGTAGGGGTGGCGGATTTGGAACACTTTGTCTACATCCGCGGCAATTAAATCTATAATGAACTTAAAAGCGTTGATCGTATGGACCTTTGACCCCGCAG
>WFKH01011581.1:60586958-60631857 GCA_016163765.1 Magallana hongkongensis | reverse complement strand
CCCCCCGACCCCCCCACCCCCTCTAGATCCGCGCATGCTACTAGTCAATATTACAAAGATATTTTTTAGAAAATCTTTCTTTCATTAATGTTTTGATTAAACGTACATTTTCCTATTGAAACCTCCCTTAAACAAAGCTTCCTCTTACCGGTATTGTACACGTGCCACAGAAACATTCATGTATTTCGGAGGAAGTTAACACGTAGGGATTTCTTTCAAACATGGCATTGTTTGTCTGTTTCTTTAGCCTGCACCTAAGTGTTTACATAGCCTGCATTTTCAAGATACTCCCATGCAGGGCATGAAAACTATGCTTTGATCCGACAAAATGTTGTGCAATTCTGACAATGCGTCATACAATAAAAAAACCTCTTATTATTTTACATTTAACCGACATTTTCTTCATGTGAAAACGAAGCGCATTTCCCCAACTGCATGTCTAGATCTTTTTCACATACGGACTCAAATCTGAGTGCTTTTGCAGGCATGTCGATTGTTAATTCTTTGAAGTACACATATTAATTCGGTTATGATTTTTTTTTCAAAGTGAAGCATAACAATCTTCCTTAAAATCTTTAAAAATCCATTTGCGTTGTTTTTAAAAAATAAATAAAAAAAAATTCTCTCAACTTTCTCTTTAATCGTCATGAATAACAAAAAATATCAATTTAATTGGTAAAATGTTTGGTTTGCACTTTTAATATTACAAATATCTTGCAGTCGTGGACAGCTTACTAGCATTTATAATGGTTAGGTCACCGTCAGTTAATCATATTAATATTTATCCCGCTATCGTCCTTAACATTCGCTAGGTTTCAGTGAGAAGGGTAAATCCTCAATCGATAGCGCCCAGGAACAATTGCAGGAGACTACCAGATATAGAACAGGCTTTTGGACCGAGAGATTCTGGAGCTGGAAGCCTGGTGAGTCATCGACGCTAAGGACATATACAAGCTGGTCGTTAAGTTCAATAAAATCCATGGAAATCCAATCAACACATCCACACAGGGGTTTCCAAGACTTTGCTGAGCCAGCAGAAAAAGGACAAAGTGTGACGTCAGTAGATGCTAATAGCTGGCCCGGGTATCTACTTTACCTGTCTGTTTTCAGGGCACTGTAAATGGACCAGGTGATGAAATATAAGTTTTCTATTGCGATTATGATGCTTTGCTTTCGGTTAATTGAAATTTTGTTAGGTTGATTGTTAAATGATACTGCACTTTCGCTTCAGAGAACCAGCGTATCAAACACGATTATACGTGTGCTTGTGTGTGGAAGCGGGTGAGGAGATTAATTTGTACTGTTGACATCGACGCTAAAATAAAAATACCCTCTTTCTAGAATGACAAACACTTAAAGCTTGACTGGAACTGACCACTTTCAGTGTGACCTTGGGGTTGAGTATTTAACGCAAACACACGACACATGACTGCTAGGTCATGTTAAAAGACTAAATCCCTTTTGATATGTAGTAAAATCTATTACAGCATGCTTTACCGGACTATATGCATTAAAATTTATTACAGCATAAATGTGAACATCATTAACGAACATTTAAAAATAAATTTTAATAATTTTCTGTTAAATAAACAAAAATGCACATATGTATATATACACAACTTTTAATAAATGGAAATAAAATTAAAAGCTTCAAATCATACTGTGTGTAATTATTGATTTTATTATACTATAATTGCATATATACAGTGTACAGACATTACATTTTATTACCATAAATAACCTTTCTAAAATCGTGTGTAACTAGGCACCCTGCATCTGTGCAGTTCTAGGTATATACTAGGTGTGTTGCCTTTAAAGGGCTCGATTTTAAGCTATTGTCCTTTCTGACATATTTTATTTCTTAAATAAAATCTGTAGTCAAATTGCAGATTTTATTTAAGAAATAGAATCTATCAGAAAGGACATTATATTTACCTCCTTTAGGCGAAGAGCTCTGAATAAAGATATAAGAAATACTTAAATTTTATAGCTAAAATATTCTTATCATTTCTTTACTAAATAAAAGTTTATGCCCAAAATATCATATCTAAAAGTTTAAGGCAGATCTGATGGTTAATTTGTTGACCATTTAGCCTCCTTAAAAACCTGTTGTATACAATAGAAGCAAATGTATTCAGTACTGTAACATTCACCTCACATGGTTGAAACATTTACAAACGGTCATTTCCTGCCTTCATTATCATGAATTTTCTTTCATCGAAATTAGCTTTCCGAGCGCCTGATATGCCCAAGTTTCAGACTGAGGAACTTGACAGTAGTAGTTTTCTTAAAACAGACATTCGTGCTAGCAACAAGCAAACCCATTACTGGTAACATGAAAGGGGGGAGGTGCGGTTTTTATCTTTATTCTTGGGTGGGTGCATTGGGGATTAATGTGATGATCCTCATGAACTTCATGCATGCCGACTTTTGGATACTTCTTTGTAAGCGTGTGTAATCGCTGTAAGATTAATTTCCTATTCAGGTAATATTCAAATAAGCCTGTGATGGACATGGTATTGGATAAGAAACGGCTTGATTTTTGTTGTTTATTTTGGTGTTCTCTCTCTCTCGAAAAAAAAAAAAATTACATTTCTGTAAACCCTTTCCTATCCCCTGCAATTTGAAAACTACATTTATTTACGATTGATCCCCCATAGTATTTAATGAATTATCTTACCCCCCCCCCCCAAAAAAAAGGAAGTTTTCCACAACGCAAACAACATCCAGATTAGGAGGATGAGTGGAATATAGAGGCAGAAGACTTTAATCCTATTTACTTCGGAGAGGTGTCCACAAATCCGATCGTGTCAAGGTGTTCTCCAGGTAGCGTGTCAACTATTCTTTATACCTTATTGTGCATTAAATGAATCGTACCAAATCTTGAAAAGGTTTAATTCTATGATCTTATACTAATTCGCTACACATTAACAGCAAATTCCGATAATTTAAATATTTTCTGCTGAGTCGGACTTTCCTGATCCTGTCGCTACGTGCAAAAGGCGTCATTGAAATAGCTGGCCTTTGAGCAATGCTTCACTTCTTCGCACTATTCTCTGTATGACCATTTTTATATTTGAGGCAAAGCAAGCATGAATATGCACTCATTTATTTCCTTTAGCATGTGTCATACATCTGTTTGTGAAATGCAGAAGTCAAGAAAAATTCTTTACAACATCTACACGTCATATACACGAATTAAACTGCTTTTTTAATTTTCGGGGTTTTTTTCGGCAAGGCCGCGTAGGTAAGAGTATATAACTATGCATCTCTGATTTTTTACCTATTACGATCAAGTAATGATGACATGCATGCATTATCATTGAATATTCCAATTTATTGTAAACAGCTCTCTCTCTCTCTCTCTCTCTCTCTGGATGAATAATCATTGAGTATTCCAAATTATTGTAAACAGCTCTCTCTCTCTCTCTCATGATCTCGGAGAATCAGTCGTTCTCGTTAATTATTCACCACATACTTGTATATGGCGATGTGTGGACAATATATCAATAAAGTGCAGGAGAATAGCACAAGAGTAACATATTTGTACGTAATATTGAATTACATAAGACATTATTGATAATGATACAATACATACTCTCTAATATGATATAATTGTTTCGACATTCTGATGATCATCAGAGAGAGAGAGAGAGAAAGAGAGAGAGATTGTTTTTGTGTTTGCCCATGCATGTCATTGCCTTGCAGCCACTTTTGAATTTTGAACCGATTATCTCCAGAAATCAAATTTACTTCCACATGCATTATAAAGGAAAAACAAACAAACATATCTATCTGTACAAACGACTGCATTCCATAAATATTTATAAAATATATGGGCTTTGTGATAAGTTTCTCTTTTTAGATCTCAATCATATATTCGTTTTATTGATTTTTATTCTCTTTTTACCTTTTCCACACTTCCTGGTACAAAAAATAAATGGTAAATTGATGGAAATTCCTTGTAAATGAAATCACAAAGGAAAATCACAAGCTTCTTAATTCCCAAAACCAAAATTAGAAGAAAAGAGAAAGACTGAGGTATTGTCATTTTATTGAACATCAAGATTTGTCAAGAAAATTCTGCATTAAAATTGTGATTATCATTTTAAAGAGACTCCTGTGTTTTCATCTTATACAATAAGATTGTTTTCTTGAGTAAGTGTACTCGATGACTGAGGGACCGGTTTAATTTCAGCATACATGCACATTCTATAATGAACATGACTTTACACTCTTAAGGAAAATTTCTCTCTTACCTGAATTTGATTTTTTAAGTATCAGTAAGCGTACGTAGCATTTAACAATAATTAAGACGACGTTACTAAATTGATTACAGGCAAGGACGTAAATCATATTTAGGCCTCTATATTTGCATACGCTATTTATTTTTTAAGAAAAGTTGCAGTAGAAAGTGCATGACTGCAATGTCAAGGCACCTCCTCCCAAATTAGATCAGCACACACGCATGACAATTTGTGTGTATTCAATAGAGTCGCTCAAGCATAATCTAGCCAATTGAAACTCCTCTTACAAAGACGACGATTGCTAAGCGGCTGATTTTCTTTGTTCCTCGCCGACCATACAAAGTACGAGCTTTCCTATTAGTCGATGGATCGCAGATCTAATTATAATATCACTTACGGAACACATGCACCGAATGCAAACTAAGCAGATTGGTATAAACATAGCTATCGAAAACCGCTGAATATTTGATGGAAAAGTCGTGAACATGTAAACATCCGAAGTTTTGTGTTAGTATTATACACGTGTGTCGGGGGTCTTTTGCTATCGCCCGTACCGCGCAGGAGATATTATAGTGTGTGTGTAAATGGAAAGCTCTGCGACAGTGCGACTTATGTGTTTGTTTTCTGTTTAACAGATTAGTTTTTATTATTATTTAGTAATTATTTTGTAAATCGTGATCCTCTGTACACAATGGATACTACCAATAACACGGGTACTGATACGGGTACTGGGGACAGGTCGGCGAGGCGGATCCTCCGGGAACGGTCGTCCAGGTAAGAGGGGGAATCCCTCCAACTGTTTCACGTATTATATAATTAGGTCACTGTATTACAGAATATTTAAGGGTTCTGACATTATTGAAAATGTAAGTATTTAATCTCTTTAGGATTAGCGGGAATCTTTAGCGTGTATATCAGAGCCAGGAGCCAAACATAAGTCACCGGTATGGCAAAACACTTGTTTCGCCAATTAATTGGTTGTATGGACATGAACTCGGTAAAACACGACATGAAACGTACGATCATCTCACGTGTTGTAATTATTATACAGATTTTCCGGCAATGGTCGTAATTTACGTGCCTACATGTCAGCATGTAGGAATGTGTCAAAACTGGTGGAAAGCACTTAATTTTCGTGTATTTCTCAATAACGCAGATTTAAATAATTAACAATTAGAAAAATGAGAATTCTAAATGAAATTTTCTTTATTTGAGACCCCTGTTCCCCTAAAAATTTACGAAACATAAAAAGAAGTGTATAGTTAGGCAAACAAATACTGGCTATGTTCACCGCTCATATCGCGGTGTTCACCCATCGAGGAATCCTATCACACGAATGAACTACAGACAAAGATCTTTTGACTTGTGGCTATATTCTACAGCTGTTTTTCAAAACCTAAGCTATGGAACGAACGCCCCGTTGTTGTTTTATTTTCCCGCGAGCTCTAGTATTTGTAGTATGTTTGCTGTGACTAGGGACTAGGTATATATGATAAAGAGGGCTAAAACTGGAAACAGTGCGAGGTCACTATCTCCTTTGGTCCCGCAAGCCAACTATCTCCGGGGCCGCCTAGATGTGACCTTGAGCAAGCTGAAAACTCAAGGCTACGCACATATCACAGATTAGATACGGGCGAATTCCAGTCCACAAGCTAGTATAGATGTTTACTTAGGTTTGCCATATTACTTTCGTTTTATAAGTGTACTCGAAACATGACGAAATTTTGCCGGTGGAAAATAGATTAGCTTTTAATGCAATATGTCCAAACGCGCGGGCATGACGAAGGCTTTTTTCCCCTCATACATCTTGGGATGTGTCAATACCATTAGAGATTTTGATGAATTTGTTTAAACATTTGTACATGAAAACATGTTTTGCACATTGTTAGTTGAAATAAAGTTTCTTTGAACCGACAACTTTACGTCTCTATTTGTAGTTTTGTTAATTTATTAGGATAGCGTTATGTATAATATTGGTAGAACTTAAAAGGATATGACAACGTGAAACTGGTATCTGGGTTACCAAATGAGCCTGGACACTGTATCTGTATATTAAATACAGGTCCCTCGCCCAATCACCGGTCGGTCACTCCTCTACTGTTCATTTATATCTACAGTTCGGTCACTCCTCTATAACTACAGTTTACATAACCGCCGGTGACCGGATACCGGTGTCCGCGAACTCACCGTGCTCATAAACAACATTAACATGTGGTCCCGGGTCGTTCACATCTTTATGTTGACCAACTTTTTACTCGGCATCGTTTGGAATCTTATAAATCCTAATTCTAGAATTATTTTGTTATAATTTGGACAGCTGAAAGAAACTCGTATAGATTATAAATGGTGACAAATTATGGAAGATTAAAAAACAAATACACGTAATCATTGTCTAAAATAGACTAAACGTATTAGCAATTATCCTCGCTATTTCAGTTTCTGTTGCAACAATTGATTGTTTCAGCAATCGCGCGATGCAACACGTCATTTTCAACATTGGGAGATCCCCAGTCGCAGGTGTTGTCGGGTATTTTCTGTCGACTCAGCAACCCGATCATCGGCTCTCACCCTGCTCGATTTCCGCTATATTCCATTGATTAAAGTGTTTAACGGATCACTTCAGAGATTACAGCAAGCCGAAATAAATAGATGAATTATGGTTACCTAGGTACGCATCTTGTAAAAATTTGGCGTGTAGACATCACAGCCTTTTGCCTCGCGTTTAAATTTAATAGTAAATAAAGTTAACAAATGCTAGTTTTTCTGTATGCTTATGCTTGAAACTCATATAACAGACTGAAAAATCGTATTCACGTTAATTTCTAACCTTGCATTTTGTTTTCAAATTATCGACCGCAATGAGAGAGAACTAATTAACATGTGAATCTCGGTTATTTTTCACGCTGTTCTAGGATGGCAATTGGAGGTTCAAAGTTCTTTATTTAATTTGCGGTTGCCGTTTTCCTCTGAAACATTTCGGTCATGCAGTTTCTAATGTGTGGCTAGGGTTGAGCCGAAGTTCAGCATTTGTTGACAAGACAAGTCAACTCTATTTACTCTTGCCGCTTCAGCATTTTTCTTTGTTGTAAAAATGGGATCGCGTTCGATGGTCATTATGCAGATGGTGCACGAATTAAAAATAATTTTTGACCATAACAACATGCCCTGTCACCTTGTTACTGTATTTAAAAATGACCTTCAAGTATGTTTCCTTTGAAATGCATTGTTGAGCGTTTATATACAACGCGTCGATATCATTAGCGTATTCATAACTATAACTTAGCTCAAATTACTGAAAGCGCTCGCTTCTGGAAACACGATTTGTTTAAGGTGACAAAGCAGTTAAACATTATGTATTATTCTCCGTCCTCTCTGCATCTCTACATGCAAAGTTTTCTGGGGCTCAACTGGAAATCATGTGTTTTCTCTTAGTAAAGAAGTCCAATAATTGAATAAAGTTATACTCAGAAAAAAAGATCTTTTTTAGATTTTCTTTTTTTCTACAAATTTTGTTTTCCTTTCAGACGTCCTCTACAATTAAAAATACGACAGAAAAGACAGACGATGCAAAACATGACTCGGCCTCTCAAACAGTGGCTGTGCAAAAATCGGGACAACCCCTACCCCTCCAAACTGGAGAAAGACATCCTTGCCCGCGAATCTCAGATGACGAACACCCAGGTCTCAAACTGGTTCGCCAACGCGAGGCGGAGACTGAAGAACGCAGTCAGGGGAGACAACATCCCCTGGTCCAAGCGGGTCAAAATGTACAACAGCAGCGTGCCTGGCAACGCAGAGTTGCTAAGCATCAGCTCTGATGATAGCAGCCTCTTCGATTCGGATGATAACGGTAAGAAAGATTGGCAAACGGGTCAGAAAATCAAGCAGTAATCTGATATTGGGTGATATTCTGGAATCGCATAATATGTTTACGTATATATATGGGGTTTTATCATTCTCATTAGAGTGGGAAAGGAATTGTGATGGTCTAAAATAGGCACATAACACAGAATTAAACAGATACTCTGTCGGAGATGTGGCCTGTTTTTATGACAATTGTTGAAATCGACGTCATTATCCAATTCATGCGCTTCAGGAACCGATAATTACGTCACATCTTTGGCCCCCATTGATGAGCTTTCACTGTAAAGGTCTCACACTACTCCAATAAAGATTGATTTAAAGATGACCTAATCAAAAGCCATCCATCAGCTACAGATGAAGAAAGAATCGACAAACCAATGATTATAGGTGGTAAAATAGGTCAGAAACATTATTTCTATTTGAATGGGTTGGTGCTTTATGAGATGTACCGAACATTTCTTTGGATGTGGTCCAAATGTGTCTGTTTCTTCCGTAAATAATTTCTTGAAATTCTCGGTTCACTGTAGAAATCACTTGCAAGATCAGCTAGGAAAATGACTTGCCCACATCAAGCCAGATGGAAACAGTTGTACTGCCAATCACGGATACTAATTTGATTTGCCTCAGAGCATTTTGAAAAATTGAATTTGTAGTTCACATCTATCTGTCTATGAATAGCTAAAATTAGAAACACTTATCAAATGACTATTGTCACCCTTACTCATCATTTTGGACAGGGAATTACCACGCATTTGAAAGAGCCTTTCTTCACCCCTGTAGGAAGGTAGACATAAAGTTACCAATGTAATTTAGCCTCAAAGAAAAATTACATCATCTGTTAAAAAAAATATTTGTATACCGATTGGGAAAAGGGATAAAGTTGACACTGAGGTCCTTCTGGGTAAATAATGATCTTCGACGAACGCCCCACGTCACCATGTGTCTAATAGAGCACAGAACGCCCGGCCTTGACAAAGTTAAGTTCTATACACTCGGCCTGTCAAAAGATTGATATCTTCATTTTAAAATCCCTCACAAAGAAATACCTAATGTCAAAAGAAGGAACGATAACGAAGATAACTTCTTTTCCTTTGTCGGTTCTAATTAGATTTGTTAACCAAAAAAAACCCAATTCTGTTAAACTTGTTCTTTGTCCATAAACATTTGAAATTCTCTCTCTCTCTCTCTCTCTCTCTCTCTCTCTCTCTCTCTCTCTCTCCTCTCTTAGTACATGTAATTGCTATTTGGTCTATTTTATAAAAGTAAACATATGGGAATTACAAAAGCTTTGGATCAGTAACAAAGCTGAGGAGAAGACAAAAGGCAGCCACTTTTCTGTATTAGATGAGTCACAATATGCATCTCCAAAGATAAACTTTGCCTGTTGTTTATTGTGAATAGGAAAAAACCCTCCTCTGGCTCTTCAAGACAATTCTGTCGATAGCGGTCCACGTGAATGCAGACAAATCACGTAACTCCAGTTTGTTAACAGAACGTAGCCTTCACCTCTAGATGATCTCTCTTTTGTGAGGCAATAATTTTCACAGAGTAAATACAATTTCTAACAAGCTGGAATGTTCAATAGATAGATTGTTTAGAGTTTTAGGTCAGGGACCGATGGAGGGGAGGGTGATATGTGGCCTCCTTTTCCAAGGTAGTGAAGGTGAAAGTACGGGAGGGACAGCGACCTGTGTGTCGACATGCACATTGGGGTTCTTTGTCACGGGACGTGAGCAATATCCGCATATTTGTCAAAAGACTTAAATCTTGCACTCATTAAACTGCACTGCGTTATGGCAAAGACAAAGGCCTATTTATTGATCTTCAATAGAACACGTGTGTAATGTTGCAAAGATATTGGATTAGGAATAGTCCAAGGGCTTCTGCCATCAGCTGGTCGGATCTTGCAGATTTTATCATGCGACATGACATATTCAAAGTCAAGCGTTCGTAGGAACAGAACATTGACTTCTTGTGACTACAACATATGCCTTGACGTCAGTCGTGATCTGACCTTGGCTCCTGTCAAATAAAAAAGGTTACTCGCACAGCTTCCAGTGTGTCCAATTAATGTAAAACACATGTAACTAACGCTTTAAAGCTTTTATTGTGAGGAGAGTAAATATTTTGGAAAACATTGTTTCCTTGAAGGAAATTGAGTGAAATTAGAACTTTTAAATGGCTCTGACCATTTAAAGTACACGTGTTGTCCTGTTACAAAAACGTGAACTGGGGGTATGAAGTAAGCAGAGTTTTTGGAACAATCAATAGGGCGTGTTAGCGGGTATACCTTTATGACAAACAAATATACTGCGCTTTGTGGTGTTAAATGGGTACAAGGTAACGCGCCCTTTGTGATCGTTCAATGCTGTGAAACGTCCTAGTGCTTGGCCTTTGATTTTTTGTATTGCAATGCATGTACACAAGTGGTTTTTTATTGCTAATTAAAAATTTCCGTTTGTCAATATTTATGATTTATGAACAATTGAAAATTATTAATTAGTAAGACACAGCCCTACATATATGTACATCGTACCTTTTGAATAGGAAACTTCAGTAAAATTCGCGCGAATAAATAAGGGAGGAATGTGGTGACAAAACAGGAATGTAAAGATAAGACCCCAATGTTTACTGATAAAGGGGTGGTAGGTTGTGCAACGGGAGGGCAAGACCCCCAAACAAGGCCAAACCAGTGCAACGCCCTAACATTGACTTATCTGTAGGGAAAGAAGCTCATCAGCTGTACAAATAAAACTAATCGCTTATATGTACACGTTGAAAATAAACAGATATACAAATCTCTCTCTCTTTCTCTCTCTCTCTCCATGTCACGTGTTGATGCGTCCGTTCTAGAGCAGCATGGCCTCGGGTACCTCGTTATAAATTTGCGTTGTATCTGAGTCATAAATCTGTTTACGGGGACTTGTAAGAAAAGCTCTCTAGATAATGTCCTATTTACATGTAACTGATGGTGAATGTTGTCAGGTTCATTTTCTTAATATAATCCCCTTTTATTTGATCTATTTGTGTGCAGTTTTAAAACTGAACCCTCCTCTGTAGATACTCCAGCTGAGGGCTTCATAGGACCGGGAAATATACATTTCTGCTTAGCTTGCATTTCTGGCGGCGTCTAATTACACGGTCACAGGCCGGTTTATGTATTCCGTTCTGAATACGTTGACCTTCCGCACAGTGTGCCCTGCAGTAATATTTCCGTTGTGAATCACCTCTTTGGCCACGCTCAGGCATACATCACCCATAGTGTCAACCTAGTTCGATATATCTATAAATTAAAAACGAATCTTCCATAAAATTACTCCCAATCAATTCTGAATTGGAGACTAAATTCTCTTGCGTGCCTGGATAAGATTAGAGTCAGACATTGGACAAATTACATACTCGAGAATGTTCCGATGGTATAGGGAAAATACAAAGAAACGATACTGCATTAATAGATAAAACCGGCTTGTTTTTTTTTTATGTCCATAATTGATTTACTTGAAAATGAAATTCTCTCTTGCATGAAGTGTAAATATATTATCAGGAAGAAATCGATAATATCATTTTTAAAAAGTTCCTTATTAATACCTTCAAAACTGACACCCAAAAAGGTATATTAAAGAAAAATTAAACCAATTCCTGATGCTTAACAAGATAACCTCTAACGTTATACCAGTAAATAATTACACGGGTACCAGTGCAGAGTTGGCGAAATATGCCGGATTGCCGGCGATTTCCGATAGATTTTATGGATGTCCGGTAAAAGTTGAAACCACGTCGGACATCCTGTCCGGTAAATATTTAATACTAAACTGGAAATTAATAGAATTTGAGAGTTCAGAAACTTGTTTTGGTGTTATTTAATAAAATTATGATAAAAAAAAAATAACTTAAACACAAGGACCAACTTGGGCGAAATAGTCGCTTTTTGATCGGTAACTTCGCCGGAGTTTCCTCTGAAAGAGAAGTTGAAGTCGCCCTGTATTATGAGTTCACACTCGTGTAAAATAACCCCAAATGCAATAAAATGATAATTAACTAATTCTAAAGACGTTTTCACAGCTTCAGTTAACCCCTGTTGTGATTAATACCTCGAGACTGTCTTATCTTTAGGGGGTTATACATACGGGTGATGCAACCACATACTGTACCACCGATGTTTATTACCTTTAGTGTTGACATTACAATTAGTTGGTAATTTGTATTTAGTTAATAACTCAGCAAAAATTAATACTAAAATAATTATAAAACCGTTTGTTTACAGTTATCTTTATAATAGATTAAACAGACCCGCTACATGACTGTTGTAATTGGGTCAACGGGTTGGACTAATACCTCCAAAATACACAGAAATACAGAGACTAATTTTATTTGTCATTTATCTAACACAATTACAAAACATTTCATCTATAAAATGTATAAATGCATCAAAATAAATAAATTTGATAAATTGGATAAGTTTTTTTTTTAGTTGTTTTATTTTTTATTGACTTGCCTCTATTCTATTTTATATTATTAAAGGTTGAATCTGTTTATATCATCATAAGAGTTATGCCGCTGTCAAGTAATGGTAGTCTTCCTAATTTCTCACAAACTTCTCCCTATTTTTCTGCTAGGGAGAAGTGAAGTAGTCCTAAAATTTCGCTCTAGGTTGGTTCCTGATTAAATTGAAATCAAATTTGGGATAAGAACAAAAGTGGTTGATCGAGGTATGACAACGAGGAACAATTGATGTTTTGTATACCATATACAAAATTTGTAACAACAAGAAAACACAGAGAAGAAGAAGAATTGGAACAGATGTCTCAAAATGTAAAATGTGTCTTTTGTGTTATTTATTACTTGTCTGGAAGATTTTTGTTATGTCCTGCAAATCTTGAAAATTTACAGGACACATTGTCCTGTAAATTTTCACTCTATTTCGCCAACTCTGCCAGTGTGGGCATGCAAAACGTGTTTTCTTTTAGTCTCAATTTGATTTTTGTTTTTCTTTTTCAGAAGATTCAGTTACTTACACAGCAGACGAACAGAAACCCTCGCCCAATTCGCGGGTAGGTTTCAGTCCGGTAGCAGACGACCCGCCCCCCTCTGATGACGTGGTTGTTCCTTCTAGATCTCAAACTCCTACCAGCGGATTTTTCCCGCACCCGGGTTTGGATTCCGAGTTCCACAGACCTTTCAGAGAAGGGACCCAAAATAAGTTTAAACAGACAATTCTACAGCGTTATTTGAGTGACACATGTAACCAAACTTCGGGCACGCATGTGGACATGGAAATGTCAGCTTTCAACAAAACTCGATCTCGAAAACCATCAGGGTCTATTGGGTCACGTGACTACGAAGAAATGTCCACAGCCTCTGGGTTTTCTTCTGCTGCTGAGAGTCAATTCTACTACCCCATGGATGGTAAGAAAGCATGCACGAGTTTTATGTAAAAAAAAATAATAATACATGTACATGCATTGAACTTTATTTCAAGAGTTTTAAAAGAAATTTCAAACAAACTTAAATCGATCTGTACAGAAAGTGCGTATGAAATGCAAGTAATCATTGTGTATGTTGTTCGTTAGGCTAAATGTTGCTGTATCATTGCTCTAAAAGAGGATCAGTCAAGAATAAGGATTGGGCATTTTTAGTCAAAAACTTGAAGGTCAACTAATAATGTTTGACTAAAAGAACATGGGTCTTTGTTTGACAAAAACGTAAAAAGTGCGCTGACTTTGCGCGTTCCTTACTTGAAAGTTAAAGACCGTGCTCTTGTTCAATTCAAACTCAAACTTCTTTAGTGCAATTTTGTGTAAAGCCCTCGCGTTTCACGCAAATGATTATTCAGTTGGAAACACTAGCAAAACTTTCCGGTAAAACGTCTTCTTTGCTAACCTGAGATTGGTGAAGGACTTTGAGAAGGTTATCCTGTAGATAACACCTCTTGAACTCGACATATACTTGGTTCAATAACAGGGCACAGTCAGTGATAAGTAGCTGATCCCTGCCCCGATCCTCCATACAATCTACAAGTCTTACAGCTCTGGGGGAGGGCTGCTTTCTCTATTCAGAAAGGTTGTTTGTATTACTTACCTTTTTAATCCACTACGGATTAAATATTGACAATGTCACGAACGGACAACACGTGATGTTATGATATTGCCTCGTTTTTTTTAAAACACGTGAGGGCATCTTTTGCGAATGCGAATACTTACGGTATTTAGTAAAGTTGTTATTGTATACTGTGCAACATGTGCAGAGTTTGGCAATTGTTCCCACGATTAGTGCATGTATCATGGAAAGAGAAGTAATATAAAGTGTCAAGGTTTATTAAGTTGATAAGAATATGCGACCTTCATGGGTGCAAATCTGTTTTATTGTATCATGTCCAGGATATAGTACTCTTGTCGATTAAACACTGTACACTCTGTATTCTGAGCTTTACACAAACGTTTACTAAACTAAACACGATTTTTCTGTGTGGATAGCTCTTAAGTTGAGAGGGGAAAACTTTTTGAAGAGTTGTTTGTTAAAGTCAGAATGCATTAGCCTTTCTGAACACGCCCTAATCGACTTTGAAGCATACATGAATCATACTTGGATTATAATATTAAGAGTAAAGATTTTTTTTTTTATTCCATCAAGTCAATTAGACCACTGACGTTAAACTTCCTTACTAAAGACTAGCTTTCAATTGCTGAGTTTTGAGGAAATACATCCAGATTAACCAAGGTCAAGGCCAGCACGTGCATGATGCAAGGATAAGATCTATTATCAAATTATTTATTTCCTGCAATTTTACATCATTCTCGATACAACCGTCAACGATGTCGGGGGAGATACAGTATGCTGCCAGCTTTAATCAAAGATCGAAAATACAATTTTCCTGGTCCAATTCTTGAGCTCTTTTATATTGAATCTTATTTAGATTAAATGCTAATAAACTAGAAATTTCTGGGAATAGTATATAAATCAGAAAAGGAAAGTCATCACAGATCTATTTCAACATGAAGTTATAATTTTTTCACATAATGAGATTGTCCATGACAATCCACACAATTTCGATGGTGGTATTTTGAAGGAAAAACTATTATATTTTAACACACTTTCAATTTATGACTCGTTTATTCAAAAAAAAAATAATAATCAACGAAAAGAACTTAAGGTATCCGATCCATAATAGCCCCAGATTCAGTGAATCTGGATGCAAAACAGATATGTAATATGGGCTTAATACTCAGTATACTTGGACATAATTTTCATGTTTAAGTATCAATATGTAAGAGTGGAATGTGTCCTAATTAATGACCTTTTCCTTTTCATGAAGAGTTGCTCCCCTTTGCTTTTAATCTATAAAAATTAATTCTAAAAAAATCTACACGGTATAAAATTTATTTTCAATTGTTTTTGTATTCCTAATGATAAAATACATCTTTCCACCGAAGCATTTTTTGATATTCTTAGTATTTACTTTTTTATTTAATAAAATGTGCTTGTCCCCATAGACCTTAATGCAATCTTCATTAATTAATTACTGCTTAGTTAATAATATTTTTGAAAATTTCTCTCGGTAAATCTTTTTCTACTCTAAATTGCTTTAGATTAATATCAGAGTATTTAATACATGATGGATATTCAAGGTTAGAAAAATTAGGTCCTAATATGGATCGGATACCTTAAGAAAATAATGCACATTTGTCTTTCCTTGAGCTCCAATTATTTTAGCGGCAATATTTCCTATCGACTTTTAATGGATGAAACTAATGGTTTGCTGCAATAAAGAAATAGGATAGTGAATGCAAGTGCCTTAAATTTATGATTTGTCGGAAGTGTTGAAAGAAAATACAACTTAACCTCTTTTTACATCATATTAAGTTAATTTAATCAGAACAAACTCTCAAAAAACCTTTTTGTTTGAATTTCAGACCCGATTGATGATTTGGAAGCCGCCGCTAGGAGGCGCAGGATCTCAGGAGATGTTAGGTAAGGATCTAGTTAAAAATATAAACAATCTAGAATCGCATGCATAAATCCATGAAAAACAGGTCAAAAGAGAGACTTTTATTTGAATTTCACTTTTTCAACTATTGTAGTTTTTCTGTGCTCTTCAACTCTTTAGTGGCGCCTTTCTCCAAAAATAATTTATTAAATTGATGATCATGTGTGATTTAAAAGTATTTAAAATTTTTATTGTCCTTTTTAATGAATTTCAGACGCCAAGAGGATATTCACTGGAAGGAGATCAGCGCCGCCATGGCTCTGACGTCACTGGCACGTGGTTCGAGCCGATACCCGTTTCATTAGATATTTCGCACACGTCGAACGGGATCCTTTATATGATAAAGACGGCCAGTGTTACCAACCACAGTGATCTCCTCTTGCTCGAAGCCGAGGAGTGTTTTTAATTTTACATTTTTTTTCCTTAAATATATTATCTCAAATCTTCAGGGACAGAGTTTAATACTTTTAAGTGTTCAGTGCAAGTTTTTGTATAGAATGAGCGATCGAATGACTGGTTTTTTTTATTCCGTGACTCGGTCCTTCGTCAAATGGCAAAAGTGACTGTGTTTTTGTGTACAGATATTCCACATTATTTTTAATCATTGTTCATAGATGATTTCATTGCCATGGTTATAGTAGTTAGTTGTAAACGTTTACAAGATGATATATTTTAAAAACTTTTTAATTGTTATATATTATATACTACTAGTGTATGAACTGTCGGGTTCTTATAAATGTCGAGAGCCAGTGGGCGTTGTAGCCGTCAACAGCGCCGTGTTTGAATGGAAAGGGACATCTAATAATTCTATAAATATATTTCAACACAATTGCCTTTTGTTGTTATTTACTTATGTATACTTACAGAGACATTGGCTTTTCAAGCACACCATCAAGTTTTTTCCGAATTCTCCACGTTTTCTCAAATGTGATAAGAAAGAATCGAAATTCTTGAGGTCGCAGTGATTCATTTTTCCTAGAATAACAAAAGTGTCAGGACACAGAAGACTGGCCTTTTTGATTTGGTTTGAGTCTTAATTTGTAACCTAAATTTTTGAAGGAAAATTCGTTCGATTTCAACACGGTATTCAATATCCGGGTCAAGTTCTGAGAAATATGGTAGTTTTATCTATATACCAGGTAAACGTGTATTATATGACTTGGTTGGAGCCAGCATGTTGCGTAACTTTAGGCCAAGTTCTTGGAATTAAAAGAGTAGGCGTGAACTCGATTTAACCGTAAATATATTTCAGTGACTCAATACCACTACATTGTACATGTACATTCCCAGGGCGATCGTTGCAAAATACCTATGACCTATGATGGCCAAAGTTGAACCCCTTAGTCCTTCTTTTGTCAGTCTCCCCTGGTTTAACGAACTTTTAACATCGTGTATTTGTGTGTCTATACGGACCGTGTCTGAACTATGGCCCCCTAAGTTGACTAGGCATTGTTTTGATTTTTGCATAGTTTTGTTTAAATCTGAAATCTATACAAGTAACTTTACCTGAAGCAGAATCATTAGAAGCATTTGAAATCGGATCGTCGAGATGAAAATTTAATCTGCAGAACTGTGTTGTGTTTCTTGTAAACCGATATTTTACGGCCATTAAGCACTATTTTGTTAACTTGACGGCGCATCTGGCTACCACCTCAAAAACGTGTATGCTAATTAACCTTTACCAAATAACCTTGATGTATGTCTCTTGAACAAAATTCTTCAAGGTAATTAGAATACATGATGTAAACGGTTTTTAATGTACGCCCACGTTTAATAAACATGCATTTTGTCAAATTTAGAGATAGGCCAAAACTACAATACTGCCCCAGGGTTCTGTTTTCTGAATCAGCATTGCACTCTTTCGAGGTGTGAAAAGGCGACCTTGTCCTGTGTTTTTTAAATAGCAAAAAAAACCTTTCGGTAAATTTGATACAGTCAATATGATATAATCAATATCATCACAAGGAACATGTCAAAGGCGAACTATTAGTACAAAAATATAATTTACAAATGAGTGTCGAATGTTACAAAATCAAACGAAACAGAAGTAACGAGTGGTTTAAGTGGTCCCATTGTCTGGATGAAGTTAAGGGAACGCCCTAGGACCGACAGCAGCTGTGCCAATTTTTCTCTCCGTGTAATTAGAGGTTGCTGATCGAATGCCTGATGCTGGGTGGAGGTTGGGATGACCTTTCATGTGAAATCGCTCCTGATCATTACGAGGAGGAATAATGTAGGTTTTAAACTGGAACTCAGATGTACACACGCAATGGTTTTTATTTTGCAAAAGGCATTGGTGTATTTTTTTTTTATTTTTTTTTTTTTTTTTTTTGTTTTTTGTTTTTGGGGGGGGGGTGTTGTTGTTGTGGAAGATGACAGCACACAGCGATTGCGTGGTAACCCTTACAACAAGGTCGCTATCTTTCTTAACACGTTGATATAGCGGTGTAAACTGGACTTCGATCTCAAAGTTTTGGTTCAACGTGCTTTCACAATTTAACTCTTTTCAACGTCTCGCAGTCTTTTTAACAAGTTGTCCTAAATCTGGGATATTCGGGTTTTTTTTATCATGTATGAATGTAAAGAGCTCTCGAAAACAGATTCGTATAAATAGACATGATCAGGATGTTTAGACTTTAGAGATAGAAATACTAAATCAATTTTGTGTGTATGTGTATTTTTAATTAAACACATTATCAAAGCAATTGAAAAAAAAAAAATTGTTTGCACACATCTCGTTTTTGATTTAGGTTCACTTTCTACGCTGTGCATCATTTCTTTTTCATGGAACATTCTGATACAAAAATAAGTTATAGATGCATGCGTACCTCAATGAGAAGAAAAGTTCTCGTAACCCGCAAAACTGCGCATTAATCGCAGATCCTGTTTTGCTATTCTGCACACGTAAATCAAACTCTGGCAGTTTTTTGGTTTACTTGTTTTCCTCCTTAAAAACTTACTCTTTTAATCTCTCCATGTTATTACCCGCGACGATACTTATTTTTGCTTGTCTCTTTTATCTTCATACACAAAAAGACATCAAGAAGCTAGAAGATTTTTGTGATTGCGCAATGTCAAGGCCAATCTTTAGTTTGCTTTAAGTATCCCCTCGCACATCTTCGCTAGCCAAGGGTGACGATCCACGGTGTTTCTCTATTCTGTGAATATCCACGGTGTTTCTCTATTCTGTGAATAGAGAAACACCGTGGATCGTCACCCTTGGCTAGCGAAGAGGCCCCTTCGCAATGGAGCTGAAAAGGGTTTAATAATGTTCGTGTGTCTGTGTGTTAGTAATAAGAGAGTTGGTACTTCCTTAATAAATAATCAACGTTTTATGCTTGTCAAGGGGATGGTTTCTTGAAGGAACACTCAGCTGTTTTGTGACGTCCTCTTTGGTTTTAATCCAATACAAATTAATTGGATTAAAGACTGATAAATAGAGATTTTGAAAATCGTGAGATAATATGGAAAGTGGGGGTACAATTGAAAGTTGCTGTTTAAAAAATTACTTGACTGAAGAAGAAAAAATCGAAGTTTTATTCAAGTCAGAAGAAAAATGTACAATAATGTAACTGAATATATTATCATACACGGAAAACATAATATGTAAACGATTTTAGTCGATTTCACTCCCTCATCGTGACCAATCAAAGTTGTTGTTTTCAAATAACATGAATAATATTTGCACTTCCGTCCGATTTTTTATACCCGACTGAAAGGGTTAACTAAATTAGACTTGCTTACTCGGAAAAGCAAGCATTTAGCGTCAACAACTTTATTTTTCTTTCTACCAAGGTGTGTCTCATTTAGTTCTTGCGTACAAATACTCTTCGCAGGAACAGGGAAATTCGGATAGGAAGATCAATGAATTTCTTTGTTTGTAAGCAAACAAACAGTATTGATGTGTGTAGAAGTGCATACACCTAACCCTAAAACGTTCACGTGCTTCTCTGTTAATTATTTAACTGCTAACATTTTGTAGACCAAGAAAACATTCACATCACATATCAATTATGATAAATTATGATATTGCTATGCATGATGTGTTCTTTATGAAAGAGTTTACGCAAGGCTTAAGGGTTGTTCGATGTTCAGCGCATCAAAGAAAACGTATGAGGGCTAACCCCCTCCTTCCTTTTCTTAGATAACAAGATGAGCACGTTTTCCACCCAAACTTTGGGGAATCTTAACAGCTGTAAAACTCTCCCACCTTAGATGAAAAAGCCACCAATTAGTAAT
Organism: Magallana hongkongensis; assembly: GCA_016163765.1. Taxonomy (NCBI): domain Eukaryota; kingdom Metazoa; phylum Mollusca; class Bivalvia; order Ostreida; family Ostreidae; genus Magallana; species Magallana hongkongensis. The sequence goes on along the minus strand of WFKH01011581.1, from coordinate 60,611,523 downwards.
GTTGTTTGAGTACTTTCTGTTCGTAATCAGTAAAATAGTACTTTTTGTGGGTGCGCTGCCCCTAAGTGTCAGGGTCGGACTTTGTTTGGCGATCTTTGGGTCCAGATTAATGTTCTTTCAGAAGAAAGTATACACACGTCGATATTGAATAGATTTTAACAAAGACGTGGAAAATTACAATTAATTTTCTGATTGTGCCACACGAGCCTGTCGGGTAAAATTATGTTGCATTTAATAGTCTACTCTTTTCAATTAATAACAATTATGAAAGTTTAATGATCGTTCAAAAACGGCGTGAAATGTACTGTGCTTAGCCAAAGGACGTACAAGGCACGAATTGAAATAATGATTGATCTGAACGGAAAACAATCTATACTCTAATGATCATACATTATGTGAAGATATTTCCGTTCCAATCTTATTATAAATTGAAGCACAACATAATGTTGTTCACTCTACGAACATGTACACATTTTAAATACGCTGATTTTAATTAAATTCTTTAAACGTATTGATTATTCAATTATTCCTTGGTATTTGGGCATATTAGCCTATTTTGAATCTCTATTTATAAAGTTTTGTGTTTGATTAAATTAAACTATTTATTGCGTTTTAAATTTTGCATCATAAACATCTAGGTATATATGGGGTTGGAATTAAATCGACTTATTAAAACACATGCTTATCTATTTTTACAACGGGTATCAAATGTAATCCAGATCCCCTTTGTTAAATGTACAATTTAAGACTTACAAGTTTTTAATCTATGTCATGACCTTGAATTTTAATTTTTGACAGAGCGTGGGAACATCAAAGCTGATCAATTACTTATGTATATATGTAGGTGGTTAATGTATGTATCAATTCTTGAGAATGGGCTACAATTTGGGGATCGGGTGGGAGAGAGTTTCAGAAGGCCCAAACAGTGTGAATGAGGATCGGACCTTTGATTATGACATTTTATTTAATTTTTGTGATTCAAGAACCATGTATACTGGGTTTACTTGATATTATGAATGTTTCCCGGTACATCGGAAGTGTGAGAGAGTTAGGAGAGGAAAAGGAAACGAAGTGAAATGCAGCCTTAAATAACGCTGCATTTTCAGTTGTGTCCTTGATCAGAAATAAAAATACAGTATACGTACCATTTGTAACAACAGACACTGAATCAACAATGTTTGTATAGTTAACTCCCATAAGTAGTCTCACTTCTTTTTCTGCGCGTGCGTCCTTTTTCTTAACCATTACCATTGGGGGTTTCATAGAAATATTATTATGCAATTGTCGTCAAAAAGAATTATGAATTTGACCTTGAACAGTTATGAATATTTTACGTCTCTTGGAACTAACTGACGTTCATTTTGAGATAAACAATCACCGAATAATACAACAGCAGCTATAATAATTCTATATTCTCACTTATGACTGCAGATGCTAATTAAGCAATTCCATCGATGTATATACTGTATTAATTGATCAAGAACAGAATATGCAGAGCAACTGAAGTTTAAGATGCTTCAATAAGCAACGGATTTATTACAGTATTTTTCACGAAGTACTCTCTCTCTCTCTCTCTCTCTCTCTCTCTCCTTGATTTAAAAAGTAAATTCAAGTGAAAACAATTCGTTTCTTTCTCAACTAAAATCATGATCAACGTATTTGTTTAACTACAATTTATAGCTTATGAAACCACTCGAGTTTACTGAGAAGTTATCGCGAGCTTCAGTATTATACTTTTTTATACTGTTTGAACTGACTGTGCATGTAAACTTTAAAATCATCATAGATATAAAGCGTGTTCGTTTTTGTTTAAGGCGACTGGGCGTGATAGCGAAAATATGTAATAGCTCACTTGAAATTACTTTCTCTTTTTGCCAACTTTGTTTACAAAATGATAACATATTTTTTGGTGTATTAACTAGATCTATATCCTAAGATGTCAACAACTCTTCCAACAAAATATGCAAATTTTTTACAAAAAATTGTGAGAGAACAAAGAATGAAGTTAGATAACATTTTCTAAAAAAACCCACATAGTTTAGTAGAAAGATGGGAACGCTATTGTGATTGATCAGGTATGAAGAAGCCTGGTGCAAAGGACGTTGATGTGTGGCTGTTTACTTCTCACTGTGACCATGACATTCATTTAAATTCGACATCTGCTACTAATTTACTAAAATTGTTATATATATTTGCATATTCATGACGCACATTGAAATGACCGGATTTGGATATTTGTTTACGTATCAGGCTGTTCATAACATTGAGAGAAAAAAGGTGGAAAATTAACCCCCACTGATTTCCTTTACATTGGATAATTTTACATCTATTCTTAATTCATAATTCATAACTGTCCAACCTTGCGTTTTAGTAATTGATGTATGCATTGTATTCTCAGAAAGAGATACGCTCGTCGTAAGATTAGCACGTGTAGATAACAATAACTGTACAGGTAATGGCGGTATACACACTGTCGTGCAGTATCACAAATCATTTCAAACAATAAAACTTCCAATGGATGAGAAATTGATGTTTCATCACCTTTAACAAATGATATTATTTATTCCAAAGATGCCATGAAACTTCTAGATATTGCTATAGAAATATGAATCTATTCTATAAAATTTCTTTCACGACCACGCCTAAAGTCACAGGGGAGAAGACAATTGTGTGTAGCTGAAAACGCTCAAAGACTGTTAGCTTAAATAGTCTCTTTGAACTAAAAACAACTTTACTGGAAAATCACAGAAATCACAGAAAAACATTGGTAAATTTAAGGGTACTTGTATTGAGTCTAAATATTTGACTCGATCTAGATCTGTCATTCTCGTTCAGAATGAAAAAAGTTTGGGATTATAATATGGTGACCAAAATTCTCCCACTGTTGGCGGCTAATGAGTGACAGCTATCTCTAGATGTGATGAACCTCGCCAACACTGCTGTCAAAAACTTGTCTGTTTGTCTGTTTCTCTCAAACATTCAACTAACCCTGACTATCAAGTACGATAATTGATAATTGAATGGGGATGTCACAAACACATTTTTTTCTTCGATCTTTTGAATTAAAAGTTGATTGAGAGTAATCATTGCTCGCGCGTTGTTGCCATCACCTCTCATCCCTTCCGTCACTAGGTTACGGAGACACATTGGAACGAGCCGGTCGGATTACATAACACCCTCTAACACCTTGATGGTCAATCTGATACGTATTGCAAAATTCGTCCAGTTTTCTATTTCATTTAATTCGATTTGGATTGTGTCAATATTCACTCAAGGTCTTATTTTTTGGCGTGCATCGGTACCGAACTACAGAACTTAAGAAAGTGTTGTTTGTCATATATGATGCAATAATTAGCCAAGAATATCAGTCGAACACTGCTGACCAGTATCTGTCTCTAGTCAATCGCCTCAAGCTTTGCCTACCTGTTCACCTGATGAGTGAGACAGTATCAAAAAAGAATTCTCACTTTAGCAAGTCAAGCAGTGCGGTGAGTTAAAATATATGTTGCTAATTTCAGGAGAGATTTTCCTAGTGCAAACTTTGTAGCATCTAAAGCTGGCGCCGCCAGTTTACAGGGTCTGGGGATGAACATGATACAATGATCAAGTTAGGTCATGTGATCTTCATCAATAAATCATCAACTGTAATAAGTGAGCTAACAAAATGTGAATTCTGCCGCATTTGGGTCACATTACCAAAGTACGCACTTGGGGCCATTGTGTGACACGAAAAAGAAGATGTATGCACATTGAAATAACGATGTTCCTTTGCAGCTTCAAGCATCAGCGTTTCTTATACTTAAAAAAAACTGAATATGAAAAAATTGTTCCCCTTCATAAAAGATATGTATAGCTTTTACACATATTTGAAAGTAAAAACGTGTTGTTATTGGGTATTGGCAACTATGGCCTTGTGGAAGATGGATTTCAACACACAGATCAAAACGCCACGATTCTGTTACTGGGCAAACTTGAAATGTTTACCAGGAAACTGTGCTATTTTTGTAACGAATATATTACTTAATCAGAACTGCAACCTAATACAACCTGTTTCCTACCGCACAACATTTCCCCCTTTATTATACGTACATAAACAAATACTTGTAAATCAAGTCTGTTGAGATTTTTTTTACCTACTGAAGTGCATCTTCCCAAGTCAAGCGTTTCTGATCCGCACCTCTCCTCTGATCTGCATCTCTCCTCCTCTTTGTGAGGAGAGGTGCGGATCAGAAACCCTTGACTTGGGAAGACGACTGAGGTGAAGCCAAAAGTACCTTGAAATTTTAAAACCAAAGTTCCTGTAGGTGCTGGCACGCTAAAGAACCCCTCACTGATAAATACCCCTTTAAAGAGAAGCATTAGTCTAACTTTAAGGATTTATATTTACAAAAATCTAAATAGCAATTAAACTAATTAGGTTATCATAACCTCTGAATCTTTGCATGAAAATAAGAAAGTCTCGTTATTTTTTAATCTCTATTGTATAGTTGTTCGATGCTTGGTAAATGCTGTCCGATCCATGGTAAAAAAGTTCAATACTGCATAATTTGCTTTTTTTCTGTTTTAAACAAATTCACTTATTTTCTTTTATTGATTAAGCAATGGTAAAACCTTTAATGTTTAAAACAAGTTTTATTTATCTTCGGATTATAATTGACGCATGATCAAAAAGAAAAATCCAAGGGTGTCCGATGCATGGTGAAATCACCCTACTTTATTTTTATTTCTGAACAAGATATCATCGACCTTGAAACTGATGTACTCCAAAACCCCGTTTATCAAATAACACAAGGCATTAAACTCTACACTGAAATAAAAAGCCTAATATTTCAGACCGACACCTTAACTTCAGAAATATGATCTACAATCTGAATCTTATATTGTGAACCTTTAAAAGGAAATCCTGGTACCATGCTAAAATGCCGGTCATTAAACTTTTTATGACAAATTAACTGTCTCAAATATTGCACTCACCTAAAAAAATTGTCATTATTTTTTATTTTTTATTATTTTTTGCTGACAAGTTGTAATCGAAATCCATATTTTAGCCTTTCATGTAAATATTAATGTGGTGGCATTTTCAAAGAATATTACAACATTTTCCTCAAAGGCTGTGATAAAAACCGTAAGTAGGTGGGAATTTTTTTCTGTAAACACTTGGCATTTGAACATTTATTATTCTTGTACAAGCCCACCCCCTAAAAACACTGCATCGATCTCATAAGTCATCAAAAATAAAAAAATAAAATTTATCAATGGCAAATTCATTTAATAACATATTGCAATTCTAGCATTTATATATTGCAAATGCAGCTTGTTACAGTTCCTTCATCGTGACATCCATATGGTCAATGACTTACCATTGTAAAGGACGTGCAATCTTAATTGGGTTAATCATTATTGAAGTCACGCTTGTCTCCCGGCATGCCTAGCAAAACAAAAGCAGTCCAGATTACAGGGGTATTTATATTTACATGCGCCAATCGTTTAATAACCTTACTGAAATATTTAACGATATGTTTGATGGAGATGAAACGCCAGTTTCTAATAAAGTTCCTTAGTTAATTTCATTACTTTAGAGGCATCAAAGTTGAATATTATTTTTACGACCCCCGTCTCGAGTTTGCTAGTTATCTGGGAGATGTAAGCGATAACTACCACCGAACCTTTGGTGATCGAGGAAATTTGCAAAAACCAGAAATGCCTTTTCCTTGTAAATCTCCATCGATCTGTTCGCTTCTGGCTGTGATATTGGTGTGAGAACAATCATTATTTCTCCAAATGCAATCTGATTACAGTAAACAGACATCGAAAATGGACAAATTCGAAGAGTCATAACAAAAGATTATTTGAGTTTAGGTAATTTCTGTGGTTTGAATTTAAGCAATTTAGAATGACAAAGCGAATTACAAGTAATAGGTTATCAATTAAAGGTTTATTTTGACAAATTCAAACAATGTTATAAAATTCTTAAGTTTATCAAGTTACAATTTCTGGTATAAAAATTATGACAGTTTTGTTAAGTAATTTGACTCGGCTAACAACTTTGATATACTTCATTTGGTTCATTACAACGGCTTGTATTTTTTAATCTTTACAAATATTAACCCTTTTTCACTTCAGGAGCAATATTCTTTAACTTATAGTATTCAAACTGGAGGGCAAGATACAAAATGAATTATGGTTTACGAGTATTTTTGTAATGGATTCAAAAAATGACTCTGAATGAATAGGTGACGGTTATTCACATGTAATAAAGTTGTTTAAGTGGTTAATGGTGATGACTGTGTACATGAAAATTGCTTACACTTTTTATTTGTGCAGTGATCACAACTTAAAGCATTTTTATCTTTAATTCTGAAACTTCACACGTTTAAAAAATAATCGCATAAACAAACTCTCTCTCTCTCTCTCTCTCTCTCTCTCTCTCTCTCTCTCTCTCTGCAGCGAACAAAGCAACATGATACATCTGAAAGTCCCTATTTCTGGGTGTTTTCACCCCCGGCGTGTTTCCCCCTAATGATACCCGTACTCCACAGAGACTGACTCTAAAGACTGAATTATTGAAAAGTAATTGATAGTGCTTTACACTTGATCAAATATCTCAATAAATTGCAATGTGGAATAAAAGTCGTTTGCATTTCCAGCAAAACACTCTTGATTGAATTCAAAGGACTTTACAACAATCCATTAGTTTTGTACATGGTTACTCTGATGAATTATTCACTGGCTCTCTGTATCACACAATACGTGTAACAATACGGGGAAAAGATTTCTCCTCGTAGAAGAGAAAGAATACTGGTAAAAACTTTTTCAATTCCATATTGCAGTCAAATTAGTTCATATACATTTACAAACTGAATTTATTTACAAATAATACTGATGCCTCAGGTTCCATGTATACATATTACCAGTACATTTTATAATACTAGTTTTAGCATCAACTTAACAAAAATATAATTTGGTACTGATATAGAATTATATTTTTGTATGTATTTGGTAATTATATAGTAGTATATTTTGTACACACATGTACATTTATTTTGTATTTATATGCTAGTATTTCATTTTTGGTGCATGGGTTTTGTTTGTTTTTATTTTTTTGGAAGGGGGGGGGGAGTAATTCTATTAATCAAATTTTTAAAGTCCTCTGTGCTATATCCAACCCCACCCGTCACGAGGTCCTTTCTCATTAGTTCAATTAGATGGTTGATTTATTGTATAGGACTGCACACAATGCGAAAACGTGTCAATTAACTAGCTATATAGGTGTCGAGACCGACAGTAATGATGATGTAAAGAAGTCAGTGATGAGGCCAATCAAAAGAGATCGTGTTCATTACACTCAGAAAATACTATTTCGGTATCCCATTCATTCGCTGGCTGAAGAGCCCTTTCTGGTTCTGAAATGTTACAGAGGAAGTGTCATTCGAGATGCTGTGACATTCATGACCCCTTTGGGTTCTTCTTATAAATATGAAATAATGAAAAATCTCCATTTTTCAGCGGAAGTGTATCAGGTGTGATGGAATTCCCTCTAGTAAAAGAACCTATTTTTTAGTTTAATCAATATAATCAGACAGACTCTTTATTATGGTGTGATTTTTTCATACAAAATTCATATGAAAGTATTTGATTACAGTGTAGTTAATTTTTTCCCTACTTTGCTAATTTTCAATATGAGTTTAAATTTGGATTGGCATATAATCATTTTAATATAAGATTGAAAAATTATTGAAATTTTGGAAACTAGATATTAATATCATGATATATTTTAAAAAGTTATCCTTTCAAAAATACATGTGTCCTATATATACGTATATAAATCTAGATTATCGATGGCTATTAATGCTTAGCCAAAAAAAAAAATTAGAAAAAACCCTGGAAATTTGACATATCGATCAGATCGGTAATCAATCACTAATCGATAGAAATGCGTGGATGTTGGTAGAAATGAGGAATTAAAGGACTCCAAACTACCAGTACCTAATAGAAACTAAGTCAAATTATGTGTGCCACTTCGACAATTCGATTAATGTTTTAGGAGCATTTATGCAATTAACGTAACAGCTGTAGCATAATGATATGCCTTTTAGTTCTGAATATGATACAGAATACATTTATCAGCATCCATGTATTTGAGCGCATCCTGTATCAATTTCATATGTTGGCCTGATTTCGGCTTTTTATGTGTCAATAGCTGTTTGAAGATTTATTTGCAAATTGGCACTGGTACTGTATAACTGTGGCACAGATCTTTTTGATTTGTCATCATTCACTGTGCTTCATTTTATTCGATTCGTTGCATTTGTATTATTAATCGAGTTGAATGAGTCCACGTCCAGTGTTGTTTATTTTGAAAGACTGTCTATATTACAAGACATAACGTTTATCTTGGAACTAACGGAACTTGCACATAAACTAAAATCGACGAATCGAGGTTACCGTGCCAATGGGTACTGTCACCAAGGGTACAGTGTATTTTGAAAATGGTATTGTCGTCATCAATGTGACTAGCACCAAGCATTGTTCTAAGGCTCTGGGCGCCACGCAGGGGTCAAAGTTCGAAGCTTGTCGACGTCACCGCTGACGTTTTGACTACATATAAAAAGTCTGTTTCAATGTGAAATAACCTCAATTTTAAATCTGCCCACTGACAATGAGGGCAAATGGGGGGAAAAAATTAAGGTGAGCAAAACTTTTCCCTGTACTAAGCAGTCTAACGACCTTCACATCCGCCTTAGTTTGGTGTTTGTGACCTAGTTGAATTTAAACATTCTAATAAAAGACTGAAAAAAATTATTTCTGTCGCCCTAAAGCGAGCGATTTGTTTTAGCAAAACGATGTTTTTGTACTCTAATGGGTTTTTTAAACGCCAAGCGCGTCTCTATGCCAAACGGGCTGGTGGTCAACACCCCATCCTGCCCTTTTAATTGCATTAATAACAAATTAAATGAATAAACATTTTTAACGTTACCTATTGCGGTGAAAATTCTAATCACAATTCTAGCTTACTATATCCCAAGAGAGTGTAAATCTAACACCAGAAATAAATTTTTGGAAGACTTATTGGAAATATCGTTAAACTGTATGAGACGAGAGTGAACCGATATTGAAGATGTAGATATGCAAAGGTACAAATTAGAATCTAGTGAGAAGATGTCGAGGCGGTTCAAAGCTCTAATGGTCAACAACAACAGCGTGTGTTTACTATCCACCTTGCAAAATACTAAGCTAACACCTTTTTATCATTATGGGATTTCCTCTGGTGTACTTGATTGACACTGACTGAGTCAGTACATGTATACTGCTTGATAGAGAGTGCTTGTCACTTTGTTTACTCTTACAGCATCTGCCACACAACTACTTGCGACTTATGCGTCCATACATATAGATATCATATTATACGGTATATCATGTTATTCTTTCACTAAATGACATATAACTTGACAATGGATGTTATTAACTTATAAACACCGAAAATCTAGTAATAGATGTATAAGGTGTAATGCAATAGTTTCCATTCTAATCTTGTCATATTTGGTGAATTAATACGTATGTGTAATATTTTGTGTTTTTGGTACATGTAGCTGTATCTTTCTGTAATTTTTCCTTGCTTTTTTGCTCTTTGAGTTACAAGACATAATGGCATTACAGCGCAATAATGCAATTTGTATACTCGTAACATTCTAAAACGTCTGACAGTATCCATGTTATTTTTGTTTCTTGTGTAGTTTTACTATACATGAAAATATTTATTTATAAGCCTAATAGAGAAATGTTTAAATTCAGTTCAATTTATTCGCTTAAACCACCAAGTGATATTATTTTGAAGTTTTATGTACAATATATAGACAAACAAAACAAACAAATTACAATATGGAGACCACGGAAATAGATACATGTCATGGAAAAGTGTCGTTTACGGAGGATAGACGTGCTCACACTTTCATAATATAAATTACGCATTTTTGATTTATACATTAAGTCAGCAATTGACTGAGAATCTGTAAAAAGTTGGCCAAATGCATTTTTAGATATATACGTGAAAAACTGACATTCAAGAAAATAGTGGAACTCATCATCTGAATTAGATGAGGCAGGGACCATATACAACAGTACAATTCATGTTGAGGAACACACGAATTGATAGAAGCTTATTACATGTATGTACAGTAAAACACGCTTATAACGAAGTGCCAGGGACGGGCGATTTTGCTTCGTTATAAGCGTAATTCGTTATAACCGTCAAGTTTACAACATGTAATAAAGTCATGGGGATTGAAAATCACTTCGCTGTAAGCGTCAATTCATTATAAGCGTGTTCGCTATAACCGTGTTTTACTGTATTATATTTCCCAGAATCCCTTGCGCTAGGTACAATTATCATGGTCTGGGGTTGGATGTTTAGTTTATTTAAGAAATGAACTCAATGTCTACCCAAGTTCTACGAGTATAACCTGGGTTGGGGCAGTTTACGCTTTATAATCCGCGAAGCGGATTATAACAAGAGGCCCATGGGCCACATCGCTCACCTGAGGAACAATAGGTATGATAAAATCAGCTTAATGGAGTTATAATACAAACTATCTGGACAATGTAGTATAATACATGTAGATCCTGTATAAATGAAAATCCATTTTCCCCCCTGGATATTCTTGTTTTTATTATCATTAGTCCCTTTTCTAACAGGATGATTTTATAGTCATATTTTACACATTTTGAGCATTGCAGTTCTCAAAACAATCCTAAACAATTGTTTATGTATGGGATATAAAACCTACATCAAACTCTGAACCCTTGTGAGGCCCAAGAATCATCAAGGAGCCAAAGTCTAAACAATTTTAAAGAATCACCTGGCTGATTAGTTTCTGAGAAGAAGATTTTTAAAGATTTACTCTATATATTCCTATGTAGAAATTCAACCCCCAATTGTGGCCCCATCCTACCCCCAGGGGTCATGATTTTCACAACTTTCAATCTACACTACCTGAGGATGCTTCCACACAAGTTTCAGCTTTCCTGGCTGATTAGTTTCTGAGAAAAAGATTTTTAAAGATTTACTCTATATATTCCTATGTAGAAATTCAACCCCGAATTGTGACCCCACCCTACCCCCGGGGGTCATGATTTTCACAACTTTGAATCTACACTACCAGAGGATGCTTCCACACAAGTTTCAGCTTTCCTGGCTGATTAGTTTCTGAGAAGAAGATTTTTAAAGATTTACTCTATATATTCCTATGTAAAAATTTGACCCCCCATTGTGGCCCTACCCTACCCCCGGGGGTCATGATTTTCACAACTTTCAATCTTCACTACCTGAGGATGCTTCCACACAAGTTTCAGCTTTCCTGGCCAATTGGTTCTTGAGAAGAAGATTTTCGAAAAATTCTCAAAAATTTTCAATAATTCCTAATTAACTCCCCTTGAAAAAAAGCGTGGTCCTTAATTTTCACAACTTTGAATCTCCTTTGCCTAAGAGTGCTTTGTGGCAAGTTTGGTTGAAATTGGCCCAGTAGTTCTTGAGAAGATGTCGAAAATGTGAAAAGTTTATGGACAGACAGACAGACAGACAGACAGACAGACAGACAGACAGACGGACAGACGGACGGACAGACAGACAGACAGACAGACAGACAGACAGACGGACAGACAGACAGACGGACTACAGACAAAATGTGATCAGAAAAGCTCACTTGAGCTTTCAGCTGAGGTGAGCTAAAAAGCGTAAATAGCTCCAACCCACGTTATACTCGTATAACTTGGGTAGACATTGAGTTCATTCCTTATAATTTAATTTTCTGTAATTTACTGTACAAATTGAGTGCGTTTTACTTTTAAAAATGATATTAATCTGTTCAAAATTCAAACGTAACGTCAAGCGGATTAGTACGTTTTTGGTGCATTGTGACGTGTCTTGTGACGTGCAAACCAGGTTATACAAATTCAACTAAATTTTTCTATCCAATCAAATACCGCGTTACAACCAGAATTAAATTATTTACAAATGCATAACTTTTTAAAAATTATTCGTCTAATGTATTCAAAATCTGATATTTTTGCTGTAATTTATAAATGGTATATATCTCTGCATCACTTATAATTCTCCTACAGGCATGAGTTTGAGCTGTAAGCCTTTCACTCAAGGACCTCCAATACGAGCCCACAAATGACAAAAGTCAAGTAATCACTAGATGGTAAAAGCTTTTCAAATCTTTAGATTAGACTAAACACGGTTCAGAATAAAAAAAAACATAAGCCGGATCAAACTCGTCTGGAGCCTAGTTACGTAATTGATCGACTTTTTTTCAAATTGTCCCGACTAAATTTTTTTTCATCTCGGACATTCCAATTTCTCTAGAATTGATATGGTAAGGGTTATGTTTAACAAATTTGTCTTGAAAATCGTTGTTCAAACATTTCTGTGCATGATTCATAAGTCGAAAGGCGTCAGATTTTTACGCATTCTCTACATTTACGTGACAATGATCAAGAATTGTCCGAAAACAGACTAAGTATGCAGAAATGAACCAACATTGCACCCAATTGTGTGGTTTCGTAAACCGATGAATATTCCTGATAACAATGAGAAAGAAACACTGCAAAATGTATTTTTTGTATTAACGTTTGAATTACGTCATTTGAATAACAATCTTTGAAGAGACAGGCTATTCGGTGAATGGCAAAGTTTCAAGAAGGCACATAACTCATGCCAGGTATACATCTAGTATGATGACAGAATAATCATCCAGATTTGAGTGGAATTGATTTATTGCCTAAATTTAAACACTCAACAATGTGCAGAATAAGCATTTTTGTGGCTTTTTTCAATTCTACGCGATCAACGGCGTAATAGATGGAATTACAAAGGTTTTGCTCTAATCGTTACCTGAGTAATTTGTTTACTTATGGTTTTTTCTTTAGATGCATAAAAATGCATCCGTTTGAGAAGACGTGTTTACATTAGTTGTACTTTTAAATTTGGTGAGTATATTAAAAATCATCAACACACGGACAGGTAAATATTTAAGTTCAGCGAGATAAAAGTATTGATTACTTTGAAATCGAAAATTGTCGATTTGACATTCATTTTTATAGAGATGTATTATAATTCAGGTACAATTTATATATCTGATTTAAAATACAATATTTCAACATCTGTAAAGCTAGAAAATATAGCGCTTATTAAAGATCTGTAATACAGGAGTCAAATGATGCTGTAAATACAAGTGCAAGCATTTTCAACATGGTAAACAAATAAACTTGTGAAAAAAATGCCAGTTCTGCAGTTTGAATCGTAAGAAGCAGTTTTTTTTTCATGGGTTTGTCCTGATTAAGCGAAATGAAAAAAGAAAAAGTAAACAGTGATCTAAAGTAAATTCTTTATATATGAGTATGTGAAAAGTGCTATCGTATTTTTCTATCTTACTCTCCTTCTCAAATAGACCCGACTTCGTATAATTGATCTTAGGTTGTATCACTCTTTTTTCACTCACATTATCTCACCCATTATATCGCTGAAGCATTAGAGCGAGTATTCCTTATCGAACACTTTGGCGAATAGTCCCTATCGAAAACAATGCTACTACATGTACTTCGAATATTAATTCACCCTGTAATTGACGATCCAAATCAGCAGATTGGGAATGATCGATGTCCACTTACCAAGTTTGAACTGCAACAGTGTTCATACAAACAAACAAAACAGATGCCTAGTACCACCCCCACCATCCAATCCCACCCCTCCTCACCTTCCACACATACACATGTATACCTGCACACTAAACACCGTGCATTTTGCTTCTATCAGATTTTGAAAGTGATCTATACTGCTGTTGATGTGGCCAAGTCTCAGATGGTAGACTTATTCGAAGCAAACAAGATACTCGAATCGATTGCCTTTCCTTAAATCATAATCAGAAGAGCTTTTTGACACATTAGATGATGTAGAATATAGCAAAAACACCATACCTTATGTATGCTTTACGTTTGGTGTGGTATTAACACTAAGGGGAAATGAACATTTATCATCATCGAGAAGACGATGATCAGATGAAGTTTGCCTTCGTTGGGAAGATATATAGAAAAATAATCACAGAGCGACAACAGCATCCAAAGTAGGGGCGACAATTGAGATCAGCAGAAAATTTGTCCGGTTGTTGACCCGGTGAATTTAGTGTTATTTGAAAATTACATCGTTATTATTTCTGTTATGCCTGCAGTGAAGGGAATAAAAAAATAACAAGCAAGAGAGATTAAAGAGGAAGCGCTTTTGAATGCTATGATTTTGACGAGTTTATTTTGGACTCCATAATTGCTTATCAATTGTGCTCGGCAGACGAACGATAAATAATTAGATGTAAATTATGTGGCAATTAATTTTTGTTTAATGTAATACACCGTTCCGTATTGTTTGATCAAGGTGAAATAAAAGATTTGTAATCAATTTGAACAAATAAATGATGTGTTTGGTTTCATGTATTGAATTTCAGCCATTTTGTCACGGATGGGGAAAAACAATAACAGCTCCTCTTGTATATCACAGGATGAAATGATATCTTGAAATCATTGGACTTTGGTATGGGTTGGGTAGCGGAGTTTTTTCATACCATCAAATGACTATTAAAATAGTAGGTTTTCAATTGAAAACCACAACAAAAGGAACGGACGAGTGTAACGACCTCTAGTCGTGTTCTCCTCAAGAGGATGAAGGCATCCATTAAAAGCTTAGCATCAAGTGCATCTTTGTTCCTATAACACGCGAAAAAGTCACCCACTCTCTGAATCACGTCTTCAGAAAGATTTCATTTAATATGATTACCATTTACACGCTCTTTATCAATGCAATGAGTAATTTTTCTTTGTATTCTGAATAATAAAGGGATACCTTTTTTTCTAATTTCGTAATGTAGACATGAAAGAGATATAACGGAGCTCTGAGGAGGCAGGCGTGGGCTTTTCTTCAGTCGAATGTACCTTTACCTTTTTTTAATCTTTGTAGTTATTTTCGTTTCCCAATAAACAACCGACAGCTAAATGATGACCAAATGGCTTTGTGGCATTTCTTATTAAAATGAACCTTCTTTTAGTTGTTTTAGGATATTTTGGGTTTTGAAATGACATTTATCTGATTTATTATAGTTACTAGATACTCTAAGGTGCTGAAGTTTTTAAGCTGCTTCCTTATATAACCGTTAAAACTGACTTCATGTTTTTGGTTTTGATATAGAGAGGACTTATACAGGCTGTGCCTGCTGTCCAATCCCTTTATGTTTTTAATAATGTAATATTGCTTAAATTAAAGTGATGATAAACATAATGACGACGACGACGATGATAATGATGATGACGACGACGAAGAAGAAGAAAAAGAGGAGGAGGAAGAAGAAGATGATGATGATGATGAAGCACGATGATGAAGCGCGATGCTAAAGCACGATGATGATACATGATTTTTTGGCGGTTGTTCAATCTTGCTTGACAATGTATTTATAAGATGATCATGCAGTGCTCTGATGATTGTAAATTATTTCCCCATTCTGCTCTTACAACATGTTATTTGTTCCTCCAAGTAAAATGTTTTTAAATATGTATCAGGACTTATGTTTATCAAACAATCCACCACCAATTTTCGACCAAGCTTATTTTACTGATTAAGAATACCTTCTCCTTCAGAAGAACAGCACCTTTCAATTGGTCTATTATTGGGAGCTTATTAAACTCGTGGTGTTTTTTTTTTCTTTTCCTCAAATCGCCGAACAAACATTTTCTTTCGCTTCAAACATTGTGGGAGGCCCACATTGTTTAAAAAAGTCAACGACCTTGGGGAAACTGAAACGGTTGTTTATCAAGTTTATACAATGTCATTACGAATTACTTAACTTTATTTCTATGGTAAAGTGCACCTTGATGGCAATGGCACAATAAGCCCGCTGTTCAGAATTACACCACGTGCTTTGATAACGAATTTCGTTATGATGCAGTTAGTAATAATCGAAAGGCTGTTTTTCAGGTTTAGAAAGTAAAAACAAATTATCAAGTGACGTCAATTTTAATTTTTAAAACTCGTCTAAAAACACGTTTTCATTACTCTTAAATTAATAGCATGAACATGAATGTTCTACGATTAGAAATTAATTTTATAAACGGTCAGGTTTTTGTAAAATTTTGGAAACCCTTTCGTTTTCGTTGTTGCTCTCAGTGCGAGGTATGAGCAGCAATGAGCGGAGAATTGAAATGGGCTGTGTTGACGTCACAGGTTTTTAGTCGTCACCGCCACGACGCGTAACAGCGGGGCGGGGCGCGAGCAGGCAGCGATAGACACCCAGGCGACGTGCGCTATGTCGCGAGCACCGCTCGACTAGCGGTTACACCCCCTCTCCCACCAATTTCCCGCGGACTTGCTTTCTGACTGTTACCGGAAGATTGCTATTCCTGATAATGAGTTTAAAGTCGATACATATTCAAATGATAACCCTAGGACATGCAAACTTTTATACAACCTAAGCAAATATTTTCAAACAAATACACAAGGTTCGTTGAACAAAGATGTAAATGTTATGCAAGGAAAGCGGGCCAATATTTATTGCTTTATCGCTTTTTTCCCTACAAATGTATGTATGACCACACAGAAAGGAACATAATTTGGAAGTGCAAAACAATTCACGTCAGAAATTAAAATAAAAGATGGGACAAAAAGGCTAGAAATTGTGAATGGTGATAAAGCGAGTGCATATGAATGATTTTTATGCGTGTCTAAAAAACTAGCAATGATGTATTCCAGTGAATGTTCATGCTGTTAGTTTTTTAAATTGAACTTCCATTTTAGCTTAGTTGATTGAGAGGAACACTTGAGTGTCATTTATTGTCATGTATGTAAGGCAGAGTATCAGAGTGCTGATTGCAATAATGTATCAAATCATCTCCTATTTTAAATTTGATGGTTTTGCAAGAGGGACCCCCCCCCAAACCAAAAAATAAAAAATGAGAAATGGCTACATTGTTGCAGCTACTATAAGTGTATAAACTGAACAGGCACGTAGCAATAATGTACCCAAGTATCTCCCTTTTTTAAATATGATGTCTTTGGAAGAGCCCCCCCCCCCCCTCCCCAAAAAAATGAGAGGATTACTTTGTTGCAGTTTCTAAATGTATAAACTCAACAGGAACGTAGCATTGATTTTGAAAGGGGGGCCTCCCCAATTCTTGACAAGAAAAAAAATCCACATGGCCAATCTTTAAAATCCTAATTTTTCTATATGTAAATGTAGAAAATTGTCTGTTATGATACCTGCCTGCTCAACAGGTGTGCACATGTCTTGTATAAAAATAAGTATTTTTTTTTAAACCCGTGGCAATAATTTATAACTTCCGATTTGATAGAATATCCGTACCGGCATAAACATATTTTATTTACTTGATGAACTTGTTATCAAAACTACGTTGGGAAAGATTATAATATATGGCATAATTCTTATTTATAACTGTGTTATGCATCGTTATTCTGCGTGATATATAAACACCATATTTATAAACATATTTGCAGAGCATGTGTGATATTGTTAACAGTCATTTTATAAAAAACGAATTTGTTGTGCGCAACAACTTAGTTGCTGCGTACAAAAATGTGGAAAAATATTTCGAAGAAGGTTAATTATTGCAAATGAGCAGCAAACAAATTCAATTCAGTTCAATTTATTTCCTTGTTGTACAACTCATCAGAATACAAATATTTAAAAATTCTATTAACTTACAATCGGTAAGTAGACAGATAAGAGAAGATGAATATTACCAAAATGTATGTTTTACAAAATACATGTATTATACGAGTGCAATTTGGTATTATGCTACTAAAATGATACTCTTCTTAATTTCACAGCTTGTAACAGGAATTTACCTAAATAGAACCATTTTAATTAGAGCTTGGACTTTGGTAGTTGTGTCAAACAGCAATGTGACGTAGGCATGTCTATTTCATTGCTAGCCAATCAGCCATGGCAACAAGATTTGTCTGGCTTTTGAGCTAAGACTACGCAATCGGTGCATATTTCGCTTCAAACCGTTAAAATGGTTCTAATTGAGTTCTTTTGTATTGTAAATCAACTCAACTTTGTAACTCAACTACTTTATACACATTAGGTTTTAACATACTTATTTCTTAATTAATTCTTCACATAATGGACATTCCATAATAAATTCCATAATAAAACGATGTTCAGAACAGTAGTTCAAATTGTGCAATAATGTGTTGCCTGAAAAAGAAGTTCATGTAAATGGAAAATTTGCTTAAATGAAATATAAAATATAGATCCACACACATGTAGTATATACCTGCTTCTCTTTCAGGTAAAGATTTTAATCTCACTTAGAAGCCATATAAGAGGGTGTGTGTGTGTGTGTGTGTGTGTGTGTGTGTGTGTGTGTTGCATCTTATACTCATGATAAAGGAAACTGACTGTACTCTTCCATGACAGCGTAGACTAGGCTCTATTCGATACAGTACAGATTCTTTATAGGTTACATTCGACAACGAAATCACATTAAAAAGACTGGATGACAATGGCCTTATGATAAGAAAAATTGTAGATATTATTTAAAAAAATGACGAATCCTCGGAATCCAACGAATAATTAGTTAGCTACACAGCCCCCTTAAAGTGTTCTCTCTACTTAGCTGCAGGTCTGTAGCTCCCTGTCTGAAAAATTCGGATAGACTCCCAGGTCGTCCATCCGAATTTTTTCAGGTCGTCCATCCGAATGTTTTCAGACCGGGAGCTACAAACCTGCATCTCTCTCTCTCTCTCTCTCTCTCTCTCTCTCTGTTTTAATCGATCCAATTCCCATTTTTCATGAATAAATCTTTAAATCAATATTACCCTGAGGTACAATAACATTTTAACACAACATATCTGGGTTTTTTATATTGATTAAAATATATAATATTATAATTCTAATTATTTTTTTAATTGACCTGTTGACATTTCTTGACAAACAACACCATTTTGTGAAGCCAATGAGATAACAGGCTGTACTAGGACGGAAATTATCCATAACACAGCAACAAAACAAAATTTGTTTCAACATCAGGAAAAACCGTATAAGTGAATTGATTCACTTAGTGAAGGGGTAAAGGAGTACATTCTGACGCGCGGAGTATGGGAGTGAACATAGAGCGGATAGACGGACACAAACGAGGCATCTGTCGGTGACAAAAAATACTCTCTTTATAGAAAATCAATGGGGGATACAGCAGTTATATCATTTTCAAGGTCACAAGCGCCAAATGTCGTTTGGTGCAGTTCTGAATATCATTAATAAGCAAGTTATGTTGATACTAAACAGTGCCAGTGCTAAGATTTTGTTTGTTATCGTATCAGTTTAAGATGCTGTAATCCGCTGGACCCGCTACGTGTATACTGCCGGGGCCTGATGTGGATGGAAGGAATTATAATGGAGACGCACGCCGCGAGGTGTCAACTTGCAGAACAGTTGATTTTGATTAAAAACAATGTCATAATGATCACCTCTCTAGAAGTGATGAAATTCTACCATTCCTCGTGTCCATTGATACGGAAGCCCGTTGGTGCCACGTAGGAAAAATATTTATCTGGCGGCCGCCAGATAATTATGTGGCGGCCGCCACTTATTATCAAGCGGCCGCCACATAATTTTCTGGCGGCCGCCACTTACTATCTGGCGGCCGCCACATAATTTATCTGGCGGCCGCCACAAAAGTTATTTTGCAAAACGTGAGTGTAAGTGTATTGATATTTGGTTGAGAAGATGGATGTTGACACCACCGCTGCTCTGTAATTTCATATGGTGTTTACCTACAAAGAAATGTGTGAACACCACGAAATAAACATGTCGAAAGCTAAATTACATGCATGATTATTTTCATAGTTTTAAAATATTTTACATTTTAAATAGTTTCATTTATATGGCCACGAATGCTAGTACACACTTATTTTGGTTTATCTTTAAAAAGTCATAGCAGGATCCGCTCTCGTGATAATATTGCCTGTACTAGCTGTCGTGGTCAATAAAAATGACTTAAATCTGCGTTGGTAAATTCTTATACCAAAATTAAAACATATAGAAGGTAGTGCGTTCCTTTACTTATACATGTTTACATAACAGTCTTCTTAAGTTAAGGTTTTTTAATGTTAAGATTTCCTGAACGGGTGTTTAGTTCAGTTTTAAAAGTTTAGAAACAACTCTGAAATACAATGTTTTACAACATACATGTATAAAACAAGGCACAAAGTAATATCTAAATCATTCTAGATTTTAACAAAGTCTACTATACATTCAACTCCACCGGTTTTTCAAAACTTAAGCTCTGCAATTGATATTTAATGTCAAGTCTCAAGAAATTATTTATATAACTAATAAATTAGAGTGTATCCACAACTCCTTAAAAAGCTCCCATTAAAACATGCGCGCGCATTAGGAAGCCAGGTTTTATCTGGCGGCCGCGAAATAATTATCTGGCGGCCGCGAGATAATTATGTGGCGGCCGCCAGATAAATATGTGGCAGTCGCTAGAAAATTATGTGGCGGCCGCCAGATAATAAGTGGCGGGCGCCAAATAATTATCTGGCGGCCGCCAGATAAAATATTTTTCTAAGTGGCACTAACGGGCTTCCGTATATAACATAACAAAATAAGGGCATAACAAGGACAGCTTGCATTTTTATTTCATTCTTCGAATGAAAATAATCATGCATGTAATCTAGCTTTCGACATGTTTATTTCGTGGTGTTAAACGTTTACACATTTCTTTGTAGGTAAACACCATATGAAAATACAGAGCAGCGGTTGTGTCAACATCCATCTTCTCAACCAAATATAAATCAGTAACACTCACGTTTTGCAAAATTATTTCTGTGGCGGCCGCCAGATAAATTATGTGGCGGCCGCCAGATATTAAGTGGCGGCCGCCAGATAAAATATTTTTCCTACTTGGCACCAACGGGCTTCAGTAGAAAAGAGTACCAACTGGTATCAGACGATTTATTGTCGTTTATTCAATCAATTGACAATGAACACATTTATGAATATGACGGAAGTTAAAAAAATCACAGAATAAACATGTATTTTCTATATAAAATTTACTCAGGTCCAAACTTAAACTTTTCATACACTGTGTGTATAAAGCAGTACGTGAAAATTAGTTTGTGCAAGGACCATTTCCCTCCCCCAGTGTATATATGTATCCTTTATGATATACTAATGTGTATTTCAGATACAAAGTTAGATACCTTCTTTATTTACTGTATATTTTTGCTTATCTAGCATCATTATGCTACATCCGTTACATAGACGTGAAACATAATTTAGAATTATAGATTTGTCAGATATCTTGACGATCAAAGTATATTACTGATGGTTATCATGGTTCAACACATATTTCAGTCAAGCGTTTAAATTAAAAATGATAGAATGAGTAAGAGGGAGACATGTTTCTCGTATAAACGCATTGACGTTCATTAATTTTAAATATATTGAATAAAACTCTATGCATTAATTAGATTCAAATAGGGAGAAATATCCAATGTTGCTGACCAACCGTTTATAATTCTACATTAAGGTAGACAATGCATTCACGCATCTGGTCTTTATTTTATACACCAACTTAGATTCCGGCTTTTACTTTATGGTAAAATTTGACATGTTAGATCTGGTGTTGTTTATAATGTGTACATATACACTTTACATATAGCTTGCATTTACCAGTAAGAAAGGAGCTGGCATCGTGAGGACCATTTTCAAAATATTTTTATAAATCTTGAATCATTTTGTATTTTATTCCTCTTAATTGCAAAATGTAATTTCGAGATACATTTGACAACTTCAAAAACTTAAGTTAGGTAAAATTGTTTTTCAGACTAGATATCAAGGGGGGGGGGGGGGGGTTGTATGTCCAAGAGTCTACACAAGAAATTACATTTTTGATAGAAATGGTTTAACAGGTATCAATCGAACTATTTTTAAAGCAGTAATGGCATGTAAAATATCTGAATCATTGTATAAAAAGCATGCAAATGTTGAAAAATTACCGTGCATTTAGTTAGGTTATGAGTTGTTTTAATTATTCAAATAAAAAAGGACATAAAGGAATTTGCCAGAGATTGGCTCTACCTAAAGTAAAACTATCTCGATTTCTACAGGAAACTAAAGGTATTAAGAAGCAGAAAAGGTCAAAGGGGCTAATCTTTCCCATAGTCATTTCTCGAGGAAACATAAATGTTTAAAGATAAAACACCGTACGTAAGGAAAATGTCAAATAACATTCGCGCTTCTAATTCGACTTTTTTTGGGTGACCAAAAACGGACTTGTTGAAAATTGATACATACAATTGTGTATATAGTCAATTTTGTCAATTCTCAGTACCCCTACCTATTTGTATGGTACGCCAAATTCACAAAAATGAGCTTGACATAGTTTCATAGTCGATAAACATTGACTATCGACTGTTAACTATAGTTTACGGATCGTAAACTATAGTTAACGATTCGTTAACTATATAGTTTACATTTAACGGTTGTAAACTATAGTCTACGAATGACAGTCTAAGTTTATCTGTCTGCAATTAACGTTAACAATAGATTTTACTGATAAATATAGATTCACATCTGTAAACTATAATTTACATTCGTTAACTATAGTAAAGAGTTGTTAATCATAGTTTCACACTCGTGAAACTATATTTATCAGATAAACTATGTTTTGCAGTCGCAAATGGTTGTTTTCAGTGTTAATTATAGTTTTAAACTTCTGATACATAGATGATTGCATTAACTACGGTTTACATGTACAGATGTGAAATATAGATTAACGTCTTAATTTTCTGTCCGTAAACTATAGTTTACAACCGTTAAACCTAGTTTATCGACTGTGAAACTATGATTAGCTCATTTTTGTGAATTTGTCGTTCACATCAAACTTAGCCAAGACACTTACAAGCACCTGACGAGCTATTTATTATCCTAATCCCCGTAATGAAAATTATTCCCCTTCCCTAATAATTCGCTATGTAAAAAAGTATGATAGCAATTGATAAAAAAATGATTGATTATTAAATACATAGATAAATGATATGAGGAGGGACTGATGGATTCCTAACGCAATGCACGGTAAAAGGGAGATAAATGCTACAGTCATCATTATCATTTCTTTTATTCTATTTTTTTTCTTAAATCATTTTTTAAAGCATTAGATATTAATATATAACACAATTATATATACATGTACGAATTAGAAATAAAAGAAAACTATGAAATTATTCATAGTATAATCATGTCCGTGGTACATAATTGATTGTGTATATACAACGTACAGCGCTGTACATGGATTCATTGGTTTACATGTAACGTTAGGCTATTCTTTTTAAAAATCTATATATTTTTTTAAAAATAATCCAGAATAGAAGAATGCATAGAATTAATGTATAAATTGAGATGACTAAGTCAATAATCCTAAGGCAAATAATCTATGCACCGGGAAACGGATTAGTTTTGTCCACCGTTGTTGACTTTGTAACATATGTTGAGGCTGAAAACGAGATTGACCTCGGGGTCACTAAAATGGTTTCCTCTGTACGTGGTAATCTTTCAAACTTTTGACACATTTGTAAATATTAGTTGCAAACAGCCTGGATTGTACTTAATTAGATGATTAATGGGAAAACATAGCTACTCTAAATTAAGTTAAACGGTGCATTCCTACAAAGTATTCAAATATCGATAAAAATTCTGCTAAACACGTTAAAACCGGGATTTTAAAAGGGGGGGGGGTGGTGTAATGCCTGAAATTGTGGTTTTTTTTGTTTGTTTGTTTTTGTTTATAATTAGGCATTTCATCTGCCCACATTAACTTTTTAGTACCCCTTAACCAGCTCTTAACCAACGCAATTAATATGGAAGGTAAACTGTTAAAGACTGTTGTGGGATAGACAAATTACTTTAATAACAAATATTAAGACTTTGGCCAAAACGTAGAGTAGGCTTTGCAACCAATTCCCTCTATCATGTTCCTTGCCCACCAAGCCTCACCAAAACATGGCTAATCAACTTGTATTCTGTATGTGCATGGGTGTTTGATATACAACATTTTGTTTTCTTGATACAGTGAAGTAAACATTAGCAGAAATGAGGAGGAACACAGTGACTCTGCTGAAGTATTTGATTGTGGGATGTGTCATAGTTTTAGGGGGACCACTCATTCTAAAGAAGCTATTTGGCTCAGATACACCCCCAGATCTATACGTTGATGCCCGAAATGTAATGCCGAAAGCTCACAAAGGCGGAAAGGTAAAAACAGAAAAATGAGTTTGGTTTTAATGTAAGCTTTTTTTTTTACATTCATAAGCATTCAAATGGCTGTTTCTAATGAACAAATTTATTCAAAATGTCTTTCAATTCATAATTGAGTCTTGTGTATTTCTTCACCATTAGAAGTAAAAAAGTACATGTTTCAGGTCATGGAGTGAGACTTTGAGCCTAGCTTAGAGCTGGATTAATTTATTGTTGATTTCTACAAAAATTAGCAGTCATTATTA
>WFKH01011581.1:60563212-60577700 GCA_016163765.1 Magallana hongkongensis | reverse complement strand
ATGTATTTTCTGCTGACTGTTAATTTATTAGAAAAATTGTGAATGTGTGCTAAATGGTTCTGTAGGTTAACCCTTGAATAAGATGCTTGTGTATTGTAAATGGGTGCTACATATATCTTTTTAGTACTTGTTAAATTGTTTGTTAGTGTGCAGATTTTTGATACAAACAAAACCTGTAAGTTTTGTTTATCATTCTCACTGATGCTGTTATTTAAAATCATTTTGTGATTTAGATATCATGCACTGGGTACCGTACTTAAAATTTTTTTAATATAATGTTATGATCATTATTTATTACTCTCTTCATGTATATTAAAGTACATTTAGGATTTTCCCCATGACTTTCTTAGATCTTTGGTTATATTTTACAGTATATAGCGTAATACATGTACTTCATTCACCGGTACATTCAATTTTTCTAAGTTACCATCATAAGTTAAGCTATGTACAATCTCGAATCCCTGTTTTATTTTTGCTTATGTTTGTTGCCTTAAGTTTTTATCATTCCAATTATTTCTTTAATGTTCAAAATATGTCTTGGCTTTTGCTATGAAGTATCATAAAGTGATACAGTGTCTGTTTATGTCTTTCTGTGTATATACACAGTTTCTTTGGAGTCTTTTTTTTATGTGATCAGGTACTGGCGAAACATTTACAGTTTATGTTGTAATAATGCAAGGCACATTCCATTACACTATAATCTATACAATGAATTTTGAGACGCAGGCCAAGTTTCACATCAAGAAAAAATTGAAGTGTTTGATATATTGTATATTTATTATTTTTGAACACTGAATTTAAATGAGGCATCAAAGTATGTCTTTCGATGATTGTGTGGATTATAACAATATTAACTTCAACTTGAAAAAAGCTGATTATCAAGTCAATTGATATGAGGCATTAATTTTATTTGATTCACTGTTCCTTTTTGAATGTTAAATGGAGTAGATGTTTTTGTTTCAAACATAATTTTTGTTTTGGCCCTGTTTCTGAATCAAAACCCAGGAACTGTTAAAAAATATTCCTTTTTTAGAAGCTGCAATTTGTATTTTTCAGTGCAGTAGGGGAGGGGGGATAAAGATTTAGTTTTATCTTTCTGTCTTTTGGTAACAGCTAATCCATTGTTAAATTCTTGTACAGTTGATTCATGTCCAGCTTTAACTCCTGTACCACTTACAGACAAAGTAAGCTTTACCTGGACCTTTCATTACTTTAGAGGGGCAAAAGCAATAAATGACCCTCTTTATTAGGGGAGATTGTGAATAAAGTGTGTAGTAAAATTTTAATTAAGAAGCATTGTCTCAAGCCACGGTCCAGAGTTCGCAAAGCTCTCTCTAGAGGGGAGAGGATTTTACATATTGGCCGTGGTTGGAGACAGTTAGGTTAATGGTGCCATGGATTTTCTGTTTTTGTTAATTTTGATAACATCAACATTATATGCATTTCATATTCCAATTGAGTGGATGAGAAAATTGTGTTTTTCTTACTATTGGTATAAATGACTGGTACATTGTATATCAAATAAGATATTGTGTGGGTAGTTCTATATATTTAGGTCGGTAATTGAAGAGTGTCTGGGGGGTTTTTGTCATCAAACCAAGGGACAATACTTTGCATTGATTGCTTCCCAAAATAGACGACCAACAAAAAATAGCTGATTTTTGTAATTTCTGTATTAAGTGATTTTGTCATACATAGTTCACATTTGAATGTGTCTATTTTTGCCAGTGTTGATCATGACTGATTTTATATTTATATTTATATATATTTGGGAATATACATCTATCTTATTGTTTGAAATAAAACAAAAATCACATAGTTTGATTTTTTATTGTGTTGCTAAGCATTCTTTTCGCCTCCTTCTGCCGTAATGTAAATACATGTACATGCACAGTTTATGTTTTGTTAAAAATGATCATTCTTGCAGAAGAAAAAATGAATAAAATTGAACATTTCATACTGATTGAAACTTTAAGGCGCCATGGAATCTCACAAAGGACTTGTTATTTTGAGATAAAATTGTCAGTCTTTCTGTCAGGTATTCTTTCTGTCCACCATTTTTAGCTCACCTGAACCGAAGGTTCAAGTGAGCTTTTCTGATCAACTGCAGTCCATTGTCCATCCATCTGTCTAAAAACTTTAAAAATTTTTGACTTCTCTAGAACCATTGGGCCAAATTTAACACAACTTGGTACAAAAAATCCTTATGGTAAAGGGATTCTAAATTATAAAAATAAATGGCGAAACCCTTTTCAAACAGTGAAAATAAGGTGCGTGTCTTAAAAAATCTTCCCAAGAACCACTGCACCAGAATAGCTAATATTTTTTCCAAAGCTTATATATTTAGTGAAGATTCTAAAATCGTGATCCTCGGACCATTACTGAGGCCCCAAAAGTGGTTCAAAGTTTAGCAGAAATATATAGAGAAATGTTTAAAAATCTTCTCAAACACTACAATGTTACAATTTGTGTTATTATTATGCAAGCATCCTTAGATAGTGTAGATTCTAAATTGTACAAACTGTGACCCCAGACTAATACTTGCGCCCCTAGAGGGGTTCAAAGTTCAAAATAAAAATATACGGGTATAATGTTTAAAAGTCTTTTCCTGAAGAAATACAATGCTAATGTTTAATGATACATGTATCACTATGTAAGCATCCTCATATCTTCATATCCTCATATCAAGAACACAGTGACCATCTTTCACTTTTTATAATTATTTATAAATAGTCCATTTTCCAATTTGTTATTGTTGATACATCGAGGCCAAGGATAACAAGAATAGGTATGGGTTACATCATATCCAAGATATTCGACTTTTAAATTACTTAAATTTTCACTGTGCTCTGTCGATCTCTAAGTTTGAATGTGGGAGGTTATATTTAACTTTCAGGAGGCCGATTTTTTTTTTGGGGGGGGGGGGTAGCGTAAAATCTACAATAGCAAAACTCTTTATTTTTTAACCATTTGTAATTTACATCAACTCTAGTATATTTTCGAAGTCTCAAGAAAATCTACCATTTGGTTCTTTTTAGGGGCCATCTCAAAATGCAGGTACATTTACTGAAGGAATATATAGGAAATTGTCATTTTCCGCACTTTTAAAAAAGCAGAATAAAAAATACTACATTACCGATTTTCCTCAAGTTGTAATATGTGATTAGTAATATCATTTTCTACCTTATATGTAAAAAGTACTAAATTCTCACGTCTGGTTTTCAGTGGGAGTCATCTCAAAATATCAAAATCCACCAATATATTTAGAGTATTGCAAAATGTAGATTGGTACAATGGATTCATTCAAAAATTAAGGAAAATAAACTTGAGGATAGCATTATTCTGTGTATTAAATTTCAAAGTCGTACACTAAACTTTTTCTTTTATGTTATTTCTTATAATGTACTCCTACAAAGCTCCATTTTATCATAACGTCATAAAAGCACAATGGCAACGCTTACCTACAGAACAACAGAAAAAATCATTTTAAAAATCCATAAAAAATCTTAATATTTTTATTTTTGTTTTTGTGTTCAATTTAATAAATGGCATCAAAAATAGATAAATAAATAAATAAATAAAGGCATAAATACACTGTATATTTAACTAGAATGCTCTCACACAGGACTAATTTCTGGCAAAATATGCTAGGGTAGAACGTGTTATTATTTACAATGCATGAACTTCATACCAACAAATCAATTTTTGCTGAGAAATTCCAGAATTCATGGACATTCAAGACAAAGCATATTGTTAGTTCTAAAACCTTCAACATACAAGTAAGGTGTACCGGAATTTAGCTACGTGCAGTTGAGATTATTTTTCCGGAAATTGTAAGGTTTATCTAAAATACTTTGAAATTCCTCACGTTGACAAAATATCCGGTGTATATTTTTGCAGAGCACATGTTAAATTTTCTAGCAAATATTCGAAATCAGGGTCGAATTTCGAAGACCTCAAACAATTATTTTGCAGAATGGCTACAGCAAAACTATCCTACAACGAGGAAGAGAAAGCCATTTTAGGTAAGTTAGTAGTTTTATCATTAACATCCCTAAACCATGTAAACTGCAACTGGTGATAGAGCCAACCGAATACACCCAGCATCATTGTGATGTTTAAAACTTATTTGACTGGTTTGGAATATCAAATGATGTAAAAATGCTTAATGGACGAAACATGGATTATTTAGGCAAATGTACATGTATGTGGTAACAGGTGGGTTCGCCCCGACTACGTGTTCGCACCGAGAGGTTTCGCGCCAAGTTGTTTCGCCCCGTTTCAATACATATATATATTATATATCAACGATCAAGGATTACCTGTAATTATTGCTCTAAACAAACCTCATAACCCTAACGTTGTGTTTTATGGAATAACTGAAATTTTATTAACATTTGTCATGTTGGTAGTAAAGGCATTTTTTTGCCAATTTTCCGTCATTTTACTTAATTATGTAGAATTTTTACATTACTCAATTAAGAATTTAAGTGCCCACAAATTACAGATAGAGGTTGGCAGATATTGTAACCCTATTATTCCAAGGGATGAAAGATACTGTATTAATTGTCATACTGTTGTTTAAGATGAACATCATTTTTTATTTGTCTGTCCTCTTTATAAACAACTACGAAGTGAATATTGTTAACTTTTTAATAACGCATGTGTATCTTATAAAATTCTTAATCCAGCAGATGTTAAATCAACAAGAAATATTTGTAACTTCATTTGTGATGCATTTAACAGCTGTTAAACATAAGAAAATCTATGTACTAACTATATTTGTTTACTGTATGTATGACTTGCGCCACATTTTATGTTAATTCAAATCAACGGTGGTCTTGTATATATAAATAGGTTTGTGTGATCTTTATCATCTATTGTATACAACATTCAGTAACACGTAAAATACATTTAATATCAATTAAATGACAATTTTTTCCACAAAAATCCTTAACTACTAAATGCAAATATTAATATATATATATAAGTCCCACTACTGGTGAATATAAACTTAAATATAATTAAAAAGTTTTAATATTTATCATTAAATTTATGAATAATTAAGTTTTTAAAAAATTACTTAGTTTTACTGCAATGGATACAGCTAGCCATAAGCCATGGCAAAATTTCTTGGTAGAATGATATTTTCGAAAAAAAACATAGCAAATGACTGACCTCTCACTCTCATCATTGCGTTTAATTAAACTGCTCATTGTTAACGTACTGAGATCAAAAGAGAGTCCGACAATCGGAATACCGACAATTGTATTGTATAGTGAATCTACTCAGGGCAAATCCACTTGGGGCGAACATGTAATCGGTGTGAATTCTCTCAGCGCGAACAAGGGATCGGAGCGAAACCACCAGGATTCATGTATTTTACCAGCATGCGTCGGTGGGCCTATTTAATTTGCAGGAACGGTATTTCCAGAGGTGCTCTCCAGCTATATTCTGTCCCAAGATATCCTCGATTCACATTTTGCTTAATTACTCGATATTTATAAATACATCAGGATTCAAATAATGTTCATTCAAAAGTATGAAAAATTTCTAAGATTTCTCCGTTGAAACGCCCCCTTTAGCTTATCAGGTTTCAATACACGGCTAAAAAATGTGATGTCTACAGGGATTTTGTATTGCATCAGACCTGGATGATAACATAGAAAAATTGCGCGAGGTATTCCAAGTGACTTCCAAATGGAAAAAAAAGATGTAAAAATTCCCCATTATAAATCTCCAAAAGAAATCTGTTTTCGTTCTTGTAAATTTTTCCGAGTGAAAAATGATAATGTGTCAATGAAGATATCTTGGAAATTTTTCCTTTCATCGATTTCAATTGCACTTCTTTCACAGGTATGTGTATTTTTATTAAAAATCGGCCAAATGTGCTGGATAAATATCTTGGGACAGACTATAATTTTGTAAATGATGAACGATATCTACATGTATTTATATATGTCTACCCTCTATACTATTTGTAAATGACGAACGATATCTATTTATATATGTCTACCCTCTATACTATAGTATAGTATAGAGGGTAGACATATATAAATAGATATCGTTCGTCATTTACAAAATTAGCTGGGGAGCGCCTTTTGGTATTTCTTGAAATATTATTTTGCTGTAAAATTGCTACTATGATAGGTAATAATATGACAGATTTTCCCTATGCCCCCATTAAACTTAAACATTTAGGCATTGAAATAGTAATTTACAATTCTAACATACTTCTTTTAACATGAAAATATATCCATGACGAATTTCATCAATGAATCATTTCAGCACATTTTACTAATGGCAGAATAGATAAAAAGTGCACGAGACGGATTCATTTTGGTTACTTTGAAGGCGATCAAAATAACAAAAAATTAAAGGACAGAAAGATGTTGGTAAGTTAAATCTTTTTTCACATTTCTGAATGGATTAGAATAGTGACATTTGTAGTTGATTTGAACTAAATGGAAACATTAACCAGATGTTTAATGAAAGATATACATGAATTATTTTTTTTTAAGGGGCGATTTTGGTCAAATTTTATTTTCCTTTTTCTATTGTTTAGTAATGCATTTCTAATAATCAACAAATAGTTGAGTGTCAGTCGTAGATACAAAGCAAGATACAAAGCTCACAACTCTTTATTATGTAAACAAGGCTTGTGCCTTGTTTTTGTTTACATTGGTTCAATATACCAGTAAAAGTTTTTCAGGCTGATTTTTCTATCTTCGTATTCGTTTTGAACATAAATAAACAGTTCCTAGCATTTGACACATTCATTTTAGGTCTAAACCTGGAATTTTCAAAATGTAAAGAATAACATGACCTGATCGAGCTTTGTTTACATAACAAAGAATTGTGAGCTCTGTATCTCGCTTATAACTCGACGATTGACTTTTGAATTTTTGTTAACTATTAGAAATGCATTACTGAAGCATTGTAAACATTAAAAACGGAAAAATAGTTTTTGACCAAAATCGTGACCATCCCCCTTTAATTGCATGGTTGACTTTATATTGACAAATTTACTGGATATGTTTCTAAATGCTTTCTTTGATTTTTTATAACCATGCAGTCTAGATTTTATATTTTAACAAGCAAATTATGTTAAATCAAGAAATTGTAAAAGAAATTCAAATGGTAGGAGGCAAATTTATCGTCACTGAATAATATGTATATAGAATATTAAGTTTTTGATTCAGAGAAAAATTGCAGTTTGTATGCAAAGTAATTTCTAACATTTATGGAATTTACACTGAAATTCCCTAACTTTAATCATATACAGGTTGCAGAGACCACTGACATGTCTTATGTTGGCCAAAATTATGGTCCCCTAGCCAGCACAATGCAGCAAAATTGCAAGTATGACTTTTATTAAACCTATTTTACATACATATACATGTATATGTATACTTGTCACTTGTCTTCATAAGATGTTGTAATTTGTAGATATTATGTTGGTGTGTTAGATAAAACAACAGGCAAAATGAAAATCTGTGATGCAGAAATCTTCCAGATGCACCCAAAACCTTCAGGTAAGACAAATTAATCATGGTTACTATGGAAATTGAAAATGTGACAAATGTAATAAATCAGTGTAGAGTCAGTGTAGAAAAGACTCAGCAGCAGAAAAAAAATAGAGTGGGCAATGCATACAAAAGAATCCAGAAATAATAAAAGAAGATCAATTTGTTGAGCTGATGAACATTCAATCTAGGAATTGCATGAGCAGTATGATTAAGAAAGCATACTTGTGGTTTCTTTTTATACCAAAAAGCACACATTTACTATCTGTGTTTATCTCCATTTGAACACATCACTTTCACATGAGATTGTCTTAGTAAGAATTCATCCAGGGTTCACAAGTTGTGTGTATTGTTTATCTGGATTTTTTGTAATTGTCTTTACTTGATTAGAACTTCTGGTTTGTATTCTGTTAGAAATTGATGATGAAGTGGAAACATTCTCCCTCCCGTCAACTGTCACAGAAAAAACTTTTGTAGAGAAGGTAAGCCTAAAACTCATTGACTATAGACAAAGAGGGTTGCGAACTAGATGTCTATATATAGATAGTTTTTTAGTGAAACAGGTACAAGGGACAGTGGTTTATAATATTCATTTTATGGAAAAGAAGATATATACGGTAAACAAATAAATTATTATTTTGATACCATGTATATCATTCCTTCTTGCACCAATAAAAAACTTCACACTTTGCATTGCTCTGTGCAAAATATTTATAAAGAGATAAACCAAATTAGGCAGCTAAAGTAATCAAAGACTTTGTGACAGACAATAAATAAATAAATTAGAAAATAATGTACACTTGAATAACATCACTATGTTGAAATGAGTTGGAAGTCCCAGGCACTGTTTATGATGTACAGTGTATTTTAACCTCAGTATGACTACCTCAAATCCTATTACATGTGTATATCCCAACCAATTTGCTTGGTACAATCAAGTTTGAGATAATAAAGGAACCAGTATTATTAAACAAATGCTGTTCACTAAATTGCATGACTCAAATTGCATTAGTGTGTTTGGACTTTGTAGAATGATATGCTGACTAGTGCCTTTGGAAGCAAGAAGAAACAGAGGGCCCTGGAGTCTCGGCTGAAGAACCAGATCAAGGGGAAGGCTCTGGACAAAGCCATGAGTTCTGTGCTCAGTCAGGCCTCCAGCATAGAGCCCGTGCAACGTTAGTTACACCAGTCTTAATATGGGGGGGGGGGGGGGGGGTTAGAGAAAAAAACAGAGAAAGAGATTTGTTTAGCATTGAAATTTGTCATTATTTCAGCATAATACTGGTAGGTTTTAATTCTAAAATACTTAAAGATTCTCAGTGTTTTAGTATCTACCATACACAATTTCTAGAGATATGAATAAGCACTCACATACTGAGGAAATACCGGTAGTATTTTATCAACTTTTTAAAAGTTTCCTTTATTTTGACTTTACAGTGATGGATTCCAATACAGAATATTCCATTTCCCCTCCCATTAACCAGAAGGCAACAACACCAGGGGAGGTCTACGATATCAACTACAGTAAGTTTTGAATAGTTAGGGAGGTCTACGATATCAACTACAATAAGTTTTGAATTAACTAGTTGGGGAGGTCTATGACATCAACTACAGTTAGTTTTGAATAGTTATGGAGGTCAATGACATCAATTACAGTAAATTTTGAATAGTTAGGGAGGTCTATGATATCAACTACGGTAAGTTTTGAATAGTTAGGGATGTCTATGATTTCAATTTCAATAAGGTAACTAACTCATTCAAAATTTGTTTTCATTGAGGATCATCCGATGTAAATTTGTGGGGGAGGGCTACCCACAAATACCACGAAAATTGATCCACTACGAATTCTAATGATTCCACAGTAATTTTTTCACTCTCAGACTCCTTGCTGTGTAATTACAATGGTTGTAGTCACATTCAGTTGAATTGTTTTACCTGCACCTTTAGTTGTCCACCCTAATGAGAAGCAGGCTACAGCAGAGGCCTCTGGGGTGTTCTTTGATGCTACACTAGAAGCTATCCAACAGTGGAGGAAGGAAAATAAGTAAGGAAATATATATGTAAAATGGTTTTACTGCATTAAATTTGCCAAAGACTTTTATGCTGTCATAAACTTTGACAGAAAACAAAAAGCTGTGTTGCCCTCCTTTCTGTGTAAAAGAAGATATACACAAAAACCTGTTTGACATATTTACATATAGATATTATATACCAATTTACTGGCTATGAGGACAACAACAAGTTTATTGTTTCTTAAGATAGCAATTGTTTCCCAAGCCACAACCTTGCTATTGTCCTCATAGCCAGTATAAAGGTGTTGGCAATGCAGCCGAGTTTGTTTTATCCGATTTTGAATTTAAAGTAGCAATTCTGATCACACAAGAAAAGTACAAAATCAAACATGAGAGATATCAAATGCTGCCAGTGAATTGATAACTTTTTTACGAAGGGCAAATAGCAACTATATCTCAGTATAATGTTCTCTAGACAAAATATCAGGTTCATTTGTCGTTACCTTTCATAAGAAAAATTCAAATCTGATGTATAATGAATATTGTATTTTATGTTTGAATATGTATGCTTTTAAGCCTTTATCTAATTGGAAAAAGCTTGGACATTGTAAAACTGATTAACACATGTTTATTCTGATTAAGTTTAAAATTCTTTGTTTTTCTTGGTAGGTATCCTAAACAGATATTGTCCTTATTATCAAGAATGCCAAAGACAGAAGAACGCAGATCAGAACGAGCAACTTATATAATGTACCTGTACTACCTGATACACCTCCACAACCTAAAGCAAAAACAACTCAGGGATAAAGGTAAGCTGATCACAAACAAAGTGTGGATGCTGAGCTTCAGACATAATAATTTCCTTCACGAATATGTGGCAACCATAGTTCCAAGTGGCTCAAACATTGTTTAAGGTGGTATGGGACACCTTCATATTGTGATGCACTCCCCGTCAAAATAAAGAATCAGTAAAATCAAGTGTAATTTTATAGAATTGTTCACCCCAAGAGTAGTGAACTGGGTTTGAACATTACCTATGAATCAGAAAGTCATGAGTTTGAATCCTGCTGGGCAGTTTATAATTTTTCCCTATCCAAACAATTTTTAAACATTTTTTTTGGTAAAATATTGTAAAATTTTTCAATTCTACAACGGTAAAAGTAGTTTAATTATAGGTACTTTTATCCACATCAATATCAAAAGGCGTCCCATACCACCTTAAATGCAAATGCTGGTAAGAATAAGAAAAATTAAGGTTTTACAGAATTAATTTAGTTCAATTTGAAGTGCTTTGTTAAATATATTTCTATGAAATGTTCCTACAATTTTACATATCTTGTGTGTTAAAGGAACATGAATCAACTAAATACATATAATGGCTTTGATTTGTTGCTTTTTGGGGGGCAAAACTTAAAAAATCTAGTTCTTCAATGATTGGACTTCATTAGAGTGTTAAATGATACGTGTCAAAGAAGTAAAATTATTGATTTCTTATCATATGCAAGTATACATGTACTTAATTCTGCTTTTTTGCTGTTTTGTTTTAAATTGCAATATAATTTTGATATGGTTTGCAACTGGAGATTCAATAAAAGTGAGATATTAAAATGTGTGACAGTTGTTCTCACGATTTTATGCTTATATCGATTCCATGCATTAAATTAGGAATCTACGGTAGTATTGACCTTGTTTCTTACAGATCCCCTCCCCACTGATTGGCCAGATCACGTCCGGTTCCATCTCCTGAAGAGATTTACACAGACAATCAGTGGGACCAGCAAACAGAGGTACTCAAAGTGTTCCTATAATTAACTATTGCAGTTTTTTCTTACGTAGAGGCATATCCTAAAATGTAATGACCAATAGTTGTCAGAGCTATACAAGGATCAGCTCAGATCCAACTTTGCCAGCCAACTATTTGTGATCAGTTTTTGAGAGGTGGAGTTAATCAGAAAGTGACCAATTTTACAATTTTTGGAACCCTGTCATTGAATTAGCCATACACTGAACAATCATCAGGCTTAGGAAAGTAGATACATACATGTACATGTAATAATACTACATGTATCATTTTCAGATCCCAACTTGAAAAGCTGGCCTTTCATAATACCTTGAATTCGCTGAACTACTGTTAAGTTGATCTTTTTGATGATCTATAAAGTTTAACCATTGTTGCAAATGCTAAAGTGACAAAGTTATTTTAATAAAAACTGAGAGTGATTTTCAGAGTAATATTTTGGTGAAAACTCAAGGATCTGCATGAATGATTATAAGGTCAATGAACTTGGCATACTATGTACTTACTATTGCTTATCATGGCATTATGAATGAGTCTGCTGATAAATGTAAAATAATTCAGTTTTATTAACAGCTAGGCTGTAGTTGAAATTTTGCTTGGAAATATCTGCTTGAATTAATGTTGACAATTTTAAAAATTTTGAAAATGTACAAAACTATTTTAAACTTTCTTTTTGTTTGGCTTACTTGTTGCATTGTATTTCTCTTTCTATTATAAAACTATTAGAATTGAATATTTTTAATTTTTTGCAGAATTATGCCTCCAAGACTAAAAGATAAACTGGTGTGTCATATTCTGGTCCTCTGTCTGTACTTGGAGGAATTTTCATTGGAGCTGACAAACCTTCAGACTGATCTCAACAAACCTCATGAAATGTAAGATGACAAAAATGGAAGCATTCATAGTTCAGTCCTATCATTTAATACTTTTCTGTGGCACAAAGCTTCTGAACAGCAGTTTTAAAGATTGTGCCATCATCTACATATGATAGACAAACCAAATGTGGGGGGAAACATATTACTGTATAAGGTTTTTTAATCTATGGTGTTAAATACATGTATTTAAAAGTGGTGCCAAAAATTTTATTTTGGCACAAGTTCACAGTCAAAAAGCTCATGGCAAACTCTCACATGAAAATTTTTGCTTTATTAAAATACAGTAAAAAAAATGTACCATAGATAGATTTTAGTTATTTTTTACAGGATGTAAAATTGCTTGTATTTTTTATGACTAATTATGCAAAGTTTAAGATGTTGATTGTGAATTTTGTTTTAAACAGACTGTATAAACATTGCCAGATTCTTGGCTGTACAACAAAAGTCAAGAAGGTGACCACAGAGGAGGGCAGTACCACGGTCCGATGGGCGACCCTCTCCCTGCCCCTCCAACTGCCCACCCAGGAGCGGCGGAAAAGGAAGCGGTAGTCTCCATACTAACAATGTGACCTAGGAGCAGGGGAAGAGGAGTCTCCATACATTCAAGTTGATGCTGGTGTCATTGTGTATGGGGAGGGGGATAGGTTGTTTATTGTTATTGTGTTGCGAATTTTGTTGATAAAAAAAGGGAAGATGGACTAGGGCTTTATCTTCTTTGATATCTCTTCAGCCTCAGACAAGGAGAAGAAAACATCACAGCTTGCCAATAAAATGTTTATACATGTACATTGTATGTTCAGTCAATGATTTTGTAGTTGTGTTTTTTTCTGATTAAGGTTTGTATTTGTAACTGTTACTGGATAAAGCTTTTAGGGTTACACAAAGACAAGCTGAATGTGATAAATACAAGGTATAAAGCTGTTTCAAATGAAGAAGGAATGTCTCATACTTCACATTTAATGCTCAAATCTTTCTGGTAGTGAAATTTAAAGCAGAGTTGCTAACAAATGAGTTATCCACACTGTACCATAGCACAATTTTCAAATCCCAAAGATAACAAAGAAATACCCAGTATTAAAAATTTTACATTTTTTATTTTGTTGTTGAAGATAATCATATATATATTACAACATAGTTGTTTTAAAATAATAAACCCAATTGGTCTAGACTGTGGTTTTTTTTTTACACACATAAACCATGTTAGTTTATATACCGGTACATATAAGAAGTTAGTATTAAAAACCCACACATTTTGATATCACGCAATAGGTGTACACACAGTATATATACATGTATGCACCGATTTGCGTATTGTAATCCTGAAAGACGGTAATTAACAATCCATATGTATACAAATCATGGTAAAATATAAAACAACAAAATCTTATCTACAACACTACTAACTGTAATTCACACATCTAAACTTGCTACAAAAAAACCCCAAGACACTTCCATTCCCATACAAATACAGAAATCAATGTATGTATACATGTATATACAGAATAGTTATTTTGATAATGAAAGACATTGTGTATGTCAAGCTTGTGACTTGTACAAAATTCAACAATAAAAATACTGCTAAAGTGAACACAACTCTAACACTCAAAAAATCTTCCAATAAAAAAACAAGAACAGTAAAAACATATGGAACCTGGCTACATTTAAATAATTTTATTAAAGTATTCTAAAACATAACTATGAATGGTGCCCGACTGTTAACAAGTTCATTAATGAACACAATGATTTACTCTGTTGAAAGATGACAATTAAATTAGAATACGTCTTATCAACACATGATAAATCAGTGCTGAAACATGGCAAGAAACCTTGTTTACCTAAGTGAGTGACAATTGATGACATTTTGAAATGATTTACCAGTATTTAAACATGGCACATGATGGGTATGTCAAATGATTATTATGTGTCATGCAATACATGATTTACCAGTATATATACATGGAATTTAACTATTATGATTTACCAATTCAGAAACATGTCATGATTATATGAGTTAATCAATACATGACTTAACAGTGTAGAAGCATGACACATGACTATTACGATTCATCAGAATAGAAGCATGGCACATGACTATTACGATTCATCTTAATAGAAGCGTGGCACATGACTATTACGATTCATCAGAATAGAAGCGTGGCACATGACTATTTACGATTCATCAGAATAGAAGCATGGCACATGAGTAATACGATTCATCAGAATAGAAGCGTGGCACATGACTATTACGATTCATCAGTATAGAAGCGTGGCACATGA